>JAOSBL010000212.1:44467451-44497388 GCA_027568915.1 Erythroxylum roraimae
TCTTCTCCCACGTTGAAACCCAATAATACCCACACGCAGCCCTAATCTTCAGCAGCCAAAGCACCCAAAAAATCAAGCAGTAGTTATGGGATCTCTTTGGACGATACATGAAACGGGCAAATATGGTAAACAGATCACGATACAACACCTAAAATTACAAAGAAGAGTCCGTGGGTATAATCGAAATAAAAAGAGAACCCTAGATAAGTCAGGAAAGAATGAAATCAATAGAAAAGCATACATGAATTTAGTTCCCAAGGAGTGATGAAAAGTTCTGAGCTTTTATCAGAAAAGGTCTGAACTTTGAACAAATTGCTCATAGTTGGCAGTTGGTGGAGGGTAAGAGGTGAAGGATTAGCGATTTGCCGTGGTCCGAGACTGTTGAGCAACTGTTAGAGTTGGGTCATAGGTCGGCAGCGCTTCTTTCTCCTTGAAGAATACAGTGTTTTAGAACATATATTACAGAGACTGATTATATTGTCATAAACTAGGTGTATACAATAAAAGGTATAAAAATAAAAAATATAATATGGTAATTAGAATTTATTGAAATTAATAAAATACACCAATATATTTTAATGTATAACCAATTAATAATAATTCTAATAATTATAACTAAAGTTAAATATAATATAAAAATTAAGATAATAGTAATAATTAACTAAACCATAATTAATAACATTATTTTTTATTCGAGGTAAATATGTCATATAAAATAATTAAATTTAATTCTGATCTTATTAGATTTGTTCTAATAAGTGTAAATTGAATTGAATTGCTTCCAAACAGCCCGTTAGGGTTTGGTTCGACGAAGAAGACCAACTACAATTTGTGAATCCCTACATAACCCTCGATACCAAGAACAAAAGTAAATCTTTCACCAGGGCATTCATGTAAAATCCACAGCTGTCTTCCCCACGTTCATACAAAAAAGTCTACGTACGTACAGCACACCATACCGTGTACGAAAAGAACTTTAGTAGAAAATATCAATTAAGAAAAAACAAAAAGAGCGAGGAAGACCCTGAGACCTACTACATCCATGGAAGCGCCTGTTAATCACCGGAATCACCACCACCACCAAAGATGGAGAAGCGATTGTAGAGCAAGAACAAGATGAGGACAAGAAACAGAGCCACACCGACGGGAGAGCCACTGAGTCTGTGTATGCTGTCAGGCTGACCGGTAGAGAAAATGGCAGAGAGAATGGAGCCAGCATGGTCGGAGGAGAGCAAGTGTATGGTGAGGAGGAGGATGATCGGCAAAAGGAGAAGTCCGAGTGGGCTTAAAAGCTCGGAGATGGCTTCGGTTATGGCTTCCTGGTCACCCACAAGTGACGGAGCCAACACCACTATGAACACAACCACCGCTAGTAGGACGCCGTGTGGTGGACCTCTGAACTGTCTCTCTTCCAACATTTTGAGCCTGACCTGAGCTGAGCCTGAGAGAGAGGTTTGGATGTGGTTTTACGAGGTTTTGGTCTTTGCCTTTGTCTTAAAAGAGGTGCCGCAGACGCGTTTTGTCTTAAAAGAATAACCTTTCGTGTGTGGAACTTATGCCAGTAGCTGTTGAATAATTTTGACTTTTGCTTCTTTCTAAGGCCACGAAGACAAACAATTACGAAAGTTTGTCTGAAGAATAGCAGTCTGACAACTGAGTTAAGATAAACAGTAAAAAATATTTATATAGGAGCGTTTTTATCAATCAATCGGTCAAAATTTTAATTATTAAAAATTAATTATATTTTTTATTAAAAATTTTTAAATACTTATATTTTAAAAACAATGTTTATTCTTATAATTATTTTACGCGGTTATAAGTTATAAATAAAATGTTGACCTTAAACGAAAATAAAAATAAAAAAATTATATAAAATTTTCATAAATGATAAAACAGTACAGAGGAATGTGACTTCTCTAAAATCTAAATTCTTATAAAAAAATTCAACGAAATATTAAGATATATAATATTCATATTTTTATAATTTTTTTAAAGTTATATCTTCATACGTGATTTTATACATAAATGACTAATACTAAACAGCTAATTTTATTAAACATCTATAATAAACAGTTAATGTAATCAGTTGATTACGAAACAAAGCCTAAATTTTTAATATGTAATATTAATAAATAAATTAAAAATTATTTTCAAAGTATTAAAGTACTGTCCAAAAAAGAGCTGAATTCCTGAATTTTAAAAATTCAAAATTTTATAAGTATTTTATGTAATTTTATAAAAAGTAATTAGAATTAAATATAAATTTCAAACATTTTATTTAATAAAATATATTTATCAAATAATATTTGAATTTGCAAATAACTTTTTAAATAATTTTTTTTAAAATTTATATTCATAGAAACTAAAATAAAAAAATTAATTATAATTTTTGTTAAAACATATTAAGATAAATAACTAAAATAAAAAATTAAAATTAAAATTTGCATTTTTCATAAATGATAAAAATAAGAAAAATCTACAATAAATCAGTCACATAATTTTTATTAAAATTTGAAAATAAAAACAAAAGTAATAATTTATTTGTAGTAATTATTTTGTAGAGATAAAATAATTTAAAGTAATAATTTAAAAACTTTGGTTAAATTAAACTAAAATAGATTTAAATTACAAAATAATAATTAAAAATAAATTAATAAATATCTCATATATTCTATGTAATAATATTTGAATAATAATCGGAAAAAAAGGAGAAGAAATCAATTGAATAATAAGAAATCTTGTAGTCCGGAGATGCTCCACTAATCACTGAAGCGTCCATTTCTCCATCTCGCGCAGTAATTCCCGTCCTCCAAAACCCTAGTAATTCGTCTTCAATTCTGTTTCAATTGCAGATCCGTGAACTCTAACAATCTCTGATAGGGAGTAGTAAGAGAGCAATGCCTGGTCCTACACTGGAGATGGAACCAGTAGAGCCACAGTCCCTTAAAAAGCTCAGTTTCAAGTCACTGAAGCGAGCCCTCGATCTCTTCTCTCCCGTGCACGGCCAGTTTACTCCGCCCGATTCCGAGAGGTCTTTTTCCTTGTTAAAGTTATTATTTTCTTCCAATGAACCTAGCTTTTTGTGTTATCCTTGAATTATTGTTCTTGATTGAGGTACCCTCTTGATTGATTTGGGTGTTTTTTTGGGGCGGGCTTTTGCAGTAAGAGGATTCGCATGAGCCACAAGGTTAGTTTATGTTCCCCTTTCGTTTTTTGTTCTACGTAGGTAAGGTCTTCCGAAGGAAAAAAGGAACTTTCTTTTTTTGAAGTCTTCACTTGCTTGTTTCCTTTTACTTCAACTAGGTTCTTGATTTGTTAGTCGTAGTTTCTTCTGCGTAGAGTTGTGGTTGTAATGGGTTTTATTGAATGATTTCTGTAGATAAATGTGGAGTATAAAGGAATTAAGAGTGCAAGTGAACTTCCACGTCAAGCCAATTCGAATGCAACTGGTCGTGGTCACGAACCTTCGGTGCCTTCCAACGCTCTTGCTCTTCCAGGTATTTAGTGATTTGCGTTATAATTGTTGTCTTTGTTAGTGGGGACCAGTATACATGATGCGGAACCCAAGGCTAAAACACCTCAAACTCCTTAAACACACACTTTGAGTAGAACATGAACAAGATGAAATCCCCAACCCTAATGAACACCCAATCAATTATATGAAAGGAAATGCATATAATAAAGTTGATTTAAAAACAAGAATAGAAATTCGCCACAAGTGTTTACTTTGATAACAATTATATTCTTGATGCAATAGAAGAAGACAAGAAATCCTCCTGTATAGAATTCGTTTTTCATCCATTCTAACCCTAGACATTGTTTATTATGATGGGCTGCCCAACTTGATTAGTTATGATGCTATTGACCCTCATTGGCTCTTGAGATTCCATGCCATCTACAATTCGGCCCATAGAGGATTGAAGCGTTTCTTTGAACTGCTTAGCTCTTGATCTTATTATTGATCCCTCCAGCATTACTAGCTGATATTTGGTTCCATTTTTCTTATAAAGTGTCATGGTCGTGCTCACATCAATACATGTCTTTGGACCTTCAGATTCCTCTATCTAGCTTGAAAATAGCACATTTAGAATGTCATTCTGTCCTAGGATGTTTTTTAATATAAGTTCTGTTTTAGTTTCTTGAAGATGGACGGTTTGTTGTACCTGTAAGTCAAATAATTGAGCATCAGACTGGACATCAAATGGAAAAGTGGGTTAAATTCTTATAGTAATGGGGTATGAACCTTGTATTCTTGGGGTTTCAACTCTAACTTAATGGATATCACTCTGGTGGTGGGATCATCTCTAAGATGCTTCATTTGCATGTGTGTGTGTAAGAGATATTAAAATGAGATGTGCTCAAATTTTCATTTGATGCTTTGGTATGCAAGGTCTACTGTGGTTTAAGATGTATATGTAAGAGATATTAAAATGAGATGTGCTCTAATTTTCATTTGATGCTGTGGTATGTAAGATCTAGTGTTGTTATATGAAACAAGATGTATACTTCAGGGGAGTTATTAATAACTTTCTTTATTTCTATAGTCTAGTTGTAATATTATTAAAACCTTAAACTTGTTGAGACTCAACTTCTTATTGCTATCCAGGCCCTGATGAGTCTAAAGATTCACGAAAGAGTGGAGCTCAAAATGCATTAGTTGTTGGTCCATCTCTCCAACCAAAGCCAACGTGAGTGGTTTTCATAATCCCAAGCCCGTCCTTCCATTTTTCTCGATGTTCCTTCTATGTATTATATTGCTCTTCATAATGACATTTGGCCCTTTTTATAGAACTTTATTTGTTAATTTCTGTTTGTTTCCATTGCTTTTATTTGCTCTTACAAATTGGATACTATGTGTTTTCTTGGTAGCAATTTTTCTGGCATTGTGTGCACTGGTCTGTATCTTCCCCTTCTGTTATTTGTGGACTTGAATATCTTGTTGGTGTATTTGTGGAGTTGTTACCATGTGATGGATCCATTTGCATCTAATTAATGATTTGGTTAGGAATTCTTGAGTTGTTTTGCTAATTATCTTCATCTTCTCTTCAGAAATAATGTAGGTTTTTCAGGGAAAAGTACTGCAGTAATCTCTGCTTCAGGTCCATCTGAGAGGTTTGAGTTCTGCTTTTTATTGTTTATTCTATTGTTCACCACTTCCATCAGCATTCTTGTATTTTGATTTTGTCTTATTATCTTCATCCATACAATGCGGTGTTTCTAAACATCTTTCCCTTTGGATTCGTTCTTGATCTGCACTGTCTATCTCTTTATAGGATTTGAACAAATTATTATGCATCATATTGAGCAATAAATTGTTATTGGCACCACTATCTTCACGATGCTTGTTGTACTTATGTATATATATTTTCGCACTACTTGTGCTGCTTTAAGTGGTTGGTTTAGCCTTACGAATTGGCACAGGTTACATGGTTGGTGCCTCTTATTGTGATTTTGGATATCTAATTTTGTAGTCGTCAATGCATCTATTTTCGTAAAGATCATGTATTCTTTTTCAAGGAAGTAAAGTATATGAACACCTCTTTCTTACTTTTAAAAAAACAATGCATGAAAATGAAAATTTCTTGTATCTTCCCCTGCATAAGATAAACATATTTTGCTCAAGTGTTGTTGATTCTCATCTTATAGGAACTTCTCAACTGCTGCTCTAATGGAAAGAATTCCAAGCAAATGGCCCCGTCCTGTTTGGCATCCTCCATGGAAGAATTATAGGGTAAAACATTTTTATTTCTGTTAGTCGAGGTGTTTCACTTTTTGAAGTACCCTTGCAGTAGTATTATTTACCTCATGATTTGTGATTGACTGAGGATATTAGCATGAAAACAAAGGCTAGCATTTGATTATAGCCTTACGGATTTATAAACAAGTTCCAAACAATGAAACTTAAGTTCAATTAAGAGAAAGTAGTTTTTAATATTATTGAGGTCAAAAGAAATTGGAATTACATATTTATCAGATAGTGAGTACCAACCCTAGTAGTATGCCTGATTAAATAAGTGAAATACTACATTATAACTAAGAATACTTCAATAACCTTAAATAAAATACTTGAACTGTATGACCCTTTTAATTGGGCTATGTTATTGTCAGATACTAACCTAGTCTAGCTCTCTGTCAACCATAATGTTTGACAAGCTCCCTGTTGCACTTATCTACTAATGAGATATGTTGTCTTTGTTATGGTTTCCTTTATGTCTTTATTTGAAAAGTGGCTCTTTTTTACAGTATGAAAATGATTTTTTCAGGTCATTAGTGGCCACTTGGGGTGGGTAAGATCTGTTGCATTTGATCCAAGTAATAATTGGTTCTGCACAGGGTCTGCAGATCGAACTATCAAGGTATTGGCATTTGAACGTTTTTCCCTGTGATGTTATTCAAAGCTCTGAATTGCTACAATTTAGGTTCCTTTTCTATCGTTCTTCTTTCCCAAGTTCCTGTTAATCCTTCTATTTCTTTCTAAACGGGTGGAGGAAAATTTGAATTGTGCAACATATGATGGTAATGATATAGAAGTCAAAATAACTTCAATGCAATCTTCTTTAATAAAATTCTTTTGAGTTGTTATTAATGGAAAATGGTTGAAATAAAAAATCTATGGGTTCCATTGTGATTATTTTCACTTATTGTTTGTTGTTTGGGTGTTATCTCATCAAATAGCTAGACAATTCTCAAAACAATTAGTGGAACAAAATGTTAAAAGTGTTATTTTTTGTTTGGTTGACTAGATATGGGATCTTGCTTCTGGAAAGTTGAAGCTGACACTAACGGGACACATTGAACAAGTACGAGGTAGTTAATTCTTGTTCTCTTCTGTGTTACTGCAATTGCGTGTGACTAATCTTGTTTTTCAAGAATTAATTGGTAAGTATATTTGTCTTTGCAGGCCTTGCTGTCAGCCAAAGGCATACGTACATGTTTTCTGCTGGGGATGACAAACAGGTGAAATGTTGGGACCTTGAACAGAATAAGGTAAGATTGTTGACCTGGTAGAAGTACTCATATCTATGTACGGTTCTGAATTTTGACCTGTTTGACATAATTTTTAGGTTATTCGGTCATATCATGGTCATCTAAGTGGTGTCTATTGCTTGGCTCTTCACCCTACTATTGATCTTTTGCTTACTGGAGGTCGTGATTCTGTTTGCCGGGTACGGATTCTATTTGCGTTACTTAGATAAGTTTGACGACTGACTGTGCTAAGTCTGGAAGGAAACATCTAATATGGGAATATTTGTCAGGTCTGGGATATTCGTACCAAGATGCAAGTTTTTGCTTTATCTGGACATGATAATACAGTTTGCTCTGTTTTTACACGACCAACAGTAAGCACTATTGTTCTTTATATTGTTTTCTATTTTCTAATTTGGTTATTTCCTTGATATTGTAATCTCCAAGGAGATCTCTTGGCAGTCTATAGTGTTAGTTGATTTGTCACATGGAAATTGTTATGATATAGTTGTTAGTAGATGTAATAGTAATTTATTTGTCCCATATCAAAAAAGGGCATATCTATGATTTCTCTGTACTTGTCAATATAGGTTGTTTGATACCATATTTCACATATTAACAGAAATCAATGCTTATTGGTAATCCACATTTCTTGTGCATTTTTATTGAATCTCTTGACATCTTTGCGGTCTTTCTGGAACTTACCTTGTCAGTGGCATACTTTTACACTCTTTACAGGATCCACAAGTGGTCACTGGTTCTCATGATTCAACCATCAGGTTCTGGGACCTGAGACATAATGGTACCTTGGAGCCTCTTGCAAGAATTCTGAATTTATTGTTTGTGCTTTTTTTCTTTTGATTAAGAAATATTTTCCTTGCAGGTAAGACCATGTTAACACTTACACATCACAAGAAATCTGTCCGTGCCATGGCATTGCATCCTACAGAGTATGAAAAATATTTGTCATTTGTTTCTGTTTACATTTGCTCTTGTAACAATGTGAATCTTATATGTATTCATCTATTTGTTTTCTCAGGAATTGTTTTGCATCTGCATCTGCTGACAATATTAAGAAGTTCAGTCTTCCCAAAGGAGATTTTTTGCACAATATGCTGTAAGTCGTTGAACACTGTTGCTTAAAACTGTAGTATATCCTTGTATTCTTTTCAAATTTGCATCTTCGGTGTGGACATGGGGCTTCTGCACTTGATATGTATCAGATGACTAATTTACAAGGTTCTTTGAAGTACACAAGTGATCTGTTCCTTTGGGACAAAAGAGAATGTTGTAAATTCTGGTGTTACTGTCGATGCACTTGACATATTTTGCTATATGTTCAGTAAACTCATGGATTGTATTGAAACAGCTACCCTTATGAGCAATATCTGTTATGAGTTTCCTTCATTGTGTTGGTAATACGTTCAGGACACTGATACTAAATTGACTGTTCTGTTATCATATGTCGTTGTTGGTGCATACCTATTGGGTCCTTTAACCTTATTCGAGATTTAGCGGCGTCTTTTATACCAATCCGTCTTTTATACCAATCCATCTTGTGACGGGGCCTTTTCTATAGGATCATTAAAGTTAGTTGGGGGCCAGGATATATAAGAATTATAAAAATGTGCTGAAATAAGTGACTGTAGAACTAGATAATCTCTCAATGGCATTTAATAGTTATGTTTTAATGATACTTTAATAGAACTCGTTGATAAATTTCAAGTTATGTCTTCACATGTGGTCAGAACTGTTTACTGATTATCTTTATTTCAGCTTTTGTCGTCGGTTATATTACCATGTAATTTTGTTTCTGATTGACCCTTTTTTTCTCTTTTTTGAGCAGGTCCCAACAGAAAACCATAATCAATGCAATGGCTGTCAATGAGGACGGTGTGATGGCTACAGGAGGTACAGGATATTTTATTCTTAGTCTTGATGTAATAATGCTCCAAGTTGTGAGTAATTTGTTAGTGACATTCTGGTTTGTCATAACCTTTACGTAGAGTATTAGGTTGCATGTCAGGTCTTTACTCTAAAAGAGGGTCAAGTTTATGCAGAAACGACCTTAAAGATGGCTCGTGAGAGACTAATCTTCACTCTGCTTATTTGAAAACTAGTACTTTCTCAGGCCAAAAGCTAGGGGGCCTTACTCCTCTTCCTGGTCCATGATCAACTGTCAATATAATTGAGTTCAGCTTTTTTTTTTTTTTTGTCACCTGCAACCTTGGCCTGCATTTGATTCCTTACTTGTTAAGTGGTGGATAGGAGTACTTGTCTCTTCCATTTGGTGAATAAGATTTTCTTACGAGTTCCCATTCATTGTATTCTAGGTGACAATGGGAGTTTGTGGTTCTGGGATTGGAGGAGTGGTCATAGTTTCCAGCAGTCTCAAACAATTGTACAGCCAGGTAAGATCTGCCGCCACCTGTTATGTTTAGTTGTCCAAAGTTGTGGGATAGAAGGAAAGGTAATATTAACATTCATACAATTAAAACTACTCCAGGATCATTGGACAGTGAAGCTGGTATTTATGCTCTCTCTTATGATGTAACTGGTTCAAGACTTGTCACATGTGAAGCTGACAAAACAATAAAAATGTGGAAAGAAGACGAGAATGCAACCCCAGAAACCCATCCCATCAACTTTAAGCCCCCGAAAGATATCCGACGATTTTAGCTCATGTTCTTCACAACTGTACCATTATACAGGTCTGTTTTTTGTACCGGAAAGTTATGTTGTAAATGTTTGATACATTGTGTTACTTCATTCCTGCAAGCTCGCAGATAACATATTGGTTTTAACAATACCTAGAAGGTTGATTTGAAGTTAGCAACAGGACTGTGATTCCCTGTTAGATTATCTGCATTCGGAAACAAACATTTTTATGAATCAATGATGTGGTTATTTTCCAACTACTGTTAACTGGCATCTGGCTAAGATTAAAGATGACAGAAAAGTTCAAGCCTGGTCCTGATTAGTTCAAATCAATGAATTGAATTCAGTTTGAGCGGATCCAAACCGAGGATGAAGTATGAATACAGTTCGAGCTCAGATTGAGGCTGAGTATCGGCTTGATTTTGATCCAAAATATTCCCATATATGATTAATATTTATTATCTTATTTTCTTTTTCTTGATCTATTGTGGTCTTGATTCAAAATAAAAAACAGTGTTTTTTGAAACGGAGGAACCTGCAGCCGCTATCTTGTACTGGGTAAATATCGGAAATGACATAATAGTTTGTAAATCATGTCAATCGGTACTCCGTACTAGATAAGTTTTGTACGACAGGCTTGATCGAGAGAGCGTAAATAGAAGAAATCGGACACGTGACTTTTTGGTTCCATGTTTTTCTACTTCATCAACTTGACTATTCTTCATTTTCTCATATATAAATTTTAATGATATAATATAATTCAAATTGGTCTTTATATAATTCTAATCCAAGTTTTTAAAAAACACTGATTATTAATTTAACATTTCTTAATCTATAAGTAAAAATGGGTATAAAATGTAAAATCACAAGTGACAATAGATCCAAAGTCTTCAGAGGAACCCTAAAATCATTAAGGCTAAGAGATTTGAACATTCAAGGAACCCTAAAATCATAAAGGCTAAGAGATGTGAACATTCAATCTTGATGGCTTCCAACTTGAATTTAATAAACTTTCATATTAAATAAATTACGATTAATTAATCATAAATTGTTGAAATTGAACTTAAGTTTAATTTTAAGAATAATTTAATTTATACAAAAAAACAAAATTTTCACATGATTTATTCAAAATAATAAAAAGATAAAATAATATCATAAAGCTTGAAAGTTGGAAATTTACTTATATAAACAATTTTCAAAGTAAATTTTGAATATAATAATTACTATTTAGATACTTTATCTTCTAAATAAAAATTTAAAAAATATGAAAGTTATTTTATAAAATTAATTTAATTTTGTCTCTCTACTATACAAGGGTAAGGTTGCGTACTATCAACTGGATGCGATGACGACGATGATGATTAAATAGAATCAATTATACTGTAGAAATTGTTAATATATTAAAAATTAATAATATGTTACATTAATCAAAACCATTAAAATGCTAATTTATATTGGTTTTATTTTATCATCTAAATTGAAATATATCAATATAAATATTATTATATATAGTTTTATTTATTTAAATAGAAAATATAAATTTTGATTTTATAATGCATAAAATATCTTTCATATACATTGCATAATAATTTGTTTATATAAAAATAAAAATAAAAATTAAATAATTAATGCAATAATTAAACTCTTATTTCCCTATACTTAATTTCATGTCCTCTCTCTCTTTCTCTCACTATCCCTAAAAGCCGACGCTAAGTCTGCATAATTTTCCTATAAAAGCTCGCCTTGCTCCCTCTCTCGCAAACTAAGCCAAATACCCTCCCGAACCTCCTCTCACTATCTCGGTCCTCAGGGCTCTCGATACGTTCAGGTTCATGCAGTCTCATTTCCCTAAGTCGTCTTTTCGTTGTTGTCTCTTATCTGTAAGCGATTTTTGGAGCATTTTTTGTATTTCTGTTACGG
The DNA here is from genome assembly GCA_027568915.1 of Erythroxylum roraimae. Lineage (NCBI taxonomy): Eukaryota > Viridiplantae > Streptophyta > Magnoliopsida > Malpighiales > Erythroxylaceae > Erythroxylum > Erythroxylum roraimae. The sequence continues at coordinate 44,478,996 of JAOSBL010000212.1, forward strand.
AGTCTTTTGGTCTATTTTGAGTATCGTTTTCTGAGTTTGATGGGTGTTTTAGTTCTGAATTGCTGAGGGCTTGGTTGGTGTTTGCTTTTGAGTCCACTGTGAAAAGTTGTGCTTTTGGGTTCTGGGGAGATATTGAACTGGAGGCTCTCGTTTAGTGTATTGGGAAATGAAGTTTGTTGGAGCTGGGGATATGCTTTGCTTACTCTGCCACCAGTGGATCTTCAAGTTTTAAATTTTCAAGGTTTTTGGTGGGTTTGCGTTCTTTTCTCTTGTATGGTCTCTTTCGGGGATTTTAAGGGATTTTTGTTTTGAAAGTTTAGGGCTTTGGGGAGTCATTGCTCTGGATTGGGTAATTGTAAGAGTTGACTGTAAGGTTCCCTTTAGGTTAGAGTTGACTGCAAGGTGCCCTTAGTTTAGATTCTTATTTTGGTTCTTTATACTTTATAGGTATCTACTTTGTAACTGTATATGTTTTTGTTTATTGTTTAGGTGGATTGATTAGCTTCTATATGATCAGAAATATGCTAAAATTTTCTGTATCTTGATAACCTACAAGAACTTTGTGTACCAGTTGCAGTTTTAGATTTCAGTGTGTGTGCTTATGCAATTGAAGTTTTCTGCTATTTCTTATGATCTGCTGAATTAAAAAATGAATTGTTTGAAGCAGAGGGAAACTTAACGACTGTCAAAATGTCACGAAAAGGTTTGATGGAACAGGACTTGAGTAAGTTGGATGTAAAAACATTGCATCCACTTTCTCCAGAAGTCATATCTCGCCAAGCAACTATAAATATAGGTGATGGTGCTGCCCATAGACTGTAAATACTCCTTTAAGAGCAATAATAGTCATTTGCCTCAGCTCCTGTGTTTCCAATTTTTGCTTAGTTGGTTTTTATTGTAAGCTTAGGATGGAAATTGACTAACATTTTTATTTCCATTTTCACTTTCTTTTTATCAGGCACTATAGGTCATGTGGCACATGGCAAGTCAACTGTTGTGAAGGCAATATCTGGTGTTCAGGTGATTTAGTTGCACACTTGTGCAATTTTGTGGTGCTTAATCAATATTCAGATCTTTGCTAATTTGGCAACGTGAGATGAATATAACTGCTGTTGTGAAAGACTACCTAGTTACCTGCATAGTCATGTCTTTGCAGGATTGTGCCTGCTTTGATAGTTATGGTGTTAGTATCAATATTAAATGCAAATTACAAGTGTAGACAGTTCCATTTATTTGCAGACTGTTCGTTTTAAAAATGAGCTGGAGAGGAACATTACCATTAAGCTTGGATATGCAAATGCAAAGATATACAAATGTGAAGATGAGCGTTGCCCCAGGCCTATGTGCTACAAGTAAGTGATGTATACTTGCATATTACAACATCATTTTCAGTGTTGCATTTGATTAATAAATGAGAAATGTCCCTGTAGGGCATATGGAAGTGGAAAGGAAGATAGTCCCATGTGTGATGTGCCCGGATTCGAAAACTGTAGGATGAAGTTGCTGAGACATGTATCTTTTGTTGATTGCCCAGTAAGACTTCAAAGTTTTCCTTGTAAAGGAAATTTCTACGTGCAGTTTCTTTTCATTTAAGATCTATGTTGTAGTATTGTTTAATATGCTTTGAGTTATATATCTGCTGTCCAATTTATCTAGTCATCAAATTATCTTGTATTTTGGTAGATGTGTTATATTTTGTTGTTTTAGTCTGTCAGTGTGAAGAAGTTATACTCCAGTTTATTTTTACCAGCAAGTGATAGATATTTCTGTTTTACTGTAGGGTCATGATATTCTTATGGCTACAATGCTTAATGGAGCAGCAATCATGGATGGAGCTTTACTTCTAATTGCTGCAAATGAGAGCTGCCCACAGCCACAAACTTCTGAGCATCTTGCTGCTGTAGAAATTATGCGCCTCCAACATATAATAATCCTCCAAAATAAGGTTGATCTAATTCAGGAAAATGTAGCCATCAACCAACATGAGGCTATTCAAAAGTTTATTCAGGTTTAGTACCTTGGTGCCTGCTTCGATACTGTCTTGACAAGCATTGATCCAATGAATCTTTTTTTTCATTTATAATTAATTTGTTACTTACTAGACAAAAAAGATCCACGTAATACTGATTCTTTATGATGTTTCATTTGCAGGGAACTGTTGCTGATGCTGCTCCAGTGGTGCCAATTTCTGCACAGCTGAAGTATAATATTGATGTTGTGTGTGAGTACATTGTCAAAAAGATTCCTGTTCCAGAGAGGAACTTCATCTCACCACCTAATATGATCGTGATCCGCTCATTTGATGTCAACAAGCCTGGATCTGATGTGGATGAGGTAAAAGGTGGTGTTGCTGGTGGAAGTATCTTCAGGGTAAGTTTCGAGTTGCACTTATTTATACAGTTATTGTTGGTATTTATGTAACATTGTTGTATGAAGAGTCCTTTATGTTACATTACAGAGGAGGATATAAGTGGTGAATTTTTTTTTAGTTGTGCTTGGATGGTTAAGGTTATGGGGTGGCCGACGGAAAACCTTCATTTAGCCGTTGATGTTTACTGTTGGTCTAGAATGCTGCAGTCATATAAATAGCTATCTATTATCTACATACATTAAGCCAGCTGAAACATATGTGGTTAATATTGTTGACAATCATCCTTTTGCAGGGTGTTCTGAAGGTGAATCAAGATATTGAGGTTCGTCCGGGAATTGTTGTGAAAGATGAGGCTGGAAATGTCAAATGCACACCAATATATACTAGAATAGTTTCGTTGTACGCTGAGCAGAACGAGCTGCAATTTGCAGTACCTGGAGGTCTTATTGGTGTGGGCACAACGATGGACCCAACTTTGACACGTGCTGATAGATTAGTCGGTCAGGTGCTTGGTGATGTGGGATCCCTACCTGAAGTCTTTGTTGAGCTTGAGGTTAGGGACTGAACCAGAATATCGTTGTGAAACCTTGCTCTTTCGGATTAAACTGTTTATTCACTACTGCATTACTATTTGACCATGCAGGTTAATTTCTTCCTCCTACGGCGACTAATTGGTGTGAGGACAAAGGGGTCAGAGAAGCAGGGAAAGGTGTCGAAGCTGGCTAAGGCAGAGATTCTGATGTTGAACATTGGATCCATGTCGACTGGTGCAAGAGTGATTGCAGTAAAGAATGATTTGGCAAAGTTACAACTGACATCTCCAGTCTGTACAAGTAAAGGAGAGAAGATAGCTCTGAGTAGACGAGTCGAGAAGCACTGGCGTCTTATCGGATGGGGCATGATTCAAGCTGGAACCACTCTTGACGTTCCACCCTGCCCCCTCTGAAGAACTTACTGAGAAACTTAAAAAGAGACAAGAGAGGAGGAAGTATCATTTGTACACCTATTTGTTATTTTGTTGGGTATTTTCAATGTTTCTTCAGTTTTGGATGAGGAGTTTTGTTTCAACTCATACTTTGCGGTTTCTTAAGAAACTAAAGATTGCAAGAAGATTGACACTCTCGTCATTTCTCTGTCTTCTTAAACATGTTTTAAGTGAATGTTGTTCCGATTGCTGTTTGTTGCACCTGAACTTCCTTCAAACGAGTTCTGAGAAAGCTTAATGTCTTGCAATTTGGCATCCTTAGAGATGACATATTGGCTTGGGCCAAAAGGGTCGGGTCAGGTTAACTCAGGCCAAGTAGAGTGTCGACTCAAAAGGGTCGGATCAGTTTAAATAATAAAATGATATTATTTTAGTTTGAAGTTTTGATTTTTGAATCAAAATTTTAAATAAAAGAAAAGAATCCGACATGCCTGAATTTTACAGATGATTTGTATAATTATAACAAATTACATAATAAATCCTTATTTATTTTTTATAACATTGGAAAAAGATGATTTGGGTAAATTTTGGGCTCAGAAACATGAAAATATTAAATAGGCCCACTAGGCCCAATATTAAGAGCCCATCACTATCCTGCTTATTATCTGCCCAAAACCCTAATCTAGCTTCCGTTTCCATATCCTCCAAACCCTTTGCTTCAGCTTCTTCAATTCCAGGTACCACTACTACCGCCACTCCTTATCTGACTGTTATTTATGGTACGATTGTGTTTTGATTGAGTGTGTTCTGATTTAGGTTGTCGACAATCAATCAATAGACCAAAATGAGCAGAGGAGGAGCAACACCTGCCAAGGGGAAGAAGAAAGGAGCTACTTTCACGATCGACTGCGCAAAGCCGGTGGAGGATAAGATCATGGACATCGCCTCTCTCGAAAAGTTCCTCCAGGAACGCATCAAAGTCGGCGGCAAAGCCGGTGCTCTTGGCGACTCTATTACCGTCACTCGCGACAAGTCCAAAATCACCGTCACCTCTGACTCCAACTTCTCCAAACGGTAATCCCATTTTGAAAAAAGGGCATTTTAAGTTTATCCGCCTTTTCTATATGTATTGGGATTTACGCAATATTCATTTTTGTTGGATTGAAACTAGATATGTGATTATTGTTGAAATTTGATTGAAAAAAAAGTCTTACATTTTCTGATTAATTGTAATGGGTTTTGGCTGCTTAGATACTTGAAGTATTTAACGAAGAAGTATTTGAAGAAACACAATGTGCGAGATTGGCTTCGGGTCATTGCTTCCAACAAAGACCGTAATGTTTATGAACTCCGATACTTTAATATTGCTGAGAATGAAGGCGAGGAGGAAGATTGAAGTTTCATATATTTTCCAGTTGTTATTGATGAACCAACCTCTTTCTTTAGCCTTGGTTTTGTTTGTATGCTTTTGGTTTGTATGCTTTTGGAAACTTGAGGACATAATATCAACCTTATTACTGTTTCTTCCTCAGCTTTTTCACTATATTATTGTTAATTATTGAGCAACTCAGATTTATGTCTTTTTTGAGTCGTGAATTTGTACATCTATGCCGTTTATCTGTTACAGAACTTTGCTGTTATTTGTTATGTTAGTAACTTAGTAGTCAATTTGTTTAATATTAGACCTCTCTACTAGACATTTAGGGTACTCCCGGGAACAAATCCAGTGACGGGGTGGGGCTTGTAGCTCTAGGGAGTTCTTCCATTCTGTCCTTTTCATCTGTATCGGTTTTGTTTGTTCATACACCTCCTTTATCAGCTTCCATGTTGGGAATACATTTTTGTACAGCGTTGTCGCACTTGAACCCACTCCCTGGTGCGTTCTTCTAGACTCCTTGTTTCATACTCCCTCTTACTTCTATATGACTCAGCTCATACCAAATAAAAGAATATGAAGTGCTTCCAAACCTTTAACAGGTCATCTTAGTGGTCTCTATGTCTTCTTCAGTCAATGGTAGGTTTTCTTTGACTTGTCTGAATGACTACCTATCTGCCAGCATGTATACAGAAGTGGTGAAAAGATCTCTTGAAGTTTGGCATGTAGGAAAACTACTTCATGCTTGAAATTCTCATTTTCTGGCAAATCCTTGAAAATATATTCAAGAATTGCTCTGAAATGTCAAAGACCATAGGTCCCAACTCCCAAAACATAGGAATTTTGCCTTCAGTGCATCTGTCGCCACGTTCGTTATGTTTTTTGATATTGATGCCCCTAGTTTGTTTTTAGAATCCGGAAGACAGGAGTAAGAACAATTGTAACGTGCTCTGTTCTTGCAAAGAATATGTTATTTACCTCATTCTTATCTTGACGTCGGCTAGACATCAATATCGCAGCTCCCCTTTCGAAATAGTCAATTGGTTAACAATTTGGAAGGGTTTTTTTATGTGAACCAAATAAGGTTTAGTATTTCGGTGCTTAGAATGAGTGCTATTGAGTTCTGTTGAACCTTCAACAGGATTATATCTAGGCAAATGGATTTGATTCCAGCACTGCACCCCACGCTAGACAGGTTAAGCTTCATGATATTGCTTCTCATATTAAATTTACTGAATGCCATAGCATTGAGTGATGGTATAGGAGAAAACAAACTACTGTTGGGACATCAGTATGTCTATAGGTTTTGGATTAATGTTGCATTTCTGTAGTAGATCTGCAACGACTGAAAGATTATTGTTTTAGCGTCTTCTGTGGCAAAAAGGGAGTTTTATCTGAATAGCAACACTGTCAGGATCAAAATGATTAGCAATGGAAGCATGCTCAAGGTATAGACATTTACAGTAGTTAATGTTGATTCTGTTTCGTGCCCGATACATTAAGAGGCTATTTTCGTGATTTAAACTTGTATTTTTATAGTCACATTCCCTCTCTTAATAGCCATTTCACAAATATATAAAACTATTGAAAAAGAATGCTATTAAGTCTTATCATGAACTTGCATCTGCCTTAATGAAAATAAGGAACCAATGGTTCTATTTTTGTAAGTAGTAGTTTATTAATCAAATCCATGTGTATAAATTACATATTTAAATAAACTACTTAAATCAATATTTAAAATTTGGCAATGCCAGGCACTTCCTACTTGCAATTTGATGCAATTCAATGAAGACATTGAAAGCAAGATTACTATTTCAAGAATACATGTATAAAGAAAAAAAAAGAGATGAGGGTTATTTTGATTAATATAAATTAAATTATTTTTTATGCATTATAAATTATTTATTGATGATCATCTTTTAATCCCACATATAAAAATAAAGAAAAACATACTATTTACTTGAGTATCCATCTCCATGTTCTTGATTGTATTATGCTATTGTTGTCCCATCTCCTTCACTTTATTCCTTTTTCTTCATCGGTTACAGACTGATTATTCCTATTTAAAACAGATCATTTCACAACAATAAACAATGATATAGAATCTTTCAAGTTTAGTCAACCAGAACACCATAATACTCTATGCTGAATCAGGAAATCAATCAATAAATTTCCGTCAAATGATCAGAAAAGCAAGAGCTTCCAGTTGTGTCCAATCTGATAAAACATGTGTGCCCATGTGAATGAGGTTCAGAGCTCATGTCCCTTACCAACACATTCATCCATTATAATAAAATAAAAACACATCTCTTTGACATATAATCATCAGGTACAGGACACAAATGGAGTAAGGGAATACAAATTTTTGCATGCACAACTCATAATATCCTTAAGAAACACTTGAACAAGAAACTATCCTGAACTGAAGAGAATGATTTGCAGATCATATTACCAGTAACTTGGAAGAATAAAAAGAAAGTGTTTTTAACAATACTTATGCCGGACTGACGGATCACGAAACTTGAGACAAAAAGCAATAAACAGAGATTAACTAGACATGACCAATGTACTTTGTCTACTATTAGCTTCAAAGCTCTTCTAGTTTAGCCTCTTACAGCTAACAAAGAAGGAATTGCAGCCAAGTTTGGAGTAGTATTCTTGGTGGAAGCTTGTCTGATGATATTCCTCTTGCTTTCTTTGGAAGTTGGCTTGCTAAAAGCTCTCATGGGACTAGAAAAAGCCCAACTCCAACTCCTACTCCTGCCATGGGAGAGAGGACCTGTTGTTGACTTCCCATTCATGTCCTCAGTTGATGATGAAACCCAGTAAGATGAGGAAGATGAAGAAGATGATGAATTTATGATAAACCCACCAAAGATACCTCCACACCTCACCCTCTCCTTCATGTTAGAGGAGGTAGTGTGAACTTTTGGCTTGCCTTCTCTTTGTGACTCCACTCTCCTGAGAGTGCAGTCCCCAAACCCAGTTGAGATTCTCTCAAAAAAATCACCAGAGAAGCTTCTGCTCCCACACCCAACAGATCTAGATCTCGACACTTTTCTCTCAAAAGATGAGGCAGAGGCTGTTGCTTGGCTGTTTGGACTATCATCATCATCTTCCACCACAACAATGTCTGCTTTCTTGGACACAGAAGATCCCATACACTTCTCTTTTTGCTTCACAATGGCCCCATTTGATGTTCCTGTTGTTGTCGTCGTCGTCGTCGTCAAAGATGACACCTTTTCTGGTTTTCTGGTAGAAGTAGAAGAAGATTTGGCTGAAGAGAGGTAAAGAAATGACCAAAACCCACCTCTCTTCCTGGGGCTAAAATCTTCAGTATTATCAAAGAAATGGCTCCTCCTACCAGGAGTTGTAGTGGACTTGCTTCGGTTATAAACAATATCACGTTCTGATGATGATGATGATGATGTTATCATGCTTTTCTTCTTCTTTTTAGCCAAAAGAAAGGAGATTCTGGCCCTCCTTGTGTGGTACTCTTGATAGTGACCATTATTTGCATTATCATTCCTACTTTTTGTAGATGTGGGACGCGAAGCAAGTGATAGTGAAGTAGCAGAACCACCACCAGCTCCTCCACCACCAATGCTAGTTCCACCAACCCCAACACTACCAACATCAGATCTAAATGAAGGAGAAGAAGATGAAGAAGAAGAAGAGACACGAATTGGTAGAGGAAAAGACGAAGATACCAACTTTCCAAGCTTTTCTTGTAGACAAAAAGCACAGATCCCACCTGGGTTGTTCCTATGAGGATGGTCACTGCACTGCATACCATCTCCAATGTCATCTTCACCACCACCACCACCACCACCGTTCACTTCCATCATCACGATCTAATATCAAAAGGGTTCCTTCAAAAGATCTTTTTTACTCCAAAGTTTCAATCTTTTCACTCAAATGTTGCTCTTCTCTGATACCTTCAAGCAACTTTCTACTGATCTTTTCCTCTTTTTTGCTCTGATACAGAGAGATGGGCATGGATACACACATACACAGATGCAAACAAAAGAAAAGGGAACAGATCGGTCAGAGCGTTTTATTGAATTAACAATGAGTGGGGACTGCGAAGAAGAGCACTGAGAAAGAGTCCCCAGAAGCACGTGGAGTACTGATACTCACTGACGAAACCCTATTTTTTTATCTCTTCTTCTTCCATTAACAGCTTTAACGAGACAAGGAATGCTCTAAATATACATCTCATCTCTCGTGCCTAAGGCCCTAAACTAAACCCTACTCACTTAGTCGTGTACCATGAAGCTCCTCAATCTCATTCACTGACTATTTATTAATATTAAAAGTCTCAGCTTTAGATTCGTCCTCTTAACCCTACAGCTCTACCTAGACTTGTCTTGCTCAGATGCTAGGTGTCAACGTCCACTATAATGCCTCACTGTTCTGCTACATCTTCACACTATTTTATTAATTGCTTAGTTGCATCAACCATGTGCAGCAAGCGGATCATGAAACATAACGTTGTTTATTATCGTAATTTGTCGTTGTAATTACGACGCAACAAACATCCGGTAACGGCGTCATCAGATGAAATACCAGAATTTGAAGGAAGATCGTGAGGAGAGTACGAGGACAAAGTTAAACGTTAAGCATGAATGTAAAAGGTCGCAGGAGACTTTCTCTCATTTGTTGATGTCTGGGACCGTTTAAGGTGGCTTGGTCCCCCACTCCTGTCTGTGTTGAATACGTGCAACCTCATCCGGTCATGCAGGGAAACAGATCATGTTAATCAGTTTTTATATGTTTCACTATATATTGATATGAATTTACACAGATATATGAACAAAAAAATTAAATGTTACATGACTGAAATAATTTTATTTTTTTAAAAATGGAAGAACCTGCTGCAGTTACCTTTTTATGTGCACCCGATAAATCTTTGAGTTGACAAAATAGCCTGCAAATTACATCATTCAGGTACTTCATATTAGACAAATTTTATACAGCAAGGTCAATCGAGAGAATATAAGTAGAGGAATTGAATATAAAACCTTTTGACCTCATGCCCTTCCACTCTATTAACTCACCGCTATCGAGATATTCCAACCAGTCCTATACATAGCGGAAACTATTTTTTTCAGTCTTTTTTCATGTCATCAGTCAAATTATCCTGTTTACTGCAATACTTATTTTGTTAATTATTGAATATATAAGTTAAATACAAAAAATTGTTTAATTTTTTGTATTTTAAAATTATAGCTTTTTTATGTTATAATTTAGTTTTTATACAATTTTATGTAATAATAAATTCATTTTTTACTTTTTATTCGTTGTAACATGAGGTCAAAATTTTGAAAATTTCAATATAGTACTATTTTAAACTTATAACCCAGTGGGTTGGCGTAGGTGGTACATGCCTTCGTTGCTTAACTAAGTGGTTGGAGGTTCGATCCCCACCCTTAGAAATGCAGCAAGCTCCTGAGCCAGCTGTAGCCCTCTCATGTTGGAGATGTTCTCGCAGCGAAGGGATTAGTCACTGATTCCGTCGATAGATACCCTGGGTGCACCAAAAAAAAAACTATTTTAAACTTATAAATGAATTAAGCTAATAAGTTATAACTAATGTTTTAAAAATTCGGCTAAAATTAAACTGTTAAGATAAGAAGTTAAGGTTTAAAATATTATATATAAAATAAGTTAAAGATCGAGTAAAATTAAAAAAATTTGAAATATAAATGAAAGGAACTATCTTTTGCTTATAAAAAATTTAAAATTTAATTAAAAAAGATACTATTAAATAAAATGTGATTAATTTTAGTATTTAATAAAAAGAGTTATTAAATTAAATTAAAAAATTTAAAAAAAATAATTCATATAAATAATTAACTTTTTCATAAATAACTGAGTGTCTGCAAAGGTATCTTCTTTTTGGAATTCCAATGATATTTAAGATAATACCCTGTGGGTTTATGAGTAGGCCATTGGATTGTGTAGGAAACTACATTGAGATCTTCACTGTTTTTGTCTCCTCCAACTTCGTCAAACTAAAATCAATTATTCTCAATTAATAATACGAAGTTTTATTTTAAATTAATAAAAATGTTATTTTAATATTATAAAATTATAAAATTAAATTTTTATTTAAAATTATAAATAATAAAAAGTGTGGACTTAAGTTTGTTAAGTGACTGTTTCACCATAATAGCTTAAGCTGTTGTGTGAGGCCAACTTAATTGATTATATATATTCACTAGCACACCCCCTCAAATAAAAGTCATTTGGGCTTGAAACTTACACAGACTCATTCTACCTTATGTTGAATAATAGGTGAATAATAGGATTTAAACTCAAGACCACTTGGTCACAAAAACTCTGATACCATATTAAGTGACTATTTCATCGCTATTAAGCTATTGTGTGAAACTAACTTAATTGATTTTATATATTCATTAACATTATTAAGTTTATCTTATCAAATATTATGAATTATCAACATAAAACTCAATATATATATATAGTTTCATATTGAGTTTTAATTAAAAATTTAAAATCTTATCCAATAAATGAATTTAAATTTGATTTTTTTCATTTATAAAACAAAGCTACAAATTACTATTTTACATTTGTGTGTTGGATTGTTTTTTTATAATTACATGACGAAGCATCATTGGATGCAATGCAACATTACTTGAGGTACGGTCTTATCAGAGTACAAGATTTGACTTAGAGAGTGTACCCACCAGGTTAAGTGGAGAGTCCCTGTCCATGGAGTTTTCTTCGTCGTCTCTTCCACCTCAGATAAGACCACTCTACGATATCCATCTCAGCCGTTAATGTGTCGTTACCAAAAAAAAAAAGTAATTTTTATAATAATAAATCTATGATTACTAATTCAAATAAAAATAAATACAATATAGATCCAAATTGATAGTTAATTTTTATTAAAATTAGAATAAATTAGTTAATTTTTATTTAATGTTCTTTTTTTCAATTAAAATTTAAATTATTAAATGAATAAAGATAATTTCCTTCTTTAATATTATTTCAATTTCTAATTTTTTAATTCTTATTGTATATTGATTTTATAGATCCAAATAATTATTATACTCTATAATGTAAGGATTAAAAATCAAATTAATCTTGTCAATTTAGACGTAAAAATTTTGATCTGGTCAATTTTTCAATTCGATTTACTTTGATGATCTTTTTTATTAACAGTTAATTTTGAAAACTATAATAAACTAAATAGTTTTTATTTGACAGCCTCTTTTTTAATTAAATTTCAATTTTTTCAAGAAATAAAGATAGTCTCCTTCTTCAACTCTATTTTCAAAGTTTTAATTTTATGATAGTCTAATGTAGGATAAAATTTTTAAAACTTCAAATTTTTAATTTTTATTCAATCCTTACTGTATATCGATTTTATGACGATCAAATACAAGTTTAGGCTTTTAATTCTTAACTCTATTATCTTACTAATTTTATTTTAGGTAAGAATTTTAAAACATTGCTACAATATTATTACATGCATTTGGTTAAATTATGTGGTTAAGTTGGCATTGTCCATGTTACCCTCTTGAACCCACAGAAGTACAAATCCAAATAATAATGTTCAAGTGGCCAATCCAAATGTCAATAAGAATTGGGATTAGATTTTTTGTTGATGTTTCTATCGTGTTCTATTAAATCTCATCTACACATTAATGTAAACTCTACATAAATATATAAATGAGATTTAATATAATAGAGTTGGAACATCGTAACTCAAACGGAGTATTTGATGCGATTAAATTGTGTGATTGGGATTGGGATTGGACTTAGAACCACTAAATGAAGATTGGAGAGTTGTGATTGAGCATTGAACATTGGATGAATTGACTAATGTTGTTGTTGATGACTAACTTGTGTTTGTGTAGGAATATTATAATTTTGGAATGGAAGTCCATGCGGTGTTGTGGCAGTTGGGTCAGGTTTCAGACACAGTACTATGAAGTTTGATTAGAAGAGAAAAAGGACAAATGACTTTGGTCTTGTTGCTGAGACACTTGGGGTCGCTTTGCTTTAGGGGACCATTCATTCATACCTCTCTTTGTGCTAATAAATGCATTATTTATTATTTCTCCCAACTCTCTCCGTGGGGGATTTAACAGCTTATCAAAATGACGTCATTTTGATAATTTTAACTAAAATAATATTTAAATTTGAGTAAAAACTTTATTTAGAGGGTCAATTTGTTGTATCCCCAATTACATAATCATATTTTTTTGAATAGTTCAAACTTAATAGAGCTTTAGATTGAGATCAAGTTACATTATGAGGATCGGGCTGAGCCAAGTCCGAAACGGACCTGACCCATTGGTCGTTGTTATATCTAAAAATAGAAATAGTTACAGTAGTGTGTCTTCTCTATTTCTGGGCCTAAATCGGGCCCATTTTACGGTAGTTTTTAAGGGAGGAATCAGTTCAGGCAAACATGACGTAGAAAGCAGAGTTGTATGTTCCTTTTCACTTTCTATAACCAAACTCAATTCAGTATCTGCACATGCACCTCTGTGTCTCTGACGTACATGTACTATCAACATTATATGGTCTAAAATGAACAGAACTCGAGTAAACTTCCAGTGAGGCTCCACCCCAAGTTTTTCGGAAGATAGTAGGGCCCGGCCCAATCAAGTCTAGTTTGAATTCAAAGTAACATTATTTTAAATGCAAGCATACCCAATTTCCGAGTTAAACTCGAACTTTATATTCTCAAGTTGTTATTTTGGTCAGACTCGACTCATTATCATCGAACTTATATATATTAAATTCATATTCTTAGATATAATTGGTGACTATAATAAAACATGCTTTCAATATAAGCTATAAAGAAAAAATATATTTCGAGAAAATAATAGAAAATATTTATTTTATATTTACTTATTTTTTTTGAGGGGATTTTTATATTTACTTATTAAAAAGCTAATATATTCTAATAAACTCAATCTTGGAAAAAAAAGATTTCAATTAACATTAAAAGAAGATAAAAATAAATAAAGCTAATTGTTTTTATTATTGATAACCTAGACAATCTTTTGGATACCGTTTTGTACTGACCGGTATGTTAAAATCGGTACGAAACGAAGAGTCGGTTGTATCGGATTTAAATATTAGTCCGCACTAGCTTGTTTAAGATGGTACCGGTCAGTACTGAAAATTTTAAAATTATAGGGGGACTTTTTTGTAAAGTTTTCAAAAACTTTTAAAACTCTTCCTGCCTCCCTTAGGCCTCTCCTTCCCCCTCTTTTTTCAAAAAATTTAATTAGTTATTTTATTTATTTCAACTTTTATAATTATTGTGAATTTTTAATTTTTGTTTTAAAAATAAAATAAATATTTTTATTACTAATAATAATTATAAATAAAATAAAATAAAACTTAAAATTAAATTATTTTATTTAAATTTATTTAAATATTTTATATAATATTTATTAATAAAGTATTAATAAAAATATTTTTAAAAATAAATAATTTAAAAATTATTATTTATAAACTAATATTTATTTATATATATTTTTAATTATTAAATCAAAATTTATTTGAAATTTGTATATTTTAAAAATATATTTTAAATTTAATTATAATTATTAATAATTATTAAATTAATTTTATAAATTAAAATAAAATTGTGATTATTATAATTTTTGAAGAAATGGTTAAAAATATAGAATACAACTTTACAACATAATAATAGACAATTTTATAATTTTAAAAAATTAAAAATTATTTTTTAAATTTAAATATAAATTTAAAAAATTACCCAAAATACTATTCGGTGCTAACTAGTACTAATTCGGGAATAAAACCTAATTCGAACTAGAACGGAAATAAAACCTAATTCGGTATTATTCGGTATCAAACAACATTGGTGGAGATGCGGTCAACACTTGCCTGCCAGACTTGGTGAGTGGAACTTAGATGGCTACTTTTTATACGTAATCTCAGATTGAGACCTTTTTGACAGGTCATTGTCGGATATAATGTTAATTTTCTCATTACATGATTTGACATTTTTTTTTTTTGAGGGGACATGATTTGACATTTTTGAAAAGTAAGCTTTTTATTTCTTTAAAAAATAAGGCGTTCTTTACAGATGATACGTGTTCGACTATGGTACTGATAATTATTGCATTTATACAACAATAATTAACGTGTAGCTATAAGGTTGTGCATGGTAATTAGTAATAAAGAGGTAAGAATTAGAACGAGAATGTAATATTTATTTCTTAATTTTTAATTATTTGGTTATCGATGATAGATAAAATAGGGAAAGATAAAATTGAAATAAATTTTAAACAATCTTAAACTTCTACTCTTGAGATGATGTGGATATAAAGTTAGAATAAAAAATAAGGAATGACAGATAAAAGATATTATTAACTTATTATCAAATATTATCAAGACATATTTTTATTCTTATCATAAAAATTATTCATAATTATTTAAAAATTAATAATTTTATAAATAATTGAAATTTTATTAGTTATTTATAAAAATAAATATTGTAACTAATTTTGTACAAAATAAATTATATAATAACTAAATATTCTTATTATCATGTATTTTAAGCCTAGGAAAAACCTAAGGTCTGATACCATAAGATGTTGAACTCCGTTTTCAGAGCCCAACTATCGATTTCTGATATCAAAAAATATTAGGCCCGGGTCTCGACCTCAAGACTAATCCCGAAGCGACCATTCAAGACAGGCGCGAGAGGGTGGTGAAAGAAAAGTGGAAAGTATTGCAAGTATAATAAATCTCACCGTGATAGCAAAGGAGAGTTCATTGCGGCAAAATATAGGTTCGCCACGGCGAACCCATGGAGTTATCTCTATGGACCTTTTGGGAAAAGTTCGCCGCGGAGGAAGTCATTCTTCACCGCAGCGAAATCCCCTTTAGAAAGTTTCGCCACGGCAAAATTCTCAGAATCTGAAATCCACCATTCAAGCATTCGAAACAAACACATACATTCAAATCTAACCACAAGCTAAACATACTCATACACAAAAGAAACTTCTGTTCTTCATGTCATTACAATTCCAAAGAGTTTGAACAAACTTTACTTACATAACATCATACATATCAAAGCTTAATACAATTACAAAATGATGCTCAATGTTGATATGTCTATAAAGCTATCCAAAATAGTCACTAACTTAGTACAAAGTCTCTAACTATCGTGGAGTTTTTGGTGCCTTGCAGGGATCAACTGTCGTCTTGTTCCGCACCTGAGGAGGGAAAAAAATAATGAGTTGAGCTATACAGCTCAGTGGCTAATATATCTATAGTCATCTGTAATTAGCACAAATTCAAGCATATGTATATATATATGTATCAAACAATTTAAGCATGCTCAGTTTGGCCCAAAAACTCATAGTCAAGCAACTCAATGCATAAATCATAACATAGGCTTTAACCATTAAGCATAACACTCAAATACATCAAACTTGACAACTTAAAGATGCAATGCACGAACAGATGGCTCGATTGTTCCATGGAAATAGAATGGAGAAACCGAAGTTTACCCCATGAACAGAATGAGTCCATTTTCGGAGCTCATATGCCACAAGCGGGCAGCCGGGAGAAGGCTCTTGTCAACGTGTACATGACGAACAAAATGGTTCCACTCTTATCCAAACAAAAGCACATAATTGTTTTATCATATGCTCATAATTTTATGCTTTTCTATCTTTTCATTAATACAAAATGCCATGACATGTTTCAATGGCATAACTTGATCTAAGTTCATAAATCACAATGCATTTTCACCTATCACAAAACTCATTATCAAGCAAGTTGCACATACACTCACATAGGTAATAATTTGCCCAATCACACAATAACTATAAATACATTACCCACCTAATTTCACTTGAAATTCAAGCTCAAGATTGCCTTTCTTCTTGCTCTTGGGTAAGGTTTGCTTGGTTTCCTAAACACAAACAATTTCTCAATCAATCCACATTTAAAAGAAATTCATAAGGCTTCCATAATCAAAAATGCTAAGATTGAACTATAACCCTTCCAAAATCTAGACTTTCAGGTCAATTTTTCCATGATCGTTATGATCAGGTAAATGAAGAAATTTGGTAACACTTCCTTCTAAAAAAATGTTTTTCATTGTCTTAAGTTTCTAACGACATCAAACTCGTTCAATTTGGTTTAGAAATATGAAAGTTATACCCCAAACATGTTGGGACTATCCTTACACTAAAACAATATTCTATACTCAATTTCTGTCCAACAATTGAGGTTCTTAGAGATTGAATTAAAATTAATTACGCCATCCAACTTGTAGCCTTATGTCTCTAGTTTGGACCAAATAAAAAATAACTCAATTTGGACATCTACAACAAAAGTTATGCCCAAAATACCAAAACATGTCTGTGCAGGAAAAATGAAGTTCACCGCGGCGAACTTTTCCAGAAACCCAATCCGAAGACATGTTTTTCGACATTCGGCGAACTTTTCCAGAAACCCAATCCGAAGACATGTTTTTCGACATTCTTCATGTATTTACTTCCCATTTTTCACATATAACCCATCTTAACCCTAAACCACCTCTTCTACTTCATTTCCAAACTCATTTCAACCCAGTATCATTAATAAATACATCAAAATCTATCTTTGATCATTACCTAAAAGATTAAAACATTACTAACCATTCATCAACAACTTCCTACCCACATTCAACATTGTCTTTCACTTCTAACTATCACTGATTATACTTCATCTAACAATGAAGAAGAGGTTGTCAAGCTTATACTTACTTGTTTTAGCTTCAAGCCTTCAAGATCTCCAAAACCCTAGCTTAATTTTCTCCTCTTCTTCTCTTCTCCTTACACCCACATTACTTCTTCTCTTCTTAACAAGCCAACAATTTTCTTCTTCTAATTAATACTCTTAATGATTGTAAGAAGACCCTTTTGCCCTTCCACTTATGCCTTAAAACTTTTAGACTTAAGTGATCTACCAAGATTGCCCCTTATGCATTCTTACTTCTTCAATTTAACTTACACCATACTATACTCTGACTTAATTTTAATTTCTCCATCTAGTACTTCTAAATTCTCCTCATGCTAGAAAGATCATGATCTCCATTCCAAGAAAATAAAATAAAGCAAAATAAATAAAAAAATTTGGGGTCCAACATTCCTTCCCCCCCCCCAAAGAATTTTGTCCTCGAAATTCTTACCTGATTCCACAAAGAGGTGTGGGTACTTCTCCTTCATTGCTTCCAAAGGCTCCATGTAGCCTCCTACGTTGAATGATTCTTCCATAAACTTTAACCAATTTCACTGTCTTGTTTCTCAAAAACTTTTTCTTCGAGTCTAAAATTTCCACTGGCTGTTCTTCATAAGTTAAATCCTCTCTCAGTTGAACCTCTGACGGTTGAACTATGTGCGAAGGATCAGATCGATACTTTCTCGACATCGATATATGGAAGACATTGTGAATCTTAGACAATTCTGGTGGCAAAGTTAACTTATAGTCCAAAGGCCCAATCTTCTCAATGATCTCATAAGGGTCTATATATCTCAGACTAAGCTTGCCCTTCTTACCAAATCTCAAGACTCCTTTCCATGGAAAAGCTCTAAGAAACACTTTCTCTCCAAATTCAAATTCCATCTCTTTCTATGTGCATCCGCATAGCTCTTCATTCTGTCTTGAGCTGCTTTAATTCTCTGTTTCACCAATTTAATCTTATCC
>JAOSBL010000212.1:44511583-44532638 GCA_027568915.1 Erythroxylum roraimae
ATATACTAATTTCTATGAAGAATGATATTCTCCTCTCCCAAATACTCTTAAGTTTTAGTTTCGGTTTTATAACAGGTACGCAATTGAATTGTCAACAAAAAAAGACATAAAATATAATTTTTATTGTAAAATATTCCCTGGTTCGTTACATTATTTGGCTCATGTTGTGCCTTATAAGTGGGCACACGAGGGATCAGCAACAAGCAAGCTTGAAGAAGAAGTGTGTTATGCCTACTTCACCTCACAACCTCGACTTAGCTTGGTCCGTTGAAGCACTCTGCATCCACCATAATAGAGAAGATAAACCATTAAATTCTCCCAACAGTTCATTACACATATGATCAGTAAACTAATACATTGGTTGCTGACTCGATAACCATATGATGCAGAGGAAGTAGCCGACTTATTGAGTTCATGTCATGGGTTCGTACTTAAGATACCATTTTATGCATAAGCAAGTTAGATGGCTTCAGCTGCTTGATTTTCTGTAAGTGAAGAAGGTATTACAGGTCCGTTTCTGAGGTAGAATGTAAACACTCGATACCCGAAATGGAGCTAAAGCATACTATGCCTAATAACATCGCTTTAGGTACGCAGGTACGGATAATACTATTGATCAATATAGCAGTGTTTATGTATACTATTCGTCATTCTATTCATAACATGCGCAAACACCGGTTCCAATTATCTTACCAGTGAGGCACCCCTTGAAGCTCTTTCAGCTAGATAAGCGCAAGGCTTGAAGAACCCTCCATATGCCCTCGACCATTCCTCCAATCTTGAGTAAATGTATTTAGAGCCAAGCGAATCAGCCCAGAAGAAAATACCTCCCCTGCTCAAAATGTAAAACAAGTGTTTCAAATGCAGGAGTAAACAAGTAAAGAGTTCTTTTTCGGTTTTCTGGGTAACAAGTTGTATTGGCCTACCTAAAAGGAGGAAAACCCATTCCCATAATAGAAGCAATGTCGAGGTCGGCAGGTTTGACTGCAATCCCTTCATCAAGGACACGGCATGCCTCATTCACCACCGGAAAGAATGACATTTCCACAATGTCCTTCTCCGATAACTTTGCCAGCTGTGGCGAGGATAAAGCAACAAAACATGTTTTGTCCTTAGCAACATAAGACATTTGTAGTTTGCCATAAAACAAGTGACGTTAAACTGGAAGTAACAGGAAAAGCAAAGAAAGAGAACCTTGGGATCAATGGCGACATCAGAAATGCTTCTGGCCTTCTCAATGTATTTCTTTATTTCAGGGTCGGGGCTAGCTTTGCGCTTATCATCATACAAATAGAACCCTTTTCGAGAAGCTTCACCTGAGGATTGAATAGTAGTTACAATTACCATATAGATTCAACTAAAGTGTTGTTCACATTCAGTGGTCCAAGATGTAAGGATCAATAATGTTGGGGCTACAGGGGACTTGGATATTAAGGGAATAAAATTACCGGCTCTTTTATCTTCTTGCATTAGGGGAATAATCATGGATTTATAGGTCCGCTCTGGGAAATTCTCAAGATATTGCAAGGCAGTGGCAACAGCCACACCGAAACCAACTAGGTCAGCCAATCTGCATGAATAGTTAAGTTATCAGAGGCCTTTGGAGCACTAATTCAGAACACCTTAACATTAATATCAAAGCTGAACTCAATCATAACCTAGTCATTCAGAAGAAGAAAATATAAAAACAGGAATTTCAGAGTATCACATACCGGAATGGGCCCATTGGCATTCCAAATTTGGTGATTGCCTTGTCAATTTGATAAAGATCAGTCCCTCGCTCAACAAGCAGCATAGCAGCTTGAGTATAAGGGAAGAACATCCTATTAACAGCAAAGCCTGTGCAGTTACCCACCACAACAGGGGTCTTCTTTATTTTCGTTCCCACATCAAGAAGATCCACAATTACCTGGGGAGATGTTGTCTTGGTACGAACGATTTCCAATAGGGGCATAACATGGGCAGGACTGTGTAAGGAGGAAAGGTTGTCGGTTCATTTGAAAATGAAAAGTTGTTGAAGTTATCAATAATAAGATACCAGAAGCTACCTAAAGAAATGAGCTCCGATAATCCGATCCTGGGACTTGGTCATCTCACCGATCAAATTCAAATCAATTGTGGAAGTGTTGCTTGAGAGTATGCAATGTGGTGGGCAATACTTTTCAAGATCAGAAAATATCTTTTGTTTCAGGGAAACATCTTCAATGACAGCCTATTATAAGGATCAAATATTGAGGAGTAAGCTCTTTCAAATTGAGGATCACAATCAAAATGTTAAAACAATGTGAAATACGGGAGTTGTTTCCAGTACCTCTATGACTAAGTCTACATCTCTAAAGCTTTCATAATCAAGGACGCCTTTAAGAAGCGAGATGGTCTTTTCGAACTTCTCTTGAGTCATCTTCCCTTTCTTCACACGGCTTTGTAGATTTGCTACAAAAACCAACGAAGATTTGAGTTTATAGATACCAAAGCACAAACTCATAAGACAAGGACAGGTCCTTACCTCGAACTCTGCCTATTCCAGCCTCCAAAAACTTTTCATTCACTTCTTTCAAGATTACAGGATAATTAGAGAGAACCAATGCAGTTGCTATTCCCGAACCCATCAGTCCCCCACCAAGAACAGCAACCTTTTTCACTCTTCTTGGCACCAACCCTCGATCAGTAACTCCAGGGACCTAACTTAGAATGAGGCAATAAAAACTAATAAACTTGCATGGTGGAGAACCCAAAAAGTAAATGTACTGCACTCATATATCATAGAATCAATGACAACACATGCCCTGCGGAGTACATCATACGGAACTTGAAGCCAAGTACATAAGAAATGATCTATCCCATCAAAGTAGTACACAATTTGTTGCTTAGATGAATACTTAACAATTCAGCAAGTTAAACTGCATTACAACCTTAGTGGTTCCTCGCATAGCAAAGAAGACATGGACCAAGCTCTTGCAGGTATCTGATTGAACTAGTTCTTTGAAAGATTCAGCTTCCTGCCAATATCAAAAACCTTGTCACACAGTTGCACACTCTTAAGTAATCCATACAAAATGGAAAAAGATGTAACGAGGTACAACCTTCCACAGACCAGCCCGGGGGCCGGAAACTATGCCCTCTTCAACAGAATCAATGCACAATATGGGATGTCTGTAGTGTGGAGCTTGTTTACGGGCTTGTGCTCTTGCAAACTTGAATATATCCCTTGCCTCACCAAGGGGATCTAATTTGTCAGTCCTGTAAAGACTGATAATCCATGGTCTCCTACGTTCCAGGATATCCAGGGCCCATCTACGTGCAGTGCTAACCAACTCGTTAGGTGAAACAATAGCATCTACAAGGCCCAAAGAATGTGCTTCGTCTGCCTTTACTGGCTTTGATGTCTATTTTATGGGGAGATGGAGAAAAGAGAGCGGTGGCAAAAGGAAGGAAGTGATAGAGACATTAATTGACAAACATCCATATGGAAAATCAAAATTGTAGAAGACATTCACAAAAGCAGTTCTAGCTACAGCATACCAGCATCATTTCAAGGGCTTTTGAGATACCAACAAGACGTGGAAGTCTCTGCGTTCCTGAACCAACTCAGAGTCATTAGACCCACCATCAAAAAACAAGTCTTAACAAGTATCATGCACAATTTATTGTACGGTAGTCAATCTGAAATCGTATCTGGAAATGCACTTACAACAAGGCTAGATCATATTTCAATCCTAACAGAATTCAGATTTGGAGAATATCCACACATCAGAAGAGAAACTGTAGAGCATAATACTTGGATACTTGAACTATGCCATTAACAGTGGCGCCTAAACTCATTTCGAGATTCAAGTCTCAAAGAAGAAGAGCACTCCCTGAGCCATCTTCAGGACGTTAAATAATAATTGCTATTATCTCAAAAGTTTTACATAAACATCTACAAGAAGTAACCAGTGACAACTTAGTTTTCATAGTTTTATTCACTCAGACATATTTCACATGGATATCATCTATTGTTCTTTCACCTAGATGATGAAAACCAAATAGCTCTCCTATTATCATTATAAACTATGTCCACATTCTAGATTCCAGTGTTGTCACATACAACAAAACAAGTAACTCCTTGGAATACCACTCCATACACGAATCAGTTGTGTTCCCTACAACCTTCTATGAATTATATACTACAAGTAAAGGGCGCGCATATAGGATGCAGAAGCCGAGATTTTGAAGAGAACAAAAAGGAACAAGAAGAAAATACTACAGGAAGGATATCTTTTAATAATCCTCTAACGTACCTCCAAAACCAGGGAGTATACCAAGTTGAAGTTCGGGAAGGCCAAGTTGTGCATTGGGGGTTGAGATTCGTGCATGACATGTCTGAAAGACGAATTTGAAACAGTATGAGCAAGTCAAAAAGAAAGATTTAAAGAGGCAACACTTAAAATGACAAATACCATTGCAATCTCTAGTCCTCCACCCAAGGCAAGCCCATCAATTGCAGCAACAGACGGCTTTTTAGCAGCTACAATACAAATAAAAGAATTCAAATTGCTGATATAGAGTAAGTTAAGTAAGCATTAAAGCAATGAAGAAGAGAAACAAAACCATAATTGTACCTTCAAATGTATCAGTGAAATATTCAACTGATATAAGGCCAGGCTTTGGTTGTTCTGAGAAAACAGAATCGGGTTCAACCGAATTCAGAGCAATGAATTACCAGAACATAGAAAACTGACATTGTTGAACATACCCAGCTTTCCAGATTGAATTCCACCAAATGCAGTAATATCAAACCCCCCAGAAAACTTCCCTTTTGCTCCTGCTCCATTAACATGATATCTTAATTAGACAACTCAAAATGTTATTCCAGACCACTATTTCATGAAATATAGCTCTATAGTATTAATAATCAAAAATCTTTTAGCCCAAACCTGTAATAACAATGGCCTTCACATCATCTCGCCTTAAGGCCTGCTCATAACAATCTCTCAAACCGTTCAAAACTGAGAGGCACAGAGATTAATAAGTCCCACAATCCAACCACTCAATTTACCGATACATCCAAAACGTAAATCCATCGATTTTTTATACAAGCAGTGAAATTTCAGACCATAACACTAAAATCAAGCTACAATCTCAAAAGGGTCAGTCAAAAACGAACAAAACAAATAAGATCCAGACCCAAGTGACAACAAAAACTCAAAACCAAAGAGGGAAGTACCATCAAGAGACAGAGAATTGACAGGAGGATGGATGATGGTAATCAAAGCCACCCCATCAGGTCCCACTTCAATGGTGGTTCTTCCCTTTCCGGTGCTGCTCATCTTCGCTTCAACTCTTCTGAGATGGGTTTTGCTTCGTCGACTCCAAAGTACCAGACGCCAAATTGGGTTTAGTGACTATTCCTGTTTGTGATATCTAGACAACAGGTGTCGTGCAGCGTTGGATGAAGTTAGTTGTAGACGTTAATGTAATAGAGACTGGTACATTAATGTTCAACGAGGTTTATATGGCATACCTATAATATCTTCGCGTGTATCTCACAAGCGCTTGCGGATGAGGATGTTAGCGTTCACTTCCAGGATTTGAGGGGGTGAGTGTCACTCTACAAATTTAGAAACAAATAATTTCGTAAAAACACACGATTTAAGGAAGTCTATTTTACTGTTCATTAATAAAAAAATTTAATTATGATTTTAAATAATATTAATGTACCTTCAATTATATTTATAAGCGATTTAAAAGGACTATTGTCTTGCGATTTGATTTTTCAAAGATTAATTATTGAGTGCTTTGAGGATTTTTAACAAATTAAAAAATTAGAACTTTTTTAAGAAAATTAAAGTTTATTGTCTTTTTATAATAATATGTATTTTATATTTTCTTTTGTAATAAAATTATAATTATTATCATTTATTTATTTCCTAAATAAATTTTAAAAATATATATAATCCTTTGTTTCACTATAAATAATAGATTTTAAAATTATCAATAAATTTATTTCAATATAAATAATTTATTTTAAAAATGTTATTTTTCTTAATATTTTATTGACAAAACACTATAATGGTAAAATTAAAAGGATTTATATAACTTTTTTATTATGGAGTTAATATAATTATTGAGTCACGTGAATATATTTGTAATTATGTACTTAAAATTTATATATTTATTTGATATTTAAAAAATCAAGTGATGAATAAAATGTTAATTTAATATATTTTTAATTTTCATTAAATTAAATTATTTAATTTTTATAAATTGAATAACTTTATTGAAAATTAGATATTGAAATTAAAAAAATTAGCACTTTGTAAGCAAAGAAATTCAATCTAATACGTATTAGATTGGGCCTATTGGTCCATGACCGGGGCGGTGCATTCACGCGCTCTTCCTGCGAGTTCGAGACTGTTTATTAACGTTTAGCCTCGAAATTCTAAATACGTCTAGAGATCGTGTTTTCATTACAGCAAGCCACGTGTATAATTAAGTGGGTCCCGTAACCGGAATGTACAATATGATGAGCCGTGACGTCATGGATCAATCCACTACGTGTCTGGTTTTCAGTTGTTAAGCTTTCGGGGGATTACATAGCGGCGGGTGTAGAGCAGTGTAGCAAAGAAGAGTGATGAGATGGAATTAGGTGTAGCAGCTCACAAACTTCGATGTTTCCGTCCCATCACTATCAATCCATCGAACAGCTTGGCCGTCCAATTTTTATTAATAAAAATTAATTATTTGATTAAACTAATTAATATATATATATATATGTCACGTATAATTGTGAAATAAGCTTGTATCTTAAATAAATATATTTTTATTTATTTTTATTTTTATAAAAATTGATTAGATAAAATTTAATGATTTTATTTCTATAAATATACGATAAATTTCATTTAATTTGTAATTATTTGAGATTTAAAGACATTAATTATTAAATAAGTATTAATTGTAAATAAATCATCATAATTATTTATTATTGGTTAAATGTGTGCAAACCGACACAATCGTATCAATTAGTGGACTAATCACGGGTGATTGTCTTATTATATCAATTATTACCCAACTTAGAAATCCTTAATGATAGGTTTAATTATGTACTTATATGTAACTAAAACGTACATTAAACTATTATAACACATTTATGAACAATAAAGGAAGCTTTTTAAATGGCTAATTTTTGTTTTGGATATTAATTAATGAAAATGTTATAAATATAAATAAAAATCCTATTACTATATTAGCTTAAAAACAATTATTACACTAAGATTATATTTAACTTAAAACAGTCTAAATCTTTTATTAGTTAAAAGTAAAATTGTGTATTACTGAATCTTTACAAATTTTACATATGAGTAAAATTTTTACTTTGTCATTGTTATTGTTATACTCGTGTAATCCTCGCTTTAAAAATAATTGAAATGAAGTTAGACTTGGAAAAGTACTATCAAGCTTAGCGTTGGCAATTTGACTCGGGCTCGGGTTAGGGCCATTCAGGCCCAAAGCCTAGTTGAAAGCGACAAAATGAAGTCGAGCTGAGGACTAGGACACAGGCCTGGTAGCTCATGATCCATCGGGCTACGGGCTACAACCTATTGCCATCCTTAATCGAGCCATTAAATTTTGTAATGAACTCCTTATAAAAAGAATATTAGGTAGGGGTTATATAATATTATGTTAAATTTTTGATAATTTATAATCATAAAAAATTTAGAATGACACAAATTATAAGAGAAATTCGAATTGTTTAATTATTTTATTTGAAAATTAAGGTATGCATATTTAATTAAACTTTTGTATTGTCTTAAACAAATTCTTTAGATTTGATAAATTAAGTTCAATATACTATTTATTAAATTTGATTTTTAATTTACAAGTATATTTAGTTAATTCATAATAGTATTTGTATTTTTGATATTTTTAAATATACATAATTATAATCTTCTAAATTTCATTAAACAATAAAATTATAAAAGACATTTTATCTACAAAATGAAAAAAAATTAAAAATCAAAATAATAACACAATAATAGAGTTCCAAAAGAAGACGCACAAAAGGAAGACCAAGTCTACTTCAAGAAATCTAGAGTAACTCTTAACCTCGAAGCAAGGCAATAGTAAAATTCCAAAAGATGAGTAATGAAGAAGCAAAGAAAAGCATCGCCGGAGGTCTACTCATGAAACCAAACTCCGATGACCGGAAACTCTCTCCCATGGTGGCACCACCCGCTACCAAGAAAATCGTCATAAAAAATGCTGATATGAAAGAAGACATGCAGAAAGAGGCTGTTGATATAGCAATTGCCGTTAGTTTTCTGAGCAAACTTGCTTCAAATTTTGTTTCTTGTCCATGATTTGATTGTTTTTCCTTCTGGGTGTTTGTTAATTTTGTTGGTACTTGATTTGGGTTGGTGCTTTTTGGTTCTCAGGCTTTTGAGAAATACAGTGTAGAAAAGGACGTGGCAGAGCATGTAAAGAAGGAGTTCGATAGAAAGCATGGACCCACTTGGCATTGCATTGTTGGTCGCAATTTCGGTAATCCATTTTCACACTCTTTGCTGTTCTGGGCACGCCCCAATTGGATTTAGC
Source organism: Erythroxylum roraimae (assembly GCA_027568915.1). Classification (NCBI taxonomy): domain Eukaryota; kingdom Viridiplantae; phylum Streptophyta; class Magnoliopsida; order Malpighiales; family Erythroxylaceae; genus Erythroxylum; species Erythroxylum roraimae. The sequence continues at coordinate 44,520,158 of JAOSBL010000212.1, forward strand.
TCAGATTTGGTGCTGCTTGTTGTGTTTCTTGGTAGACAAGTGAATTCGTGTTTCTTCATTCTTGGTTGGGTTCATTGATTGCTGGCAGAGCAGTTTTATGCTATAGTTGAGAAGTAGAAGTTTTAGATCTATGCTTAGATTGGAGAATTCACATTTGTCTTCATTGCAGAGGCAGTAAAGGTTTATTCTCATTTAGCCTAGTTGATTTTTTTATTTTTTTTTGATAACTCAACTATCCTGGGTTCTATGAGCCACTCACTCCGACTCATAGATGGGTAAATCCGGGTCTGATGCTAGATAGTATCAGAGGTACCTGCTTCGAAAGATGTGCCACCACAGGGGGATTACATCACCTTAAATAAAGGCTGCTCCTCTCAAGGCTCGAACCCACAACCTTCACACAATTCTCTCCCCCTTTCTACCGCTAGGCTACCCCATGAGGGGCTAGCCTAGTTGATCTTTGACTCTAAGAGAAGTGGTTAAGAGTTTCTGCTTTAGGTTTCTAACTATTGACTTGTAGTTGTAGTTGAATGCTTGAAGTGAAATTGTGATGTGATGAATGTGAAGGTGTGATATTTAGCCGTGTGAAGGAGTTTAATGTTCTTTTCGTGACGTTTTTCTTTATAAGGTCTAAGACATGGAAATACCCCGCATCACCATGTCATAGCATCCAATTTGGGAACTGAGTCTTGCAATAACAGAGTGCGGATGGAGCTTGAGAATAAGATAATGCCATGGAACTTAGTGTCGGTATAAATAACTATGGCATAATATTGTCTAGACAGCTACTTTAGTGGTTTGTGTTTAGGTTTGATTTAAGTTTTCAGTTTGGTGTTAGAAATTCTTTTATCCTGATCACCATTTGAGGTGGAGAATTTTAATCAATAATAACTAGTTTGTGTTGATTAAATGGTTTGCTTTTGTTGATCAAAATGGCTGAGTTTCTGCTTCCTGTTAATTGGCATGGTGACACCTGTAGTTTTAAGTCAAAGAAAGTTAAAATGATTTTCCTGTGACCATATTTACTTTACTTTTTTGGGGATTGAGCTGTAGATCAAGAGATGTTAGTACTTGTATTTGTTCTACAATGCTGGAATATCTTTCCCTCACAATGGGGTCCTTGGCGCTGTATTATCCGTACGTGTAGTATGAGAAAGTAAATACTAAAAGACATAGTTACCTTGATGTTATTGCTTATGCCACTTGTAGAAATTCCAAAATAGCCTTGGTTCTTCTGAGACCTTAAGATATGTATTTTAAAGTAGGTTTTATTTTGAAAGTGAGCTTAACCAAAATTCGGCTAAATGCGAGCTTGGATTATTGTATTGGCAGTTGAGACGGTTATCTAAATGCAACTGATTATCACATATCTCGACAGTGTTACTTAATCTTGAATTTGTTTCATATGCTCCAGTCATTTTTTGCTTGGGTTAGTGTTACTCGTTGCTCTTTGAGTTTAACTGTCTTATAGCTAGAGGTTGGCCGTACATTTTTCACTATACAACCTTCATTTGTTGCTTCTTTCTGGTATCGTTCAAAAATCAAAATAGATTGTGGCAAACCACTGGAACAGAAATCTAGGATTGCTATATGTTGTACTACCTATGGAAGACCATCTATAATACAGAGTATTCATGTAACTTAACTGTGAGATTTCTGATTAAACTGATATTTCCACACATTAAAACAAGCTCCAGTTCTGGTTAATGCTGCTGTTAATTTGAGTTAGTAGTTTAACTTGTTTTATTTAGACCTGACTGATTGAGAGCCACATATTGAGGCATTTAACTATGTTTTATGGTGATATATCTAAACAGTGGGAAGGACAACTGTGATTTATGCACGACTCATGTCTGTTTCTTAAATTATCTAAACAACTCTTTTCGAGTGGTGAATGGGTTTTATATGAACATTTGAGATCAAAGCTATACAGGTACATTCGCACAGGACTTTTATCATCCTGATGCGGCCAAATGAGGTTGAGTAGCATGTCAGCCAATTTGATTTCCAGTTTAGGACTTTCGTCAATTTCCTTTGTTTTTTTCCTGCACTTTTTTATTTTAAAAAAAGTCTCTAGGATGCTTTCCTTATGATTTTAGGGATATATCTCTGTTGTAGTTCACTATAAAGCAGAACAAAACAGCTTCATAGAATTTGGATAGTACTAGCTTCATCTGTGTTTTCTCTATGGTTTAAGAAAGATTTACATGCATCCTCATCTCCATTGCTAAAATCCTATCAGGAACATATTTACTTCTATGTTTCAGCAACATTCTACATCTTTTCATTTAATTTTATCCGCTTCCAAGCACAGGTTCATACGTGACGCACGAGACGAACCACTTTGTTTACTTCTATTTGGACCAGAAAGCAGTTTTGCTATTCAAATCTGGTTGACCATGGTGGTTGGTGATTGCAAGAGAGTTTATGATGAAGCTATAGTTAGTGCCTGTATGTACTAATTGAAATCCATTGGCTTGAAAACTCTTAGCCAGACTATAACTTGTATACACGTTATTCACTTGAAATGTGGTTATACTTGGATATAAAAAATTAAACTTGCAACTAATCAATCTTGTGTGTTCTTTAGTTGCTGCTGCATTCTGTTATTTGAAAAGCTGAAACATGTCTCCATTGATTCATTTAGTAGAGCAAAATAGGCAAATGCTTACTTTATACAAGTTGAGTATATTATCCAAAAACAAAGAACAAAGTCTATCTACCTACTTAGAGAATGCCAATATTCCTTAATCCATATTCATTATCTTATTACCTGCAAATTACATATTAAAATTATATATTTTTATTACAAAATTGAATTCAAGACTTCGAAAGTGGTGGATGGATTTGCATACCAACCCATTTCCTTCTTGTTTCTTCTCTTCTCATTCTATATTTTAAGAATTAAAAGTCAAAAAAGGTATATATTCTTAGGGATGGTATTGGTATGGTAGGTAACAATTATCTCTTTTATTAAAATATAAAAAGGCATAAAAGTGGAAAACCCTATTTATCCCATACAAAATTATTAGGTCCCCTTTTTAAGGATTCGATTGGAGTTAAACCCGTAATTACCATCTTTCGAGTGTGTATTAAATAAATGATCAAACTCTTAATACTGGACACATAGAAAAGTATTAGATTCTTTGGTCCTAAGTCCTCTAAATCTTTTCCTTTATACTTCTAAACTATATAGATTTCATTTAATGTGACACCTTTTTATCTAAACCATGATATTAAAAGTTCCAATACAATCACACTTCTACACTTGGCCAAGAAAAGATTAAAAGAGACCTATTTCATTATCTATCCTATAAGTCACTTGATTGTGATATTTATAGGTGAAATATTTCATAAGCCTAAGAATCATAATAAGCAAAGATTTTCTCAATTCATATAGTCTATTTAAGAAAATAAAACGGAATATAAATGAATGTAGTATTAAAATTTTGTTATTTGAAAAGAATAGAATGATTCATAATATAATATAATATAATATTTTTAAATAAAAGATTTATAATATAATATAATATAAAATTATTTATCATTTTACATTTTATATTGAACCCTCTAAATAAATTGAAAGTTTTTTATTTTTACTTATTATTATAGGATGTGATGTAATATAAAACACTTCTCGGTGCATTTCATTTCATTATAAACTCTCTTATCAATATAATATAAACTCTCCTCTCAATATAATAATATCTCGTTACATTCCATTCTATTAATAAACCCCTAACTGTCCCTGACTAAAGATAGGTTAAGATTTAGGTATGAAAGGGCAATAGTGTTATTTTAGTGCTACTAGAGAAACTAGGGCAAGTACATGCAGCCATGCAAATTAAGCATTATTCACTAAGAAATGCAAGAAAAGTAGAGTTTTGGACATAAATGCCCATTTCATTAGAGTTTAAGCTTCCAAAACCAAATTGCAAAAGGACTGAGGGTGTGAATGTCATTTCCAAAAGCAGATAGGTAGAAACTTGGAGTAAAATTATAGTACGAGGACTGAAAAACAAAAACAAAAATTACACCATTCTCTCGAGTCTCTCAATAGGCGAAGCCACCAGCCGGCGGGTTTCTGTTGCTTTTGCGGTGGCGAGAGGTGGCTGAGGAAGAAGGAGAAGAGGCAGAGGTTGGTTTGATGGCAGTCAGTGAACAGTTCTCTTTCCTTAAAGTCTCTTCCTCGTCCATGAATATCTGTCTGCACCTACACTCCACACTACAAAACGCTCTGTCCCCTCTGCATAAACAGAGAAAGAACAAGTTCCTTTTTTTAACAAGAAACAACCGAAGGTCTTTAGGAACAAAGAAGAATAAACCAAAAAGATCCGAGTTTTATGGAGAAAAATGAGTTAAACGAGAAGTCTTTACAGAACGAAGATCTGTGTACTCCATGACCACTTACTTGTACATGTAGATATCTTCACCAGGCAAGAGCTTCTGTTTGCAAAGAAAGCATTGTTGAAGAAAAGATGGAACTGGGAAAGAAGAAGAAGAAGAAGAATAAGAAGACGAAGAAGAAGGTGAAGGCTTGTTGATAACCATAGTAGCTTTGTTGATTACTTGTGGGGTTCTGTTGCTAAAACCACTCTTCTGAGACTCTAAGACTATGCTTAAACCCACCATATCTCATCATAAAAACCTCTTCATAGCTAAATCTCTCTGCATATTTGTTGATATTGAAGAAGAATAGGAAGAGGGTATGTGAAAATAAATAGCAAAGAGAGAGGAGGGAAAGGAGGAAGAAGAAGAAGCAGAAGAAGAGTAGTACTGGTGGGTGGGTCTGAAAGAGCAGTACAAAGGACGATTAGCGTAGCCAGCGATTTGGCGTTTAGTGCCTATTCATTGCCACGTATCTGTTTTCTGTAGTTTCCATTTCATTTTCTCTTTTCTTTTTTTCTTTTTTTTCTTGTTTGTGGTTTTGTCTTCTTCTGCTCATTGCACGTTATAGGCTTTGAACAACTTTTAACTTATACGTATGGCCTATAGATAAATATGTAATTTGCATTTTTTTTTAGTTTAAATTTTGTATTTAATTTTGATATTATTTTATATTTAATATTATTAAAAAATATTTATTACAGAAAATTAAATATACCAATATTTTATAGGTTTAAATTGCCTAATTGTAATATTATATAAGCTAAATTGAGGATTAAGATACTATAAATTAATACAAATTTAATTATGTTAAAGTGTAATCTAATACTAATATCATTTTGAATATGTTAAGTTATAAAACAATGTTACAAATAACAAAATTATTTAAAATTTTAAAATTATTTTATACTGATATTGAATAAATATTTAAAAGTATATAATAAATTGTTAACAGTTATTAACAAACTTTTTTTTTTAGCTATGTTGTTGTTCTTAATCCTTTCACAAGTCACAAAGTGATATGGTACTAAGAGTACTTTAGGTAGCTATTTTGAGTCAATGGTCGTACCATTTCAGTTTCATTTGTTGTTGGATATTTGTCAATCCATCGCTTGATTTATTACAATGGTTGAGTAAAATTAATATATATAAAAACTATATTGTAATGTTGCCAAATAATTTATGGGATGGATATATAACTAAAGTGTATGTATTGAAATATTAATGACTTTAAGTTTATAAGGTCATAAGTTATCCCGGTGAGAGTCCCGCCAAAATAGGAAGGTTCAATAGTATGTAGCTTTATCCCTATATAATAAAGAGACTGTTAGCAAATTTGGTATTGACTTAAGAATTCAAAAAAGAAGGATCTTTTGAATTTAGCACATAATTTTGTACTAGCAAATTCAATTTTAGATAAATTAATTGTTAATGAAAGGTAAATAATCTATTTTATATTAGTGAAATCTGTAATCTCTATTTTAGGGTACCAAACAAATCTTTAAATACATACAACAATTAATAAATTACATGCTTTAAATAAATTAACATATTAGTAATTTATATTTAATTAATATAGTTGTATTAGAAACAGTCTCTCTATTAAATAAAGGTAAGATTGCATACTATCGAATCTTCTCAAACTTTACACCTTAGCGAGATTTTCGTTAGGTGTTGGTGATGATTATGACAGTAGACTCAAATAACACTTATAAATTTTATATTTCTCTTTAATTATTTGGATTATTCATATTTAAGTAATGTAATCACACTTGTCTTTACTACAAACTAAGGGGATAGACATAAGAACTACCAAGTAATGTTTCATGTAAATAATAATAAAACACTTGTCCGGTACGTGTGAATATTAATGATTGGTTGAATAGTATGATCTCTTAAACTATACGCAAATGCTGACCAAATGGGTTATTATATTCAAAGGAGATGAGTACATGCATGAACGGAGAGGTCAGTGCACAGCAAGGACCACTTCTTGCTATTAACTCTTCACCTATAAGACAATAACACGTCTCTTTAAACCTTATTTTGACCACAAACAATAACACGTCTCTTTAAACCTTATTTTGACCAAAAAATAATATGCATCCAAGTCTGTACTTTTCAATATTTCATTTTTCATGAGTAGATTTCCACTCTCTTTTTTTTATAGGTGAGACCAACACCTTCTCTCTCTCTCTCTTTTTTAACAATAAGTGATTTATAATTAGGACATGACACGTAAATCTTTCTTATTGTTTAAGAAATATAAAAAAATTTAAAAGATTATTTAAAAAACGTTTTAATTGTTAGATTTTTATAAAAATTATTCTTTTTAGACTTAAGTTAAAAACTAATGACAAAATATACATAATATAAACACCAAACAAAGTCTAATCAAATCATATTTATAAGACAATTTAAATCAATTAACGAACCAATTAAATTTGTCTAAAGTTAATAAATTATTAATTTAAACCAAATTTAATTGATTCAGATCGAGTTTAAAGCTAACGTAAGGTTTTTAATGGAATGAAATAACTTATAATATAATAGAATGTAAATAAATATAATATTAGAAAATTGTTGTTTTGAAGGAATGAAAGGGTTCACGATGTAATATTGAGAAATGTTGTTTGGATGAAAGGTTTATAATGTAATATAGTGTAAAGTTGTTTATCATTTTATATTCAATCGTAAACTTTCAAATTAGATATTTTTCATTTTTACCGTTTATGATAGAATAAGATATAATATGAAACTCTTTTCTTTCATCTTATTCCATAATAAATTCTCATCTCAGACGATGGAATAATATTACATTCCATTAATAAACCCAACTAAATATAGCGTAAAAGTTGAGTTGAATTATCATATTATTGATATTTGATTAATTCACGACTGATGTTCATATTGTATGCGTTTCATTGTTATTTTTTAACAGAAGTCTAAGAGAATATTTTTTTAAGAAATTTAAAAGCTAGAAAGATTTTTTGAAGAAATTTTAAAAGTCAAGGAGACTTTTTGAAAATTTTAAAATTATATAAGAGGTGAATGTCATTTATCCTCGTAAATATTATTTTCTAAATATGAATAAATTAAAAAATTATAATCTATAATTACATATTTATAATAATTTATTTAGAATTGACTTGTTCAAGTTAAACTTTTTTCAATTGTTTATCTTCTCTGTTTAAATTTAATAATTAATAATTAATAAAATAAAGTTAATAAAATATTGAGTAATTGTACTCATCTTTGGTACAACATTGTAATTCAAAATAATCTAATATAACGTGCCCAATTTATTAGACTTCCCGCTTTGTGAAGATACGAGGAAGGTTGTAATATACGCGGCCTGTCATTTGTATTTTTATAAAAATATTGTTTATGTTACTTGAATTTGTAAGCTTATGAACACAAAAGAGTAACTTTGTTGATTGCTTCGACCCTCAAATAAACTAATTATGTTTAACGTAACAATTGATGTAAAATTATTAAGAGAATACTTCAAAGATAATAAATGTAATCAAAATTATTAAAAAATAAAAATTGAAACTATCGAAATAAAAAAATCAGATTATGATCAAAATTAATTTTTAAAATTTTGAATTTGAATTTTATAATTTGAGCTAATTAATCAAAATTAAAACACTGTAATTTTATTTAAAACTTAAAATAAAATAATATCTATATAAAGTATAATTAAATTATCTATAAACTTTTTAAAAAATGCCTATTAAAATTATAAAGAATTCGAGTATGATCCGATCTAATTATCGGATAAGAGGCCAACTAGATGGCAACTAATTGTGGTTCGAAAGTGAAAATTCCAAAGTAGATTGACGAAAATTGAAGTAAGTAGGCTAAAAGATAAGCCCTTGATCAAGACTTTTGCCTATTATTATGTCTCCTTGGTCCCTACTTCCCTTTCAGGAGTCACTCAGTGCTGATTAGGCCAATATTTTTTGTACACTTAATCTTGTGGGAGTTGGTAATCATCGTAACCTAATAGTTGAACTTATCAGCAAATCTTAAACACCAATCACCACAACAACTAAAAGAAAGTTTCATTAGCATGCTCAGTCTAAAAAAGTTTAATATTGCGTAATCTTACGTCTAAGTCTAACTCATAGACAAAATGTTTTAGATAGATCCCTAGTTTTTTTAGAAACAAAAAAATCTGCAGCCGTTATTTTCTAAATATGTATAAGATAAAACTCTGAATTGACGCAATGGTCTGCAAATTACGTCAACCGGGTACTTTATATTAGGCAAGTTATTTATGACATGCTCGATCTAGAGAGTGTAAGTAGGAAGATTCGAACACAGGACTTTTTGACCTCATGCTCCTTACTACACCAACTCAACCACCCCCTAGGAGGCTTAAGATAGATCACACAATACATATATATATAAATAATAAAGTGATAAAAATTAAAAATTAAAATAAATTAAAATTGACATAAAAGATAATAATAAGTACAAATGAATCAATACTTGTGAATAAAATATAAAAATAAGTAATAAAATAAATAAATTAAACAAGTCATTACAAGAAAATATTTAGGCTAAATATTAAGATAGAAGTACTACATATTAAACGTTTAGATTAAATATAAAATATAAAACTTGAAGAAAAAATATTCAAAAGATTTATGAAAAACTTCTTTATGTGAGATCTTTTATTTATATCTTAGTACGTCAAATTTTTTTATTGAAGACTATGCCTTCGGTAAATTCTAACAAAATCATATCATTTTTTATCACTTTTTTTTTTCAATCGTCTCGCATTTTCTGTTTTCTATTAATATGTCTGAATTAACTAACACTATCGCCTCGTCTCTCTTAATTCTATTTAATTAATTTTATATAAATTCACTTTTTTGATGGTCTAAAATTGTATTGGAGAAGACTGTTACATACCAGACAAGATAAGGAAAGAAACAAGTAAGCAAGTCCTCGTAAAATGAAGTGTACGTGAGGAGACATTTGTCTTATAAGATACTTGCGTTGCAACAAAAAAGACCATTCGAGATTGAGATTTGGGAACAAAACAATGGTTCGTGATGGGAATGCTTTGTTGACAAAAGTTACCAACTTCGAATATCTCTCTCTCTCTCTCTCTTTTTTAAATGTATTTCTTTAAGAACATTTGTTGATTTTGAAGCAGATTCTGTCCTTTTTGGAGTTAAAATTTCTACAATATTAATAAAATTGATAATATTGTTTTATACATTTAAAATTTAAAAAATAGAATTAAACCTTGTTCAATAATTAAATTAATTAAAAAATATTAAATTTTAATACTTATTATGTATTTTAATAAAAATAAAATATAATAATAATAATAATAATAATAATAATAATAATAATAATAATAATAATAATAATAATAAAAGAAAAACTAAAGCTAGCAAGAGACTCAATAACAAGATAATAATAGTAAAATAAGAACAATAATAATAAAAATAACACTAAACTACTAGAAAGAATAAAAATATTGATAATAATGATTAGTATCTTGATTTGTGATTAGTATTATTAGTGTTATTTGCATTTATTTTAGATATATCTTGAGATTTGGGTATTTTTATTATTATGCTTTTTTAGTGCTTTTATTTCCTCTTTACTTGTACTTTTATTTATTTTATGTTTTATGAATTGTTTTTATTACCTGCATTATTTTTATATCGTCTCATTTGCATGTGGGTTTATCAGAAATAACCTTTCTATTATGTAGAGGTAAGGCTGCAAACTATAGGACCTCCTCAGACCTTGCTTCATTGCGAAATTTTGGACTGAATGATAATGATGATATATTTTAATAAAAGAGAGTCGTGAATTTAAATATAAATAAATTATTTAATAAATATCCAATTTATGTTGAATTGACTGAATTGTGGCTCAAAATAGTTTGACCGTAGTGGACTGAAACAACAGAAACAACATTAATTTGTAAATATTTTTTTAAAAAAATAAGACTGACCTGAACGGACTAGGCCCATTAACATCTTCCTATTTTGCAAAAAGTTATTATTTGATTTGATGTGGTACCTACCACCATCGTTATACATTTTTTTATTATAGTTTTTTTTTAAAATATATATTTTTCGTACAATTGCAGACCCTTCCTTGGAAAAGGACCTTGATTACCCATTTATGAAGATTTTGCCAAAAATCCTAGCTAATATTTTATTTTTATTTGGTTTTATAGTAATATTTGCATCGATAAGTCGGGAAGTTCTAATAATACGTAGTCTTAATATTATTAGTATAAATATTTATTAATTAGAGATAAGGATACATATAATTAAATCTCCTTAAATTTATTTTTAGTTGTTCTTGTTGTGATATATTTGTATTAATTTAATAAAATTTAATGTGATAGAAAAAAAAACACATAACAATCTTTAAAAATTTTGGAAATAGTTTTTCTATTAATTTGGAGTAAAACTGTGTATTAATAGACCTCTTAAGACTTTGTATCTCAGTGAAAATTTTACTGAGTATTGTTGTTGTAAAAATTATATAATTAATTACAACATCTTTTAGATACGAGCTTGAATCTTTATTTATCATATAATAAGTAAATTGATTAAAAGAACTATAGTGCTCTAGTCAACTCAAGTAATAAAAAAAAGGGTTAGGATTATGTTTAAATCATCTTTGTTGGCCCTATACATTATGATGAAACTAATAGTGGAGAACATCCAAAGTAGTGAATTAGTGATTAATCATCTATCTTTTATTCGAAGATAAGAGATTATTAAATTATGAACTTGAGACAATCTTTTCCATTATTAAATTATTCTAAAGTTTTAAATCATAAAATGCTAAATTTATAGTTGAAGATTTAGTCTATATTTTAATATATGTAAATAAAGGAAATATCAAAAATTCAATTAAATTTACAACATTTTAATATTTATTAGTTGATTGCTAATGTTAATATTTATTCACAAAACAAGTTATAAACAAATTATAGTCATGAAATCATAATTAATGTACTTATTTTTATTGTAGAAAAATTTAAAATTTCATTATTAAATTTTATGTAAATGAGGGTTTTTATAAATATATATTAATTTCAATAGTGATTTTGTAAATGTTTAATACTTATCTAAAATTTCATTAAAAATGAATTAATATATTTGACTAGTATTTTTTTATTTAAGGTTTGGAAGCAAACACTACATGAATGGACTTTAGGACTCTATTGGGTCCTTGGGCTTAATTTGATATATCGAAGCCCATGCTTTCTTGTTTTTTTTGGGCTTCATACATACATTTTTTTTTTGGATAGAGGCTTCATACATACATAAGTGTCAAGGTGCATCCAAAAACCAAAATTCAAATTAATTTATATAGCTAATTTAAACTATTTCTTACTACCATCATACATTAAAAAAGAGAAACATAAGGTGTGTTAAGCCAAAAAAAAAAAAGGTAATTAAGTTAACTTTTTGGTTTAGTTTTAAATTTTTTGGTTTAATTTAGTTTAATAATATTTATTGTTAAAAGCTCATTATTTTATTAATTAATCGATTATATTTCATAAATTAATCCGTTTTTATAACATAAAATAAATTGGTTAATTTTTATTTAACAGTCTTTTTAATTAAAAATTAAAATTTTTGATGGGTAAAGCAATTTTTATAATTATATTTTAAATTTTTTAATTTTATTCAATCTTTATCTGATTTTATAAAAGTCTAATACCAGTTGAATATTTCAAATATTAAATCTCTTGTCTTATTGAATTAACTTTCGGTAAAAGATAGCTTTTAGTAATAAAAAATTTAATAATTTACATCAACGAATTCGACTTAAGATTAATTCAAACTAAGGAAATGTTTGATAAATAGCTTATCAGCTGTTTTTTAGTTTATTGACTAAAAGTTAACTTTTTAACCATCTTAAAAACTATCAATGTGTTTGGTGAATAATTTATTGGTTGGCTTATTTAACCCCAATAAACTGATTTCTAATAGGTAAAAATTATACCTTTTTTCATAATTTTTGAATTATGATATATATCGTATATGTGTCATACTATAATTATAGATATATTTAATTTATTAAATAATAAAATTCA
>JAOSBL010000212.1:44532738-44550632 GCA_027568915.1 Erythroxylum roraimae
AAATATTAATACGATGTAACTCGCTGCATCATTCATATTAATAAAGAACTTAACGTTAGATTATTATTATTATTATTATTATTATTATTATTATGTTAAAGTTATAAATTTAATTTTTGTAAAATTAAATATCTAAATTTTTATAAGAATATTCAATGAAATGCTAAGAAATATAATATTCATACCCTTATAATTTTTTTAAATCATGCCCTCATAAGTTATTTTACACACCAACAGTTAATACTAAACAGCTAATTTTACTAAATATCTTTAATAAACAGTTATATTATTTATTGGTCAAATCAGCTAATAGAATCAGCCACCAACTATCAACTAACAGTTAATACAATTGGTTGTTTACCAATCATGCCCAAAACCTAATCTTTTAACTTTAGACGGGATCTCGGGCCAACCTTTCGGTCCTTAATGAGTGGCCATCGGAAAGTTTCGACATAATTGACTTTTCAGGGCCACGGGGGTGCTGTTCGGATGAATGGGATAGAGAGGGTACAGTGTGGAACATTGAAATGGAAGCAGCCACCCTGTTGATCCCACTTTTAAGGTACCAAAAGTAGCTGATTACTTGCGATTCTCTAGCTTCTCAAACTTTAGTCACAGTTGACAAAACGAAAGCCTCCCCTGTTTCCACGTAAAACAGAGTACGTGAATTGGGAATTGAAGCAAATCTATCCATCCGGCTACAGAGCTAGCACGAAACTTATGATTACTTGGTTCATTTACTGGAAGCGAATCCATTTGTGTTCTTGCACTTTTCAGAATCAGAACGTGTCCTGCACTAGTTTTCTCTCATGGGATTTTCGTCAAGCACAAAGTAGTAGAACAGGCGAATACTAAACAAGGTCCAATAAACATAAGGAACATTACACTACATAGTCTCAATTAGTTATGTCATTCTAATAATTCCAATCTGAGGAATTAAACCCTTAATCTGTACATGTTCTTCCCTGAAATTTTCAGATGTTAAACATCAACTTGCTTCAGAAATTGTGTTTGTTCGTTACCCTGTTCAGATACAAGAGTTTGGTCTGCATGTGCAAAGGAGTCACTCTTGCCCACCAAGTGTTTGGCCTTTAACGACTCTCTTTCCCAATCTGTCTTGTAAACCACCACTAGGATTGAGACCACACATGTAATTTGAGCTGTTAGGAGACCATAACAGAGACCCACCAACCCTAGTTTCGAAACAAAGGCTAAGACTATGGCTACCGGTGCACCCACCAAGTAAAAAGAGTAAAAGTTGATTCCTGCCCCAATACAGGGCCTGGCACTTCCTCTCAGAATCCCACAACTTGTCGTTTGAGGACAGTTTGCGAGTTCACACAGACCAATTATTGGTAGTACAGTCATTGTTAGCTCAAGAACATCACTATCCGCAGAGAAAACTTTACCCCACGGTTCTCTCCCTAAGGTGGTCAACAACAACCCGAGTAATGAACTGAGTAGAGCTAGTCCTATGGCAACCACCGTGGCCAAACGTGCCTTGTATGGTCTTCCAGCTCCAAGCTCGTTGCCTACTCGTGTAGACACTGAAGCACTGAGTGATGTTGGTAATGTGTACATGAGGGAAGTTGTTTGAATCACTATAGCTGAAGCTGCTAGAGCAACTCGTGGCTTGTCCAAGTAACCTGCGAGAATCGTCATAATTTCGTACCACCACCACTCTAAACAAACAGCTACACTGCTTGGTATGGCCAATCTAAGCAGAACCATCCATTCCGCTCCAAGGGAAGTTGATGATGAAGACTGTAACAGCGGTTCTGGTGATTCTGAAGAGTCCAGAGACTGGTCAGGTGTGCGAGTAAAGTAGATGTAACTCAGAAGAAGCAAGAGGGTGTTGAAGTTGGAGATCGAGTTGGAGATTGCGATTCCAGGGACCCCAAAAGAGAGAGTGAAAGCTAGGAATATTGTGATAGGGAGGTGAAGAAGAGTAGATACGAAAGTGCACCACATTAATGGCCATGTGGTCCCTTTGCTACGTAAGTATACGCGTAGAGGGTGAAGAATACTATTAGCAATAAGGTCAGGGACAGTGAAGAGACAGTACGAACTTGCAACTCCAGTTATATCAGGGTCTTGATGGAGACTAAGCATGAGAGGTTTGAGGTTGACCCATAGAAAACCAATCGGTATTGAAGCCAACAGTAACATGAAAATCGTTCTCTTCAGAGAAACAAACGCTAGGGACATGTTTCTTGAACCAAAAGCTTGACTACACAGAGGCTCCATCCCCATGGCCAGACCTGAAAGCACCGAGTAACCAGTGATGTTGGTGAAACCGATAGCTAAAGCACCACCAGCAAGCTCCAGACTTCCAAGCCTTCCCATGCAAACAATTAGGACCATGTTCTTAAAATAACCTACCAAGCCCATGGTCACTATGGGGAAGCATATGTCTGCCATTTTCTTTAGCTCCTGTACCACCTAGTCCATATCCAAAACAGAAGAGATAATAAGCAAAGAAGAAGACATGATAAAGTATCACAGAGAGACAGACAGATAGAGAGAGTTAAGCAGATTCTTATTTGTTTTGTGTTATTAAGATATTGTATTGTACCTCCGGCATTGTCGGGTACGTGTGGGAACTCTGTGCTGTAAGAAGCATCTTTTTTGTTTTAATTTTCTTTTTTGTTTTGTGTGTTTTGAGAGTTGGAGAGAGCAAACCTTTTGATCCTTTACATTTATAGAGAATGAACTTAATGGGTGGTGGGTAGGGAAATTGACGTTGATGGGAAGGCATACTTTACTTATAATTGTGTTAATTAAAAAATTTAAATTATGTTATATATAATTAAAGAAACAATTTCCTTTTTTAGTTCTTTTTTTTTCCTATTTTAGTTGTTATTAATGTTGATATCATTTAATCAGCATTAATTTAATTGTCAAATTAATTAAAAATTGAAATTTTCTTTTGCTTGCAATTTAATAAATAATTTTCTTTTATTTCCCAACTCTTAAAGTAATAATCTTTACTAGGAATTAAATTTAACCAAACCTAAATATATAGTTTAATAATCTTTAACTTCTAAATTTCCTTAATCTTTCATCATATATACTAAATTATTAAAGTAAGAATTTAAAATTTCTTACTTTTAGTTATATTTTTAACATAAGCTAAATTTGTCGGACCGTCATATAGATTGATATATTATTAACGAAAAAATAAATTAGTTATTGACTATAAAATTCTAAATATTTTCTTACATAATGATAAATTCTCAATGCCAAAGATAAGTACGCAGTACTATTTTTGAAGGAAGCTACAATCTTCTCCAAGTTTGATCAAAACTATAGAAGAGGTATTGATAATTTTTAAAAATTAAAGGATTTATTTATAATATAACAAATCACAAGAAGGACCAAGAAATTGTACCCCTTTTATAAATATGGGAAAATAGTGAGATTCAAGTAAGAAACTTGTTTTCTTATTAGTGTCCCATTAAGAAATGTTCTTTTTATATCTATACATATAAAAATATATATATATATTCCAAGTGACGTACTAGAATTAAGAAGATCCCATGTATGAAAGCCCTCGTTTTAACCGTGTGATGTGTGCTATATACATACCCTACTATTCCAATCTCAGAATTTGTCACTTTCCAAAATACAATCCAACACATCCACTTCCCCATCCGCAAGACGATGATCCAGAATCACCTGAATGTGTCTCCACGTGAGGGAATTCCATCATCCATCCATCGATCAATCATGAAGTTTCGAGCCAGTTTGATTGGATTCTCCATCTTTGAGACTTTAAGTTCACCAGGATAAAGTCGACACATGGAGGGGAATCGCAACTTCCACATGCAAAACCTAGCTAGATCTAATGTGCTCTCACGTGAAGAAGAAGAAGACACGCGAAACCTGGAGGGATTAAATGCTTGTGGTGCCATCTGCCTGCAAAAGTTGGAAGAGTTTTAACTAAGACAGGTATTGATGATGAGATACTTTGAGGAATCTTCATAATAATATAGAAAGATTTTGTAATTTAAAGTATATTAACAATTTTCATGGCTAGGAGTTTTTTGTTCACAATATTAGTTTTTACTTGCCTTTAATTGCTGAATTTTGGGGCGTTTATACAGACCTAGCTCTTACTTGAATTTGGGTTATAGACGAATAGAGCTCAAAGTGGATTCTCCGGAGGTAATCAACATTTTATTTGGGTTGGGTAATTTGAGCTATTATGGTAGTTCGTTGGGGATGGCCATTCGAGAGCTCTTGACAAGACCGTGGGAGGTCAAATCTCGTCACATTTTCAAGGAGGGTAATCAGTGTGCGGACTGACTAGCTCATATTGCAAGGTCTTTTGATGTCGGAGTTTTTTTTCATCAAACTCCACCTTTGGGTTGCACTTCTTATCTCCTCAATGATATGGTTGGGGTCGTGTCCCCGCGTTTAAGCATATAATAACTATTTTCTCCCTTGTATATAAAAAAAAGATTGAGATAAACGACAAATTTTTAAAATTTTCAATTAAATAATTTTAATAACAATAATTTATTAATGTTTTATTATTTTTACGCGTAAAAAATTAATATCCATTAATTTTTGACATAGAATGTTATATGTTACGGATAAAAATGATTTTATCGACTAAATTAATAAAATATTAACATTATTAAAGTTTTGAAAAGAGTTATTAAGGTTATAAAATAATGATTACTTAATTAAAAAGTTGAACACTGAATAAAAAATTTCAAAAAATTAGGTTCTTTAAAATCTATAATTTCTATTAAGATTTAGAAGTCTTATTTCCTTTCTCATGAATCTTCTACCCTTAAAAAGTTGGGAGAGCCTCAACTTTTAAGAAAATAGGTATTGCTTGAGCTTGATGATGAGATGCTTACAGAAATCTTACTAATAATACCATCTTAAGAAAGATATTGATACCCAAATCACATTCTTAAGTAAACTATTCCAAATCGAACCACAACCTCCATTCAACTGTTACTTACTTCAGTCTTAATATTTATCTTTGTAACTTACTAAAATAAGAAACAATCACAATTCAAACCTCATCAAACCCACTGAGTTGGAAGATTAGAGGAACAAACTCTACTACTAACGCATGTTATTACCAATTTTAGGAGCTGAGTGACACAGATCGAAGATCGGAAGGTGTGTCAGCATCAGAAACAAAGCTGAAATTTAGATTGCAAAAGAAGCAAAAGCCTTCGTATCCACATGTTTATGTATCTATATACAAATATATATGCATATGCATATGCTTAAGGACCAGATCTAAGTTAGTTCACGTTTTGAATTGGAGCACGCACCATGTCTTTTAAAGCTACTACAGCCAAACTTTCTTTCTATGTCAGTTTCTACGTTTCTTCTTGGTTAAGCTTGATCTTATTTGAAAATAAGGGAGCGATCTGTATGCATTATTAAAGTAAACCATTTTTGTTTTCTCGCTTGCACGTTTCTTCAATGTAGGCCTTACCCTTAATTAATAGTGAGAGCAAGATGATTATCATGCATTAAGACGTCACATAAATGCTAGCTTTTGGATAATTGAGTTGGTATGAAAACAATGCTCCCCAATTTAAAATAAAAGTCGTTTTAGAGGGATTTTAATTATTCAAAATAAATGTCGTTCGTGACTTTTTATGCATATTTATGATTTTACTTCCAAAATTACCCTTTAATTTCTCTAACATCTTAATTACACAGATTATATTTTCAAGGCACTTCAACATGTAATTAATAAGGGTATATCAAACATTTCATTAACTTTCTTAATAAGTGTGCGTCCCTCTGAAATGACTTTTATTTTGAATAGGAAGGAGTATTAATGATAGAAACATATTAAACCCTAATACAAGTAAAACATTTTCTTAATGTCCGAGATAAATAACGTCGTCATAATAAAAATTTAAGACGCTCTTTCGGTATTTAGTTTTATAGATCGAATGAAGAGGAAATCATAAATTAAACCTAAACTTATATCGTATTCAAACTCTATCGTAATAGACTTATCTAAAATAACGAATTCAGACCTTGATTTAAGAATTTCCAACATATCAAAATTATTTTTCGTATTAATTAGATCAAACTCTAGTAAATCTAAATTTAATAAATAATCAAACAAGTAAAAAAAATTCTAAAAAAATATGATATATAACGTTTTAATGAAAATTTACAGACATCTTTAAGTGTTTGGTTTTACAGGTTTATCGAATAGGAGATTATAAATTAAACCCGAATCATATTTTAACTCTATTATGCCCTTACTTTAGATAGCGAGATTAGACCTAGATCCAAGAATTTCAGACATATCAAAACTCATTCTATATCAGCTAATATTTGATTGTAACATACTTGTTCTGCTGATTGGTAATAAAGCTCCAATATCGGATGTCTATATCGGACCAAGCTTGTCAAGGTTTGATGACGACATAAGTATAGTTTGTTAAGAGGTGGTCTAATTGCATGTTCTGTCCAAACATGGTGGATAGAAGTTCCTAATCTCGTCACGGCCTCACAAATATTGTTTCTCTGATGATAGTCTAATTCAGCCAACCACCAAGTACTGTACTCTGTTCATTAATTATAGACACTTAACCTTATGCCCCACTTAATTAATCCAAGTCCTTTTTTTTTGTACGTTGGAAAGCTCAAAATTCCCAAAAAAAAATTAATTTTGATTAAATACTATGGTTGTGTGATTGAAATTGTTTATTATAAGGTATTATAATTTGTAGACAATAATTTTTATATGAATCTTTATTATAAAAAACCACAAAATTATTTAAGACAAAGTAATAAATGACAACAACAACAACTCCCATTAATAATCTTGCTAATACGAGAGATCCAACAGTACGCAACCTAGGTAAGTAACTTGAATTTTTAAAAAAATTGTAGGATTATTTTCATTTTTATATGAATCTTTATTATAAAAAATTTTATTAAATTATTTGTTGACTTGTTAAATAATTTAATTAAACCACGTAATTCTCTAATTATTGCATATTTTTCGAGAATTTATTAAATTTGTGTATCCTTTATTACTTCTAACAACTCCATTAATCACTTTCACCATCAAAACATTTATGAATGCTTTGTTTTATGATCTAGTGTTTTTTTTTCATCTTCTAAGAACTTCAATGAACGGGGACAAGATCTTCTGTACTCGTAACCCTGCTTTAACCCTGTTCCATACGATCTTATTCACACATTTCTTTGAGTCTCACATATATGTGTGGATGGAATCGTATAGAACAGAGTTGATACAGGGTTATAGACACTGAGAATTTGATCCCGAGTGTATGCCGCCAAGCACCAACCCCATTTATTTATAAGCTCTTTCTTCTTTAATTAATTATCTTTTTTTTTTCTTTAGATGAATCAATGTGCATAACCGAAGGATATGAAGAATCATTAAAGACTAACTATCTTTTTGTCACACTTAACCGGAACCATGCATGTGCTTCTAGTTACACCAAATGACCCAAAGGAATCAAACCTTTGTCGACCATTATTGCACCCACTTTCGATAATCTTGTCGACAAATTTACATTTCAATCACTTCTCTTCAATCCTTTCCAAGATGTGATCATGTTCATTTTTTATATAAAAAAGATGTGATCATATTACATATACCTTCCCAGCCAATTACAACAAAATATCCCAAGCTGCTCGGACTTGCTTCGCACAACGACACAATGTATAAGGTTTTAAGTAAATTTTAGTAATATCCTAAATTTTATTTGTCTCATCTTATATTATAATTAGATAATAAAATTAACTTTTGTTGGGATTATTTTTTCTTCGGTTTGATTTTTTACATTTCAGAAATTATCATTTATCTTCTTTTTAACTATCATATAATTCTTTCTATCGTTAATTTTTTTATCTATTTATAACTATAAAAGAATTGGAAACAATCTCTCTACTAGTTAGAAGTATAAAGTTGCATATTACTAAACTTACTCCGACCTGAGGGTAAATCTTATAATTTATGAGAGATTCTGAATAATACTTTGCTCTTGGTAATTCCTCGTATTTTAGAGAAAACAAAGTGAGTGAACGGTTTGATGTTGGAGTTCTTGCATGCAAAGGCATGGAAGACAGTCTTTGGTGATTGTCTGAGGAAATCCCAAGTGGGAAATCACTTCATACATCACATTACCTCGAAGTCTTAAAAAGTTTTGTGGTTTCAGTCCCTAAAACAACAAAAAACTGCAAACCCCACGGATGGAGTTGACATTTTGATGCCATCTCCTTGTTCTTTCTCTTGCATTGCATTTGCATGGTCCCCTCCCAACCCAAAGCGTTGTTTGCTTGGTCAGTGTTTTCTTCCGGCTGCATCAAAAGTAAGATAGACAAAATTGTATCCAAACGTACACCTTTAAATAAGGTCCTATTGCAGGCTATTATTGATGTATGAGAACATTGTCCCCGGGGGAAAAAATATCCACAAGGTAGTTCGTTCTATTCGAATATTCTTCACTAAGTAATCAATCTTGTTAAGGATGTCTTAGTGGTAATTTCTCTTTTTAAGTAATGAGTTTTAGTGAATGATTGGTACGTAGCATAATAAATTTTTTTAAATTTTACTATAATTGGGTTTAAATTTGGGAATAATCATATTTTATTGTTCTTATTTTTAAAAATAAGAGATACAAATTAATTTCGCTTGTAATTTTATTTATTTTATATGAACATTTTATGAATTATAACTTTAAAAATTTTCAAATTATTTTAATCAATATGAACTTTATAATTTCAATTAATTGTTAAATTTGAGGTTAAAAATCAGAAAGTATGCATGATGGGACACACCACTAACCAAATTAGTTCTTTCTAGTGAATATACTTTTAGTCTATTTTAGAGCCAACCATGATGATTCCTCCAGACTTGTTGAGTCGTAGTGGAGTCCTTCAACTAGATTATCCGCATAACACGGTCTAATGGTGTCAAATTCTAGGGATAGATACATCTTGTTGGTGACATAAGTTAAAAAAAATAAAAATAAAGAGAAAATTGTTTTGACCGTAAAAACTGCTTGAAAAAAACCCTACATCAAATTGCAAGTTGGTGTGTGGTTATGATGGGTTCTTGACCACAACACACACCAATTAGGCCATTAATGTAGCCTCTTCTAAGTGCAAGGCCTCGTGTGAAATTTAACAAATTAGAGAATTTTAGAAAATAAAAATAATTTCCATTCATGTCATTCCCTTTCATTCAATTAGGGATAGCAATGGCTCAGTACGCTAAAATTTTGAAAATAAAATTTTGAAAATTAAAAATATAAAATAACATCTTTTATAATCTGGTCTGAGTTTGGGTTGCTCAAGCCTGGGCCTAACTGAGACTTAACTTTTATTTTGTTTAGAATAGTTGAGCTTCAAGTCGGTCTGGACATGGGCATAGCCCATAAGTCGACCCATTGAAAACATATAAATATGAATTCATGGGCTAGCCTATTGCCATCCTTACAATTAATGTATGAGTTTAACAATCTTTTAAGATAAAAATTATAAGGCTCTCCTATTATTTAAGGTTTTTGGAAAAAATCTCATATTATTTTTTTTTATTCAAATTTAGTTAGTTTGAATCTAGCGTATGAATTAAATTGAGTCTTCATGTTAGTAACATTTGATTGATCTAGAATTGATGTTCATGTCACGTGTATTTCATAATTATTTTTAGTAATTTTTTTAAAATTATAGAAAAAAAGAAATTTTGGATAATTTAAAAATGTGAATTTTTTAAAATTTTTACTTAAACTATAATTAAATTTTACATATTTTACCATTTTTTTATTTTGATGTTCAGATAATAAGTGAAAAACACGATCAAATTTCAATCAATCTTATTCGAATATGATAATTTTCATTAGTACCCAGTTGAATATGGTGAATTTGCCCAAACACAGAGAGGAGGCAATTAATTGAGTGCCTATTTTACTAATCTTGCTTTGCAGGTTTGCCAGTATAAGGAACACAATAAGTTCGGTCGCGGGGGTCTACAATTGGTAGCGAACAGGGGACAATCTCCTACACTCTAAATTCTTCAAATCTGACTACACCAAGAGAACAGAGGCAGTAAAACATCATGTTCTAATCTGCATAAGTCATTATGGTATGTTTGTGTTGATCTTGAGTGGCTTGAGTCTATGCCTTGTTGTGGTTAAATAGTATGCTGGATTGTGGTTATGCTTTGCTGAGATGAAATGAGTTTATTTTGTGACAAGTGTGGGAGTGCTTTCGTCCCCGACCTTGTAGGTGAGCGCTAGGTAAGTCTTGGAGTTACTTGCACTCCATCGTTATACATAACTCTTATTTTTTGTATAAAATCTACTAAATTACCAAAAAAATATATGGTGAATTTATAAAAGAAGTAAAATTCTTTTATGGAAAGATGATTAAGCTCTTGGTCACTCATATCAACATACATTAACTAAGTTTAACAATTTGGAAAGTTAAATTTTCTAC
Source organism: Erythroxylum roraimae (assembly GCA_027568915.1). Classification (NCBI taxonomy): domain Eukaryota; kingdom Viridiplantae; phylum Streptophyta; class Magnoliopsida; order Malpighiales; family Erythroxylaceae; genus Erythroxylum; species Erythroxylum roraimae. Next base: position 44,543,209 of record JAOSBL010000212.1, read on the forward strand.
TTTTTTATAAATAAAGTTAATTTTCTATACTAACTAAATGATTAGTCTTTTCAAGGAATATTCTAACAAGTACATTCCTTTTTGCTTTTAAATGAAATCAATTAGGTTAAAAGTGATTGAAAAGAATCAAAAGATAATAAATAGGGCTCACATGCTGTTTCATCTTTTTAAACATGAAGCTTATGATTATAAATCATGAGCTTCCACCTAATTAGCCAATAGGTTTATTATCTAATATCTCATGATGGAAGATCATGATCATCACAAGAATAAACCTCAGGAAATTTAATTGAAAAAATATCTAATATAAGGAAAAAAAAATTTCTTATATTATTTAATTTGAATGGTTTGAGTTTAGTCTGACTCGAGTTTGAGTCTAAATTTTGATTAGTCCATAATTCAAATGATGTTATTTTATTTGAATGAATTGAGCAGATCGAGTTGACTTCAAGTTTGAGTTCGACCTAAAATTATTCAGAGATTAATTTAACTTAAAAGTTAATCAAAATATAAGGAATGTTGTCAAATGAATATTAAATAAAATTTTAATAATTTAATAATTCATAAATTGTGCGTATTAATAAAATTATTTGATAAGTTAATTATTCGTGTTTAAGTGATATATTCAATAAATTTGGTATTTTTCGATAATTTACTTTTTTTTGGGTAAAAAACGTGACTTGGTATTAATCAAAGGTAGGGTAATGATCCCAAACCATAAAAGAGGCATACAAATAAGAATATCGAGCTAACTCGTGAGCTTCAACATTACAGTGTCGACGAAGCTAGCGTACTGAAACAACAGTATTAAGCCTAAGAATATCTAAACAATCATCAATGGTTTTACCAAAGTCAGATGAGTCTTCCCGAGATGATTGAAGAGCGGTATAAACTTCCTGAGCGTCCACTACAATAGAGCACTGTCCCAGGCAGATGCAGGTCAACCCAAGCTAGAAGAGAACAACAGACGAGAGCTTCAGCTGTCTTAGGTTCGAACACACCAGAAAATGTACCCGAGAGAGCAAACTCAACAGTACTTGCATTGTTTTTAATTACAGCACCATAACCACTGCAGTGCATGTGGGGAAAAATGGCTGTGTCAACGAAGCAAACCCATCGCAATGAAGTGCCTGTAGGTGAACCACTAGTGAGAGGCCATCCGATTGATTAGAGCGGCCTATACTGCTGGATCCCATAGAAGTCGAAGCATATAGTCGTCGTGCTGCTGTCCATGCCTGAAGGAAAGAGGCTGCATTTCCAATAACTTGCGAACAAGGCGTGAGCTTGGCTTCCCAAACATATTTGTTGCGGCTACACCATATCTGCCATAAGACCATGCAAGCATTTTGTATTATATCAACAGAGACAGTCTTGGAAGCATTGCTTACACAAGTAAAGATAGTGGACCCAAAAGAGCTAAAATTCAAACCAAACTCAGCTCAAATCTCGCTTGCTACATAGCAACCCACAAACACATGGAAGCAGTCTTCGTTACAACCATAGTGGCCACAGCTTGAGTCAATATCTATGCCTCGTCTAAAGATCCGCTCTTTGGTAGGAAGAATATTCCGTAAAAGTCACCACATAAAAGCTTTAACTTTTGGAGGGAGTGTGACGTTCTACAAAAACTTCCATATACCTTCACGCTCATCATAAGGACCTTCTGGAGCATAAGGGCTTGGTAATAACTAGATTTGACAGTATAAGTACCCCGCTTATCAAAATGCTACAGCCATTTGTCAGGCCGACTCCACAAACCCAAAGGGATCGTCAAAATATAATGCACATCCTCCTCACAGCACACCGCTTGAAGCTTCTCTACATCCCAGCTGCGGTCCTACAAGTTAAGAAAAGCATGGACCATCAGATCATGATCCCTAGTCCTGTTCCTGCAAGCAATCGAAAACGACTATTCCAAAGTCAAACACAAATTGATAATTACAAGTAAGCATGAATGTTGGGTTTGGTCCAATTTACACGTGAGATAGGCCCAGACCCAAAAGGTTCGACTAGTCTACTAACGGACTTTAAGCTGCAGATTCTTGGGATCGGGCCATGGTCGGGCCAGCCTATTGCCATTCCAGCTCTATTTGCGACCGATCACCAATACGCATCCAAATAGACTCACCAGCGGACCCAACTCCACCTTTCCGAGCCGGACTTCCATTTTCTGCCACCAATCAACCGTCGTGTCCTCAGCCGTACTGCCCACCAACTGCCGCCACGCCACCATGTTCCCGCTGCAACTGCAACAAATCTCAGGCCTCCTGGCTGGACCAATCATACGCCAATCCAAGCTGATGGGCACAGTGTATACTGCCGTCACGGAATTGGACCCACCAAAGTCCTCCATTTCTTTTTTCAGGTAATGATTTGATGCACACAAGAAATAGAAATGACATGTCAGCAACTCAAAAACCAAGTCAAACATGTTTTCCTCCGAATTTTACTGTCTCAAAAACCCAACGTAATACAGTCGAAGACCAACTACAGCAATTAGATTGTCTTCGAACAAACAAGATAGAGAAATGGCGGCAGCGTTTTCCGGCGGCATACAGAAGCTCCTCCAAGTCGGCACTAAGATCGTCGCCGTCGGTCGCAACTATGCAGCCCACGCTAAAGAACTCGGCAACGCCGTGCCAAAGGTATCTCTTTTTGTTACAGATATAATTAATCATCAGGTTCAATTTAGATCGTGTGATTTGGTGAAGATAGACGAAAAGACGCGAACTGGATATGGTTTTTGTCAGGAACCGGTGTTGTTCTTGAAACCCACTTCGTCTTATTTGGAAAATGGAGGCACGATCGAGATTCCACATGAATTGGAGTCGTTGGATCATGAAGTGGAGCTCGCTGTTGTCATCGGACAGAAAGCACGGGACGTGTCTGAAGCTAGTGCCATGGACTATGTTGGAGGTATACTGTTCAGTACTAAGTTTTGATTTCTTAGTGTCAAGTGATTGATGATCCATGTAATGGTGTGAAGTTTTGGGGAGGATTAGGATGAAGTTACTTGACTAAGTAGAAGTAATGGAGTGTTTCAGGATATGCTCTTGCTTTGGACATGACTGCAAGAGAAATTCAAGCTTCTGCTAAGGTACAAACTGAGGCCTTGTGCCCTTTTTAATATTAGATGATTCAATAGATGAAAAATTGCATTGAGTAGAATGAATTTGGAAAGTTGTTTTGGTGGGTTTCTTGTTCTTCCCCTTCTTGTTTGTGTAATCCCTTTATCTTCCTACTCTTTGTCAGTCTGCAGGACTTCCATGGACTGTTGCCAAAGGGCAGGATACCTTCACACCTATAAGTTCTGTTGTAAGAAAGTTCAATCTTGTCTTATCTCCTTGTATTCAATTAGATGCATCTGGGTTTGCTTGCATTTGCAATTATGAACAGTGTAAGAGACCAGAAAAAGTTTGGGGTTGGAGCAGGATCTATTAGCTGTTATGATTTTTCTTTCACTACTGCTAGCTTCTTGTTGTGTTCATGAGCACTCAAGAGAGTTTTGGTATTGCTTGCTACTCAAACCTTTCCTTAATGTGTAGTAATCGTAAGGAATAACTGATAAATGAACCACATCGATCTTCTGTAGATAAAACTCAGAAAAACTGACCGCTGGAATTTCAAGTTTGGAATATTTGTTTAGATTGCTGGAATTTCAGGTTAGATATGACTAGAATTTTAGGTCTTTGATTGCTGGAAATTTATGTTAGAAATGCGAAATTCTAGTGAGAAAACAAAAAAAGAAGAATAGGGAACTAAGAATCACTTATAGAGAGTTTAAGAACCACTCTTACAAAAACCACGACACTTTCTGATTGAAAGTTCAAGTTTGTAGAGAAAATTCAAGCTTTTTTCCTAATGAAGGAGTGAGCACACATATATAGATAAGTTTTTAATCCGTATTCTAGGAGTAAAGGACTTCTCAATTAAAATATCTGAAAAAATTGAATCTTACTCTAATAAATTTCTGATCGTGGTTGAGTGATCTGTCCTCTTTTACTTTTTTATAGACTTTAAGCTCTTTCACATCACATTCTTTTGCTTTACTTCACTAAATGGATGTATTGTTGTTCATCAAATTGATGTTGACGCTCTAACTTCCCTGCTTCATTAACATATTTCAGCTTTCCAAGTCAGAGATTCCTGATCCACATAACTTGGAACTATGGTTGAAGGTATCACCTTTATCTTTTGTTGTGCTCCAAGTTGAGCATCCTACTTTCAGATTTGACCGTGAGATCGAAATACAGGTAGATGGAGAAATACGGCAAAAAGGGTCCACCAAGGATATGATTTTCAAGATTCCATACCTGATTAGCCACATAAGTTCAGTGATGACTCTCTTTGAAGGAGATATTATCTTAACAGGTATTAGTGGAGATTTTTCTTGTTTCACTTCATTGTCTAATCACATATATTATCAGAATAATTTGTCACAATTGGAATTTATATATATTTAATAAGCAACTGGCCTTGATTTTTATCTCTGAATCAAAATATTTAAGCTAATTGCTTGCCCTTAAAGTCGGTGTTTTATCATCTTGTAGTCTACCTTCTTCACATCAACCTTTTCTTCTACTCTATTGATCCAATTGCTTTATCTGCAAGTTCTGATATAGACACTAAAGTTCTGATGTATACACTCTCACAATTTATGTCATTCATACCCCTGACAACATTTTCTTTTTGAAAACCTAACAGAGAATGGTGAGACAATGTCGTATTACTTGTGTTAAATGACACAATTAAGATAGGTATTGTATCATGCAACACCTACACAAGCAATACTTCATCATTTTGCCGTTTTCCGTTAGGTTTTCTAACGACGGCAGAGGGTACAGGTGATACAAAAACATAATCTCAGCTGGGTAAATGATAGTTTTGAAAAGTCAGGTAGTAAAGTGAAAAAGAAGGTCCAAACTATGGTGAGTCCTGTGTAACTTACCCTTGATTTTAAATGAAATCTGTGTTTCATCCAAAGAAGAAAAAGGAAAAGGAAAAAAGATCATGTCTTTGTCAAAATGGAAGCATTTTACTTCTGAATATTGTCTAATATCCAGTGATCTATCACATGAACTTGGTGTTGTTGAGGCTTGTTTCATATCAGCAACACTAAATATGGAGCCTGAAGTTGAATAGTTCTGGTTCCTTATCTAAACTTGCAGGAACTCCACAAGGTGTTGGACCTGTCAAAGCAGGACAGAAGGTAACCGCCGGCATCACAGGCCTTCTTGATGTTGAATTTAATGTTGATAAACGCAGAAGGCCAGCTACAGCTAGTAATTAGGTAAGCCAAATTATAACTCTGAGGATTGGATCAGAGTGTAGATTTGTCTTCATAATTCTGAACTCGAGTGATGGATAAAAATGCAACTTCTCTAGGCAATCCCATGTCAGATATGCCTATATAGTTGAGCCATATTAGTTTCTTTTAACCTTTTTAGAGAGAGATTGCATCCTTACTTGCAATCCCAAGAAATCAGAACATTGAGTTGCTGATAAACATCATTTCAAGGAGTAATAAGAATCATGTTATTGACTTCATGTCTAAGAGGTGAGATGGTAATCTAAACATTTCAAATGATTCAAGAAGTTGGTATAATTTTTTGCCAAGTTCCGGTCATACTTCTGGTGTATTGCCTTGCATTATTATGGATGAAAATGGGTCAGGTCGGTTCTAGCCCCCCGTTTCTTTGGTTCCACGGGCGTTCAAAACCCGGTCAGAGACCTAATTTCAAGTTAAATAAAATGACATTCTTGCGGTTTCAGTTTGCCTAAATCGCTACAAGTTAGGCGAGACCATGAAACTTGAACCCGGGTCCAAGTCCGGCCTAAAGCCAGAAAAATATTTTTTTCCAACCATTAGGATGACAAAGATTTAGTATGACTATAGAGTGAGCCTATACGGTAATAGGCAAAGGTTATGCAATTACAAAGGGTTGATTGATTAAAGTTGCCCTTCACAATATGGGAAACATGAGAGCTTAATCATATGCATATGGACATAAGTTCAAATTGAGCAATGTATGTTATGTTAGTAGGGAATTAGTTTGATTTGAAAGGGTAAACTATTTTTTTTATATAATATAAAATTATATTGGGTATAAATTGTAAATTAAGAAAAGTTGAAGGGTTAAATTAAAAAAATTGTTTATTTTAAATCAATAGTTATTATATTTAAAAATAAAATATATTTTGTTAATTTTAATATATTGAGTTGTTAAGTCAAAATTTGAAATATTTTTTAGTTTTAATCATAACATGAACTAAACTTTAATTATATAAAAATTGATGAAGTAAATTTTATATAAAATTGATTAATTATTTTATAATTTTAAAATATCAAAAATAGTAATTCAATATTGATAGGTATCGAATCAATTACAAAATTAATACAAAACCTTGACTTATTATGACCCATTTTCTTCAAACTGACAAAATATATGAATATGATCAATGAATCCTTATGGGCCATTTCAAAATAGATCAAAACTTGCACTCATGGCACCTAATGTTTAGCATTGATAAAAGGGTTCGAACTTGCCCTAAATCTAAGTTGATCGAAATGAACTGAATGGGTTTAGGCCGACACCTTGGGGGAATCAGATTAAATTGGGCTGGTGAGGGTATGTACTGTCCAATCTAACTCGTTGTGGTCTTTACCCAAGATTAAAAAATTGAATTAGTTCGGTCGATTTAATAATAAAAAATTTTAATTAATTAATTTTTTAATTAGTTTTTAATTTTCTAATTCAATTTTTAATAATCTTTGTTGTTAAAAATCGATCAATTTATTAATTAATTGGTTGATTTTTATAAATTAATTATTATTTATAAATCGTAATTAAGTAGTTAAAGACAATCTTCTTTAATCTTATTTTAAATTCTTCAATTTGACTCAATGTGTAACTAATTTTATAACAGTCTAATAACAACTAAGAGGTATTTGGCAAACAGCTTATCAGCTAGTTTTTAGCTTTTTGACTAAAAGTTAGCTTTTTGACCATCTTAAAAAGCTATTGATGTGTGTAGTGAATGACTTATTAGTTAGCTTATTTAACTCCAATAAGCTAATTTCTAAAAGCTCTATAAGAGGAGCTTTTGGAGTTAGTTGCTTCCCTAATAACAGTATTGTCTTCTACTTTACTCTCTACTTTTGCTCTGTGTGTTTTTAAAGTTGGCTTTTTTCTATCACATAATTATGTCGTGAAGTTTTGAAGAATATAATAAAGGAGTTAATTATATTTTTTAATATTTATTTAATTTTAATCATACTAGTTTATATCATAATATTAAGTTTTTGAATATAAAGAGTCACATCAAATTAATATTTTTAGTATATAACTATTATATATCGTATATGTGTCATACTATAATTATAGATATTTTTAATTTATTAAATAATTAAATTCATACATATT
>JAOSBL010000212.1:44560479-44572240 GCA_027568915.1 Erythroxylum roraimae
ATTCTACTACTGGTTATTCACCATTTGAGATAGTTTATGGATTTAACCCTTTGACGCCTTTGGATTTGTGTCCTTTGTCGTTGCATGAGTTATCTAGCAGGGATGGACAACACAAGGCCGAATTGGTGAAGAGCATTCATAAGAAAGCAAGGCAGCAAATAGAGAAGCGGAATGAAGCAAATGCACAGAGGGCTAATCAAAGGCGCAAGTTGTTGTGGTTTGAGTCTGGAAATTAGGTTTGGGTGCATTTCAGGAAGGAGAGGTTTCCTAAGCAAAGAAAATCCAAGTTGGATCCTAGAGGCGATGGGTCATTCCAAGTGCTTGAGAAAATTAATGATAATGCCTACATGATTGATTTTCTAGGTGAGTATCAAGTGTCCGTTACTTTTAATGTTGCTGATCTCTCTCCCTTTAATAATGTAGGATCTGATTTTAGGACGAATCCTTTTGAGAAGGGAGGGGATGATACAACCAGCCTTCGCAATGGAGTTCCACGCCTTACACATTAACCTGACAAGCTACATATGCCAAGTGGTCCAATTACAATGCAACAAGCTTCAAGGCTTAAACAAGCAATGCAAGCTTTTGTTCAAGCCCAAATTATAGGGCAAGTACATGAGGAAGCTGAAACATTAATGGAGGAACACCAAGGCTCGCCCAAGCTTATGACTTTGTTAGAGGAGGCGTTGGAAGAGGCTAGTACCTAACCATTTTGGGAAACAAGCTCAAGTCTTATTTGGGGCACATTTTTGGCTTATTATTTATTATCTCTTATTTTAGGCCCCAAGGACTTGTTTATGGGCTGTTCTTTTAGTTAGTAACATGTGCTTTATTTGTTTAGGCTATTTTGAGACTTATTTGTTTTAATGTGTTTAGCTCATTCCTAAAAGAACTTGGATCAGATTATGTTCAATGGGCTAGATACTACTAGATTTGTTAAGATTAGCCTAGTTTTTATTAAATGGGCTTGCAAACCCATTTCTCTTAGGGTTAAGACTTGGGCAAGGATATTTATACCTTATTATATCCTTGTAACATATGCTGGATGATTAATAAAATTTCATAATTGAATTCTTCAAGTGAGGCGTGAATGTCTTCATGGTTACTTTAAGAAATTGATTTGCATCAATAAGTAAGTACTTGCAACGTAAATTGATTTCTGATTTCTTTGGGATTGAGTCTCAAACTTATGATTTGGGGTTTGATCTAGCACGTTTTTAGAATTGAAAGATTAGGGTTTTGATTCAATAGGTTAGGGGGTTTCAAGAACCTTGTTTCTTGGGTTTCCGTATCAGACCTTCTCCACTCACAGATATCAGCTCAGAAGCTGATAAAGCAGCTATGGCGATTTGGGACCGTTCAAATAGGATGTGCTATTTGACCGTCAAGAGATCGATCCTAGATCATTTTTTGAGTGGAATACCAGATATGACCATAGCGAAGGAGTTTATAGATAGCATTTTCTAGAGATACAGGGTGTCTTCTCATGCAGAACAGAGCATCTTGATTAAGGAACTATTCTCCATGAGGTATACGGGAGAAGGAGACGTTCGAGAGTATATTATCAGGATGATACATTATCAGATTGAAGCTCATTTTGGCCTCGAAAACTGCTTTGAAACATCGAATGGAACCGAAATTAGGTATTCCACATTTCTTTCATTTTTAACCTTTTCATGAGCAATCCGGGACACGTAATAAAGTCTATCCTACGTGTTACAAATATGACTTAATTATTAATTATTATTCAATCATTGATAAATTACTTGAAAAGTAAGTTATTATTTATTTCAAAGGATTACTTAAACACAATTTACTATTAATCAATTGAATTGAATTCTATTGAATATGAGTTATTAAATAATTTTTTTCAAAGGTTTACCTATATCCAACGGTTAAATAATTTATATGATTCGACCAGTTTAATTGTAATAATTTTGAACCGATGAACTTTTTGGTTCGATCATAAATTTTTCGATCCAGTTTATTTTAATAACTTTTGTTGTTAGAAACTTATCAATTTATTAATTAATCGATCAATTTTTATAAATTAATAAATTTTTATAAACTAAGATAAATCAATTAACTTTATTTAACAACTTTTTAATTAAATTTTAAATTCTTCGAAGACAATATTTTTAATTATATTTTAAATTCTTTAATTTTATCGAAACCTTAAATTTTTTATCATATTAGTTAAATTTTTTATCTAAAATACCAACAAACAGTCAATTGGCCTGCAAACTAAACGAGAACACACCCACCAAGAGTTTCTGTGTTTTATTATCTCCAGGGATAGAACATCAATATGTTGGTTTCAAACTCAAAGAGTCAAGACATAACTTCTGGATATGTCCAAATTAGCAATTCATATTTGACTTGAATATAAATTCCACAAGTGACGTTCAAATTTGAGTTTGATTTTTTTTCTAAGCTCAAGTCTAAATTTAAGTACTTTCAAAATCTATTTTTCCTATTGACTTAATTTATTTCGGTTGAACTTGAAATTTTTGTTATAATTAATACATATTTTTTTATTTGTTCCTTTTATTTTCTTAATTTCGATATCATTTTTTGACAAGCAGCTGATATTTTAGATTTATTATTTTTCCTTTTTTTATCTTTTGGAATTTTTTGGTAAGGTTTTCTGTTTTCTTGATTAGTTATCTTGACCTACAATATAGCTCTGGTGATGTATAATCGATTTATCTGTCAATGTTTGGGAAGTTTTTGCCGATTTTGGGTTTAAGATGGGTATTCAGATTGTGATTTTGTGAGTGTGAGAGTATTGTTTTGACCTTCGATTTACAATTTTGTAATCTGTATCATTGTTATATTGTCTCATTTGTGTATGGGTCTATTGAAAACAACCTCTCTACTATATATGGGTAAGGTTGCGTACTATCAAACCTTCTCAGACCTTGCTTCAATGTAATATTTCAAACTAAGTGTGATGACGATGATGATGATCTAAATTTAAACATATGTTTGATTAAATTTGAATATTCAAATTCTGATTGTGATGCAATGTCACAAATTCGAATTAAATTTTATAAATTTAAAGAGATTAATTACTAAATTAAAATTTTTTAAAAATTATATACTAAATTAAGTTTTTTTTAAAAATAAACACTTATCTCTTTCTAATAAAAGTTTTACTAAATCTTTTTATAATTTATTGAATTTAAAATTTTTAATAAACTTCCCGTTATACACATACTATACGCTACCACCAAGTCAAAACTAGTGTTCATCATGTTGCCTCTAGGAACTGACTTTCAAACCTTATCTTACTTTCCCCACACATCATTAAATAGTGTCAGATAACGCGGAGGAAATTGTGAGGAAGGAGACTTCTTACGACCTCATAAGAGCTTCCCGCGTCAAAAGTGGCGTCTTCCTGAGACCACCATCGGAGACTCGTCTATTACCTTTATATATAAAAACTCAAAAAGCAAAATCCTCGAGCCTCGAGAGTGTGTGTGACACAGAGACCTAATCATACAACCCAACAACTTCACAGAAACCCTCTTGAACCTTCCTCCTCCAACATCACTTCCTTGCCTCCTCCTTTTATGCAACAAACTCACATATCAATCACTTAAAACTCTTACCTCCTCAGAGTCGATAACTCTACTTGGAACCAGACACCAACCGGAAGCTAAGTTCAGAGACCAACGTTGTTTTGTTCTTTAAGATTGTCTTCCCATGGATATCGAATCGAAAGACCACCCCACGAGCAATGGATATGCTCTGAGCGGGAGGATCATGATGAGCGCGATCTTAGTCCTCTTCTTCGTCGTTGTTTTGATGGTCTGCCTCCATCTCTACGCGCGCTGGTACCTTATTCGAGCACGCCGCCGCCAGCTCCGTCAAAACCGCGAGCGCCGTGCCCATCTCGTCTTCTACGCGGACCCCGCCAACCCCAACTCGAGAAGCGTCGCTGTAGCCAAACGCGGACTCGACGATGCCGTACTCAGGTCGTTGCCTTTGTTTGTTTACTCGTCGGAGACCCGCGAGGGCTTGGCGGAGTGTGCCGTTTGCTTGTCAGAGTTTGAAGAGAAGGAAATGGGTCGGACTCTGCCCAAGTGTGGCCACAGTTTTCACGTTGAATGTATTGATATGTGGTTTCAATCTCACTCCACTTGTCCGCTTTGTCGATCGCTTGTTGAACCCGTAATCCAGTGTCCCATCCAAGTTGTTTCTTCTTCTTCGGAGATCACTGAGGTTGAATCGAGCGATAATGACTTGTGCCGTACGTGTCAAGAGGAGGAAGACCATGTTGGTCCTTCGACGTCGTCTTCCGGTGGGCGTCGGAAACCGGCGGGTTTTGTGGATGTTACTATAGAAGTACCCAGGAGACAACCGAATCTTGAGGACGAGTCAGGGACAGAATCGCCGGCGAGTCAAGCTTTCCGGTCGCCCGTTTACCGGATGTTATCCTTCACGAGGATATTAAGTAGGGAAATAAGGGAGGCATTATCTCCTTCGGCGGCTAGCTCCAGTGGTTGCGGGGGAGCAGCTGTGGACATAGAACGAGGTGAGACTCGGAGTTGACTCGGTGAAGTGGGTACGTGCCACATGGCAAAGAGGTCTCCAAAGAACATGAGCAAAAGCCGGCGAGTGGCAGAACAGAACAGAACAGGGATCTGGGTCCCACATTTGGGATTTTGGTCTTCTGGTTTGGGATACCGAGTTTGACTTTGACTACTGTACATGATGATATTTTTACCTACAAAAATTAGTATGAAAATATTTATTGTATTCTTTTATTACAAAAAAGACTTTTTTATTAAGTACATTATACATGAATATGAGGTGTCTTTGCTGTTTTATGCTAAATTAAAAATATTTTCTTTATATAATAATCATCAACAATTCATATGAAGTATGTTAAAATGCAGAATTTGAGAAAGTCCTGTAATACACAATCTTACAATTATTTAGTAAAGAGGTTGTTTCCGACAAATTTATATCCAATGTTAATGAAAAGTTTTATTTATATATGTATATATATTGTTACCACGCAATTGGATACATATTATGTAAATTAATAAATATAAATAATAATTTTGTATTCTGAATAATTTATTATAAATTAAAAAATTAGAACCAAATTACATATTCAAAATAATTGTTATTAAGAGATTTATAAGTGAAATTGTAAGGCTAAATTATTGAGTGAAGTGATTTGAAATATTTTTATGGATTTTTAGTTTTTTAGTTTTATTATTATATATTTCAATTAAAAGCAAAACTTTAGAATAAAGCCAGTGTCCTCTTTATAAATAAAAGGTATGTGAACTTAGTGACCACTTTGAAGATATGTAGTTAGTACTTAGTACACATAAACTAAGCTTTTTGTATGTGATCAAGCGGAGATTTGGTTGCGCAATTATGGTGGTAATTATTGGATAGGATCAAAGTTAGTAATCCATTATCAACATGATTTTTGGATTAGTGTCCACTTAACTTTATATTTAACATTAAAAAAAACATAAGCATTAAATTATAGTTTTAACAACACTCAAAAGTCCACATATGTAAATTGATCAAGCCTTAGGTTGAATTTGAGTTTGAAAATAGCAAATCTAGCCGGATCCAAAACTGGTTCGATATTTTCTTTTTTTTTTTAAAACGGAAAAATTCTTAGTTGCTATCTTTTAGATATGTATTGGGTAAATCCCTAAATTGACATAATAGCCTGCAAATTACGCCAATCAGTTACTTTCACATTAGTTAAGCTTTGTACGACAAGCTCGATTATCGTCATAAATGACCTAAAATGTAATGATAACTTTAGTTTAAAACTAAAAATTACACAAACTCGAACTTGAACTTGCTATAGAAAATTGGAGAGAAAATGTTGATGCTGTTGCTTAGAAAATGACTTACCCCTGCAAGTGGGTTTCGTTCAACTTTCCTGGACCTTTCAAAAGCTTAATTTTAGCTGACGTAATTGGAACATATAATGGAGTTTCCGTCAAGCTTGAGGACTTTACAGTGTGAACCAATCAAAAGTCCAACCTTTACGCGTCAACAAACAGAAACATGACTTCCGTGTTCCTGTTCAATGGACCCTTCTCCAACTCCAAATTGACGTAACACGCCATGACTCTTACTTGACAAGCTTTTACAGGACAAAAATGGATTAAGAACAACTGTAAAAGAGATTATGTTGCAGATGATATGATGTCTGAACCTATTCAGAGAGTTAGGAGGGTCATGAAAGAGGTAAGAGACCTGTATGCAATTGACCCGAACTAACTAACAGATTAGGATCACTTGACGAAATAAAAGAGAATAGATTGACATATATAATAAGAAATTAAAGATTGTAAATACTGGTATTAAGCAGATTGATACAATTACATGACTAGGCAAGGTCATTCTACAGTCGGAACCTGGATACAAAGCTTGATTGCTTGTGGGAAATCAGTATATGTCAAATTACAGAATATTATTACAATGCTTATTGAACAATGTCAGTAATCTATGACTACAAGGAGTTAAGGTCAGGAGTTGAAAGCTAATTCAATGTAAAGGTTGAATTGTACCAGCAAATAACAATACAATGCTCACCTTGTCTCTTGCCCGGGCAAATGCAAGCCCAACGGTTGAACAATTCGGGATCTTCGTCTCCTCTTACCATCAGGAGTGCACCTCACACTGCCAATCTTCCCCAACTTCTGGGAAACTTTGGAGTTTGGTTGTACAGACATAGTTGCTGATCCACCTCGTAAAGATGCATCAAAAGTTGGAGATCTTTCTCTTCTAAGTTTGTTCCTAACACCCTTCTTACATGCTTTCTTTGGCGAGTTACCTCTCTTCGCCAATGGAAGTTGAGCTTTCGTCGATCTCTTGTCATGGCTAAGTCGAATGTGGAAAGGATTGGTAGCTGTATAACAAATGGACTCACCATCAAGTCCACTCCGATCCAAATCAACATCTCCATTGTTCACCTGATAATGAAAATCAAGGGACATTTTTTTAATGCATTTTCAAGACATTTAATTCATCCCATACTATACAGTTACAAAAACAAGGTGTTTTTGAATGTGTTCTGAGGTAGTAATGTTGGACATGCAACTAAGATATTGCACAACGAAACTCCAGTGCCTAAACTCTTGTCAACATGAAGGATAGTTCCATTTTTGTTTCATTATTTTAAAGTGAGAAGCTGATCCTATTTTTGAATTATCAATCACTTGCCAGGCACAAATGTCACAAAAATTACCAGCTGAAGTAGAGCAGAGAAGGTTCGAGCAACTTCAAGCTTTTCTTGTCCGGCTACTACATCAGCAAAAGATACAGCACTTTCCATGTGTGTTTCAATAGATATCTTCTCAAGAATTCTTTCACCATAGGCATGAATATCAAATGGAGGGTGTGAATCCTATCAGAAAATAAGTTTTCCTTCACTTACTATCAATTATTATAAAAATGTTGAAAAAGCTAAATAGAAGAGAAAAAAACTGAGGCAATCATCCATCAAGATTAAAAAGAGATTTATAGTATGGAAAAGAAGATATGGAAGTTACTTGCTCTTCCAAGTTGTGCTCAATTTTCTGCTGCCACGATGATACACGAGCAGCTAATTCTGACTGCTTTTCAGTTTCAGCTATGTTAGCTAGTAGAGCATCCTGTATGACACAAAATGGGTAACTATTCCACATGCTTCCGAACTATGCTAGCAAAAGATCTTGTCAAGTAAATGCACAACTAAGTCCAAAAATCAAACAGACAGGTTGATCTATAGGATTGGCTTAGATTTAAAAATTATATGAAATGTATAATTGCGTGAACATGCAATAAAGAAAGCAATAAAGAAAGGCCACTCACAAAAACAACGCACAGAGACTACAGCTCTTACTCATAGTTGCTTCTTATATATTTTTTAAGGAATTCACAAACGGAACAGACATGGGGAGGAAATGAGAATTTCCACAACTTACACACTACTACTTTTAATAGTATAATACCAAGCACATAACCAACTTGCAGAAATAACTTTAAATTTGGATAATTGAAAAATGTGATCCTACAGTACAAGCCCATGTAGATGTAAGCATGAAGCAGAATACAAAAAGGTTTCTCACCATGTCCCACATCAAAAGAAATAAATAGTAAGAGTGGATTGATAAGTTGAAAAAACTAATGCTTACTAGGTGAGACTGACAAAGATCCTCTAGGCTTGCTTGAGAACTTGGATTTGCATATCCCAATTCTTCATTGTTGTCCAAGTGAGCAGTAAAATCATCATGCTACAAAAGATCAAAGAATAAGAGATCTCATATATCTTTCCTAGTAATCAAACATAAAATCATAAGCTTGCAGACCTGTTCGTGATTAAAGGGTAAATCTTCATCCATGAACACATTTTCCTGCATATTATCTTCGGCATCCCCAAAATCAGGGACTCCATCGTCAAATGCATTATCCTCATTTTTATCACCAGAATGACCAAATCTGTCACAGACATTATGCCCTCCACTGGCAAGGGATTCCCTTAGCTGAAATAGATAGATCAGGAATCTATGTAACGCAGCAACAGACGTGCAGGTAGATTAAGATTTCAGGAAAAAAGGTACCTTTTCATATAATGGAGGAGATTGAGACTTCTCACTATTCTTTAATATCTTACAGTGTGCTTCCCACATTTCTGTGAGCTCTGGACTAATTGGACCATGCAACTTTGCAAGTGGAAATAGCTTAGTGATGGAAATATGCTTGATAGAGGCAGAGTTTGCAAGATTCCTTCTGAAAGCTTTCACTGCTCATTGAAAAAAAACATAGAAGTAAAAAATAGGTTGTGAAAGGCTATTAGATGGATGAAAAAGAGAACAAATTGACAAGCCTGAAAACAACCTTTCTTAAAGGGTTTCACTCTCAAGCTCCCAAGTTCATGGGGATTTAGTGGTTTCCAAGGATCATCCTCATTGTCATCATCTAAATCTTCCATGTTACCTGGTTCTTCATGCCCACAATTCACATTAGATGCATTTTCACTGTTTTCAACATTTCCAGAGATTGGAGAGTCAGGTCCCAATTTACATTCATTGCCTCCAAAACTGCAACCAGCTGCTGGTGATTGATTGACATTAGCATCCTGTTTCTTTCCATGTGATGACTTGTAAGCAGTTCCTCCAGACCGTCTCGTGGGAGATTGGAAACTCTTACGACTTGAATTGCATCTGTAAGTACTATTTTGTCCTTTTCCAGTCACATCCTCCAAAAAATCATTTACAGACAGTGCATCACGAGGGTCTAACAGTATAAAATCACGGTAGAGATCATTAGTGGCTAACTGCAATCACACAGAAAAAATTGTTAGCATTATGTAGATAACAGAAGAATTATGTCATTTTAGAGGATGATGTAATGAGAAGGTTAATGCAAACGTAATACCAGATATGACTCTAGTTCACCATTGTCACCTGTGTTGTCTAAACAATCACCTTCAAGAACAACAAGATTCGCTGGTGGTTTGACAAAGTAATGGAGGGAAGCATCCTTGCTGGTGGAAGTATCCAGGCGGTTTCTTGGTTCCACTGGAATAATATGACATTTAGACCAACATTGTCATTGCAATTTAACCAAGATGGTTTACAATGCTCAAGCTTACCTGGGACATCATTTAATCCCCAGAACTGATCATTCTCATCAACAGAAAAAGCATGAGAATTACTTTCTTCAGGTAGGATTGGTGTGCCCTCCGATTGCTCTTGCTGCCTGCCAAAGAATTCATAGAAGTTAAATGTCATTTCTTGGCATAACTACATGCTCAGTTCGGATAAGTATATATCAGGTCTTCAGATGATAAAAACATTACAAATACCGAACGATATGTAAATGAAGAAGCTACCAAATCCTAAAAGTAAACTTGAAATTATAACAAAGTACAAGTTAACATTCTTTGGTTTTTTCTCAAGAAGGACTTTGAACTAAAAATTGATAATTGGAAAATGACATCATGTCTATTAGTCACTCTTAGGGTCCAGAGTTAAATTCTTAGCTAAAAGTTTTCCAGGGTAAAGCCATTTCCTTTTTCTGCTTGAGTCCATATCTTTGACAATGTCAACAAAGACCTCACTTTCACATCTAACTAAACAATTGAAAAGAACTAAACAGCTATTTTTCTTCTTTTCCAGCCAAGTTCGAAAATCAGTTTTGGCACAAATTGCTTTGAAAATAGATTTCCAAGTTCCCAAAAGTTCCAACACTTGACGGTATGATTATTGGAATTTATGCTTAAGAAGTCACTCACTTTGCAATTCACTTCCTAACTATGTCCATGAAGTAGGTTTCTTTTGCACTTAAGTTGATACTTACAAACTCCTGAGCCAAGAAATGATCAGAGTCTTAGAAATGACATCTCTTGCATAAGTCTTTGCTTTTCTCCATTAAAAAATCAGCAACTGTTGTCTACATAATTCCAAGTTTTCAACCAAAATTATAGGCTCCACTTTTCACATCCAATATGTTGAATGTCAGACATCTAACTTGGAAAAACGTATGAAACTAAATTGGCTGAATGGAAATTCAGTGCACACCAGCACTTGTCCCACAAGGTTCACCATTAACTCACTTCCAAAAAGCCCCAACTCTCAGTTGCCTCAAAAATCCATTTTCAGTACACTCGCCACTGAACCTCATTCTTTACCATTAATATCCTTTAAGGCCCAAAAATTTTAAACAAAACAAATACGTTACTCAAATTGAAAAACAAGGAGAAGAATCAAACCTCTTGTTGGAAAGGAAGTCCAAAGCATGCAAGACCAAGTTGTATAGATACTCAACCTTTCTGCTGTACACTTGAACCGAACCCTGAACCAGTAAAGCAGCTACATTTCCCACCATACAAATAAATGAACACAAATTGTTCGTTTAATAAAAAACCCATTATCCAAAAACCAAGAAAAAGCAAAATTAATTGAAAAAAACAAGACGAATCAATAAAGCCCTAACCTTCAGCGAAATTCACGGGGAAGTGGCAGGTATCCTCTTCGCCGCCAATAATTTCACCAGAGCAGATCTTGAAGAGGTACTCCTCGAGTTTCTTGGCGAGATCGACCTCCCAATTGGCCTCTAGGTCGCGCTCTGCTTGCACGGTGTGGAACTTTCCGGGTTCTTCTTTGTTGTTGGTCATTGGGAGAGTAGCGAATAGAGTGCGTAAATATTGTCGTGGAGTTGGGGTTTCAACTGGGGTTTTGATGCATCATATGGGTTTTGGATTTTGAGTTGTCAGCAGTTGAGAGATGTGAAAAAGAAAGGTGCTTGGAGGTTGATCGGTCACCTGGAAAACGGGAGAGAAAGTTTGGGAAAATCAGAGAAGGCCTCGTTTGGATTGGAGGGAGGGATTTCAAATGCTTGTGACTTTGGTCGTTTTCCCGCTCCTCAACGTGGGCTTTATCTTTGCAATGTTGTAGAAAATTCGGCCGAACCCAACGTACCCTAATTTATAGTTTCATATTAATTATTATATATATGAAACCATTTTTTAAAAATTAACATATATAAATTGATAGACGATATTAATATTTTTCATGTATAAAATTAAATTAATTTTATAAATTGATGGGATAATAAATTTATCTTGTAATCTTTCATATAACAAATTAGAAATGTATTAAAATTATAAACAAAGAGATAATTTACTATCATATTCTCTTTAAATATAATTTTATTACAACTATTTTTAATATATATATATATATATATATATATATCAAGATTTATTTTTTTTTTTTTTATAACATTT
>JAOSBL010000212.1:44597365-44627190 GCA_027568915.1 Erythroxylum roraimae
AGATATATTTAGTATATCCAAAGATAACTAATATATCTAATCAGAGTATGCATGATTATCAATTATGTAAATATTACTAAGCTTCAATTTATGCATTTAAGATATTGTTGTTTTGCCCAAAAGAAAACCACAATATCTGTTTATTGTTGATATATTTGTTATTTAACTTTAATTACGTGTTTAAATTATGATTCAAAGCATTAATGTAGAATATGTCTTATATAAATTTTGCAGCATTCAATTATGTTGGTATCCAATCGCAAGCTTCGTCTATTATAAAGTTTAATGGGCTTAACTTTAATGAACGGTGTAAACAAGTTTAGTTCGACCTAGGAATCCTAGGTCTTGACGTGGCACTCCAAACCGATAAGCTCATTGCACTTACTGATAATAGCAGTGCTGAAGAACAATCTTTCCATGAACGTTGGGAAAGATCAAATAGACTAAGTTTAATGTTTATGTGAATGACTGTGGCTAGCAACATTAAGGCTACAATTTCCAAAACTGAAAATACTAAGGAGTATCTTAAGCTTGTTGAAGATATTTCTCATTCTGATTCTGTTGATAAGTCTCTTATTGGAACCTTAATGGGTATGTTGACCACTATAAAGTTCGATGGTTTTAGTACTATGCATGAGCATGTTACTGAAATGATAAATACAGCAGCAAGATTAAGATCCATGGGAATGGAAGTGAGTGAAAGTTTCCATGTGCAATTTATTATTAATTTCTTACATCCTAAATATGGTCCATTCCAAATGAGTTACAATACTATTAAAGACAAATGAAATGTGAATGAACTGCAAAATATGCTTATTCAAGAGGAAGCAAGGCTTAAGAAACAAGGAATTTACTCAATTAATCTCATGGGTAATCAAAGAGCTAGAAAGAAGTTGAAAAGGGAGAAAAGAAAGGGAAAGGATGTATTACATAAGGGTAATGCATCAACTTCAATCTCTAATAAGGAACCAAGGAACAATATATGTCATTTCTGTAAGAAAACTGGACACTATCAGAAGGATTGTCTTAAACGTAAGGCATGGTTCGAAAAGAAAGGTAAGCCTAATGCTTTAGTATGTTTTGGATCTAATTTAGCAAAAGTTCCTTATAATACTTGCTGGATTGATTCTGGATGTACTACTCATGTTACTAATACGATGCAGGGATTCCTTACGATCCAAACCGTAAACCCAAATGAAAGATTTGTCTTCATGGGAAATCGAGTCAAAGCTACAGTTGAAGCCATTGGAACTTACAGTTTGATTTTAGACACAGGACATCATTTAGATCTTTTTGAAACCCTTTATGTTTCTACAATTTCTCAAAACTTAATTTCTTTGCCAAAATTTGATAATGTTGGATATTCCTTCAAATTTGGTAGTGGATGTTTTAGTTTGTTAAAACTTACTTGTCTTATTGGTTCTGGTAAACTCTATGATGGTTTGTACAAATTGAAGCTTGATAACCTTTTTACTGAATCCCTGTTGTCCTTGCATCATAATGTTGGTACTTAAGAAGTTTTATAAATGAAACTTCAGCTTACTTGTGGCATAAACATTTGGGTCATATATCGAAAGATAGAATGACCAGATTGGTAAAGAATAAACTTCTTCCAGAATTAGATTTTACTGATTTTGGAATTTTGTGAATTGTATTAAAGGAAAACATACAAAACACACAATTAAGAAAGATGCTACAAGAAGTGCATAGCTCTTTGAAATTATACACACTAATATATGTGGGCCTTTTGCTGTTCCATTCTTTAAGTGAGAAAAGTTTTTCATCACTTTCATTGATGATTTTTCATATTATGGATATATTTATTTGCTTCATGAAAATCTCAGTCAGCAAATGCTTTAGAAGTATTTATAAATGAGATAGAAAAGCAATTAGATAGAAAAGTGAAAATTGTCCGATCTGATAGAGGTGGTGAATATTATAGAAGATATAGTGAAAATGGACAATGTCCTGACCCATTTGCTAAATTTCTTGAAAAGCGTGATATATGTGCTCAATGCACAACGTCAGGTACACCACAACAAAATGGTATAGCAAAAAGGCGCAATTGTACCTTAATGGATATGGTTAAGAGTATGATGAGTCATTGTTCTCTACCATCATCATGTGGATGTATGCATTAAAAACTGTCATGTATTTATTAAATAAAATTCCTAGTAAAGCAGTTCCGAAGACACCTTTTGAACTGTGGACAGGAAGGAAACCTAATTTAAGACACCTACATATTTGGGGTTATTTGGCGGAAGTACGGATATACAATCCACTTGAAAGGAAATTGGATTTAAGAACAACCAATGGTTTTTTTCATTAGTTATCCAGAAAAGTCTAAAGGGTATATATTTTATTGTCCTAATCATAGCACAAGAATTGTTGAAACTGGAAATGCTAGATTTATCAAATATGGAGAAATTAGTGGGAGTTCGGAGTCATGGAAAGTGAATATTCAAGAAGTTAAAGCGCAAGTTTTCTTGCCTATAACTTCTTCTCAAGTGTTTGTTCCTAGAGTTGTTAAAATTTTTAACAACTTACAAGAACAACAAATGCATGATCAAGAACCGCAAATGCATGACCAAGCTATAAATAATGAAGTCCGTTAATTAACCTATTGTAAATGAGCCACATGAAGTTGCATTAAGAAGATCTCAAAGACAAAAGAGATCGGCAATTTCGAATGATTATGTAGTTTATTTACAAGAAGTAGAAGGTGATTTAGGTATTGATAACGAACCAGTTTCGTTTTCACAAGTCATTGAAAGTGAAAATTCTAATAAATGGTTAGACGCCGTGAAAGAAGAGTTAAAATCTATGGATGACAATCAAGTTTGGGATCTTGTTGAATTACCAAAAGGTTGTAAAAGAGTTGGATATAAATGGGTCTTTAAGACCAAATGTGACTCTAATGGTAATATTGAGAGATACAAAGCTAGACTTGTCACCAAAGGTTGTACTTAAAAGGATGGTGTTGATTATAATGATACATTTTCTCCTATTTCTAAAATGGATTCATTTAGAATTATTATAGAAATGGTAGCTCATTATAATTTAGAGCTCCATCAGATGGAGGTGAAAATCGCCTTTCTGCAATCGATCACAAGAAATATTAAGGCTGTCTCAGAAAGCATATATCAAAAAGATTTTAGAGAGATTCAATATGGACAAATGCTCCGTAAGTGTTGTTCCAATTTAAAAAGGAGACAAATTTAGTCTTAAGCAATGCCCAAAGAATGAATTAGAATGCATAGAAATGAAAAGAATTCCTTATGCATCTATTGTTGGGAGTTTAATGTATGCTTAAACTTGTACTAGGCCAGACATCAATTTTGTTGTTGAAATACTAGGTAGATATCAGAGTAATCCTAGATTGGAACATTGGAAAGCTGTAAAGAAAGTTTTAAGATACTTACAAGGAACAAAAGATCATATGCTCACTTATAAAAGATTCGATCATCTTGAAGTGATTGGATATTCAAATTCAGACTATGTTGGATGTGTTGACACGAGAAAATCAACATTTGGCCATATGTTTCTTCTAATTGGGGGAGCAATCTCGTGGAAGAGTGCAAAGCAGTTTATCATTGATGCATCCATTATGGAAGCTGAGTTTGTGACATGCTTTAAAGCCACGATTCATGGTTTATGACTGTGAAAATTTATTTTAGGACTTGGAATAGCCGACAGTATTGCCAAGCCGCTGAAAATTTATTGTGATAATTCTGCAGCAGTCTTCTTTTCAAAAAACGACAAGTATTCAAAGGTGCTAAACATATGGAAATCAAATACTTTGTCGTTAAAGAAGAAGTTCATAAACAAATAGTGTCAATTGAACATATTAGCACTGATCTTATGATAGCATATCCATTAACAAAAGGATTGCCACCGAAGACATTTAATGAACATGTCGAAAGAATAGGCATCATTTGGTTCCAAGATTGAACAACATGTTATATTTATGTATTTTATGTATTCGATACTCTGAGCTCATTTATATATATTGTTTCTGATATTGTATCGTGTTATTTATTGTTAGTATATATACATGAATGTTTATGTGAATTACAAAGACATTATTTTTGAACCATTAAGATAAATCTCAAAATAGATCATGTTAAGTTATATATGAACTAGTTTTGTGATGCATAGAAGGAAGTATATCACATTAAAAAATGCACAACCGCTATGATCCTTTCTAGTTTTTACTTAATTATGATTAATGTTGTGTCTAAAGAAAATAAAGGGGATTTAAGTTTTATTATATGCATATTATGTTATATTGTTAGACCATGATTAAGTTACATGGGCCAATTAGGAGATTGTTAGATAATTTCATTATATGACTCATATATTTTGGTTTAATCATTTAAGTATATGAAATCCCATTAATTATTTGAATAAGAGATATTATGTTTAATTAAAATAAATAATGTGGTGTATTTACGTTGATGGAACGTAAAAATAAGGATAATGAAAAGAGGTGTAGTTTGAATTTTAAATTGATAATTACTTCATCTCTCTTTCTACCTATTAAGTTTTTCATGTATTTCTCCATCAGACAATATATGGAAAATAACGAAACAAAGGCCAAGAGAGAAAAAAATATAAGAATATCTTGTTGAAAATTATTAGAAATTATCTGTTCAGAAAGTATCGAAAATACGATAAGTCAAGGTGCCCTTATGTTATTGTGAAAAATTATTACATTATAAGATCCTGCAATTTATATGTTTAAATTTACATGATAAAGTTTTCATGTTAAAAGATTACATCACAATCATTTGATTAATGTTCAAAAATTATATTAAAATGAAAATGTCATATATCTCTTTTAAATGTCAATCTTCACTTGCTTCATTAGCATAAGTAAAATGCTAACAAAAATATTTTTAACTGAATATATTATTATTTAGAATGATTTTGAATAGTTAATTGACATTTTAAAATATTAAATACTAAAAACTCTAAAAAGTTTTTAAAACTATAATTAATGGACTCGCTTTAGAAAAAACAAGTTGTGATAATATTTAAATGAAATATAAGAAAAATAAAATAATTTGATTGAATGTAATAACCTTTCAACTTAAAATTTTAATTAAGTAAAGTTGAAGAATAAATAATAAAATAATTTTAGTAAAAAGAAATAAAAAGATAAGGAAGAATAATAACAGGAAAAACAGATTAAAACACAACCATCGTTGGTCCTACAAGAGAAGCTCTTTTTTCTTTTTTTCTTTTACAAATGGAATAATATCCTCTTTGAATCCTGGAAATTATATCAGCATCGAGAAAAGGTATTAATAGAATCTAATGCCATGCCAAGCCAATAACAAGAACAACTAGCTTGAAGTGGGATTAAGAACCTGTTTGTTTAGGCAGAGGGAATTAATGATGAGGATTAGAAAATAATATATCAGAAGGTATATTACTGAATGCATTATTTGAGAATCTAATGCAGTCTTATACATTGGATCAAAATAAGCCATATGGGTTGTTCCAAAAAAGGAAGAGAAAATCGAAAGCTTAGAATATTGAAATGTTTGGCATAATTTTTCTTTTTCTTTTTTAAATTGAGAGAGCCTTTAATAATACCGTTCGAGTCAGATTGTTTTAGATTTTGTTAATGCTGAAAGAAATAAAAAATGAAATGATAAGATCGGACTAATTTAATAATTTAATGTTGATAAATTAAGTTTGAGTTAATCAAATTTTATAAGGTTCAAATTAATAGAAAAAGGAAATAATTATTTTGATATATGTATTAAAAAATTACTTATAAAGATAATATTATTTTAGTAGCTTATATCAAAATGATGTTATTTTTATTTATATGTTCTGTTTGAGTTTAACTAGTACAGTTTAAATTTGTCCGAATTTCAAGTTAGGATCGGTCAAAAAAGGGGTTGCCAACTTTTTTTATGAATGGAATATAATATCTTTTCTTCCAATATAAAAAACTTTACTCCACTTTGCAAAAAGATACAATTTCCTTTATTACATTAAGATATAAAAGTAACCTACGTGTCTTAAAAATCTACACAAGGAAAATCAGTTTATGCTCTAAGATTCGAGTTCAGATTCTCTGTCCAATATTATGGTGTCTTATTGTGTCCAATAAATCTCAGCTATTTATTTATGTGGGGCTCACATGGGACCCACGTAGATCCCGTAAAACAAATGACTGAGATTTCATGAGATAGAATAAGACAGAGTAAAACTGGACAGAGGATCTGATTTCCTAAGATATACACTATCCAAGAGCTAAGGAGCTAAGCCATACCCTTAGGTTTCTATATAAGGAGACTCTCGCCTCAAACGTTGTAACCAAGCCAAACCAACACAAACCAGTTTAGTTAGCTATTCCCTAAAACTCTAGTTGCTAGTGTGATCTATGGAAAATCAAGCAGATAGCTTCACTAAGACCGAACCTAAACGCTTCACTATTATCGACGAACGCTTTTATGGTTATGGATGGTCATCAGTGCCGGCCACTGGAAAAGTTTCTACAACTCAAGCACACAACAGTCGTCACCAAGAGTGTGTCTATTACGGGCCACAAATTTCCACGATAAAGGTGCCTGTTATCTCGAGCAACGAGAAGGCTCATCGGTACGGGCGGTCGTCGTCGATGGCGGAAGAGCCGCGAGCCATGAATTGTAACGAGGTAGCTGAGCTTTATGGTGGTATGGTTATTACAGATTATCGAAGGAAGAGGGTTTGAGTTTTAGGAGTTAACTGAAGTACTTAGGTGCCCATGCCTCTTTTTTATTATGGAAGTACGTTAAAAAGCTTGTGATCTTTGGTTATGGTATATAGCTATATAGTAGGAGATATCTTATGGCTTTTCAAGATGGTGTATGTAGGAGGAGATGCATCTTATGGCTTTTCAAGATGGTGTATCTTCTCTGTAAATTATGACTTGTGTAATCGCATGCATGTTTTATCTAAAATCTCAGTTGGGTTTGGGGCATGACCTAATCTTCTAAAACTAAAATTCAGTCTGAATCTTGAATTTTTTAAAAATTGGGATGGAGGTTTTTTTAATTCTATTCCTTCTTAATAGATTTCCTTGTGCATGTTTCATGAGATTTTCTATGGTAAGACGGTAACATAGGACATGAAAGATAGAAATTCTAAAACTCGATTCGATTTAAATAAATTTAGTTTAAAATTAATAGATTTGAATCAAGATAAAAAATTTTAAATTTGGAAATTTTCTAAAAAAAGCTCAACGTTTAACTTAATTAAAATATTTAATTTAAATTAAGGGTGAGAAAATTTCACTTCTATTGAAATTTCTAATAAAATGAGTAACAACCCAAATTTTGATTACACTAAATTAAATATATTTTTATAACAATCCATTTATTTACCTTCCATTTTTATAATAAAATATTAAAAGAGTTTTTGTTTCATTCTTATAATTAAAAATGACAACAAATCGTACCAACTTAAAGTAATATCATCATTTTAATTTCTATTAGCCGATTCGAGTTAAATCAAAATATAAAACTGATCAGTCTCAGACCCAAAAGTTGATTTTTTTTTTCTAGTCCAATTCTAAATCTAATCAACTTGGGTTTTAGCTTTTCAATTGAGGTCGGTTTTGAGCAAAATGCCAACCCTACTTGCAATGTAGTTGCTGCTTCTAGGTTGGATCCAGGAATATCCTCCACACCACCAACAACAATAACTTATTTTGCTTTTAAAAGGGATTGGTGAAACATAATACAAGTAGAACCAAACCTCAAAAATGCAAAGTTTTATTTTTTAAACTCCTAAATCCATGGAAAAACTAGTGCCAATCATGATCTGGAACCGACCAAGTGTTAGACTTCTCCATAGATAGCATTTGACCTGTACCAGACTATCTCTTGCTGGCCAAATAAATAAAGGACGCCATCGGAAGAGAGGTTTAGCCACAATTTTCATAGCCTCTCGTCTTAGAGAGGGGGCCTTCTTTTTTATACCGTAATAACATTGAAGAGAGAACCAGACAGACAATCTGCAACTCCATTTCGATTCGGAGATAAGAATGGCAATGGCCATATCACTGAAATCTTCAGCAAATGCCGTTCTTCTCTCATGCATTGTGATTCTATTGTCATCTTCCTCTGGTTGTGAGGCTCAGGGACGAGTTGGTGGCGGCAGGATTGGTGCTGGTGGTCATAAAAGAGACCCTTCTGAAACAGTCTTCAACGTTCTGAAATTTGGAGCAGTTCCTGATGGGAAGAAAGATAATGCCATAGTAAGCAATATAACTAAAAACGAACCCTTTCCGGGGTTTTCGTTCGTAAATTAATAACCTGATTGACTTGTTTCAGGAATTTATCAGGGCTTGGAGGGCTGCATGTGATTCTCCAGGAAAATCAAGGCTAGTTATTCCAGCAGGGAATTTCATAGCAGGACCTATAGTTTTCCAAGGACCATGCAAAGGTCCTCCTCCCATTACCGTACAGCTCATAGGAAACGTGAAAGCTCTACCAGACATGAGCAGTTACTCCGAGGATTTCTGGATCACATTTGAGAAAATAGACGGCTTGATCTTTACTGGGACAGGCACGATCGATGGACAAGGTTCTCTTGTCTGGAAATACAACGACTGTAAGAAAGGTGGCTCCTGCTCTGTTTTGCCAGCCGTAAGCACGAACTTTACCTTATTGCAAAGTTTTGAATATAGAAATTATATATTAAAGAGAATTAATTAATTATCGGATCATTCAATAACATTTTATACATCATAGTAATTTATTTATAAATAGTAAAATAGTATTAGGTTACTTAAATTAAGAGATAACTTGTAGCAATAATAATAATAATAATAATAACTAGCAATTAGTTGTATCGAAAAAAAATATATATTAGAATGGTTGTTTCAGTTTCAAGTTTTGAGCTGTTTCTAACTTTCATCTCTCTGAGCTGATGTGAATGGTTCATATACAGAACATAAAATTCAACCATGTCACCAATGCAATCATAAGACAGTTCACTTCTGTCGATCCCATGGGCTTCCACATGGGCATTGTCTTGTCTCAAAACGTCAAGATAAGACGTCTTCATATTCGAGCTCCTGGAGATAGCCCCAACACCGATGGTATTCACATCAGCCAATCTAGTCAAGTCAAAATAGCCAGAAGCATCATCGAGACAGGCGACGACTGTATCGGTATCATCCAAGGAAGCACAGACATCAGTGTCGTCAAAGTCACCTGTGGTCCTGGACATGGCATCAGGTAAAATGTTGCTCGTAATTGTGTCCGAATCGTTCGTAATTATCGTAGTTTATGATAATGATGTGTGTGTTGAATAACAGTGTTGGTAGCTTGGGGAAGTACCCAGATGAGAAGGATGTGAGAGGGATTTTGGTAAGAAACTGTACTTTGAAAGGGACAACCAACGGACTTAGGATCAAAACATGGGGAGGGTCACCACCAAGTCTAGCTTCCGACATGACTTACGAGAACATAATCATGGAAAACGTCAAGAACCCGATTGTCATAGATCAATCCTATGGAAAAGCCAATGTGGTTCGTTGGTGTCTGTTTCTTTATTTTCTTCTTCTTTATCAATCTTAACCAAAACCAACCTCTTGTTTTCTCATGCACAGCCATCCAAAGTGAAGATCAGCGACGTTCGGTTCACCAACGTTGTTGGAACAACAGTGTCGGATGTTGCAGTTGATCTCTCTTGCAGCCAACAGGTGCCATGTGAAGGAGTTGAGTTGACTAACATTAACTTGAAGAACACTGGTCCTGAGCCGTTGACTTCCAACTGTGTGAATGCGAGAGTAAAGTACGCCGGAATGCAGTTCCCACCACCTTGTCCAAAGTAGAAGACATGCTTGCGTTGAAGTTGAAAACTCGTTATTTTTTCCATTTGTATCGTCACACTGTCACTGAAAAAACAAAAACTCGTGGTGGGAACTATTTTGAACCTAACGATCGAAACTAATTGTTGTTGGATATATTTACTTCATCTTAACTCGATCCATAGCCAAACCAAACTAAACTTAATAACTTGTTTTATAATAATTTTTATTCTTATTTAAGTTCTCAAAACTGAATTAA
The DNA here is from genome assembly GCA_027568915.1 of Erythroxylum roraimae. NCBI lineage: Eukaryota > Viridiplantae > Streptophyta > Magnoliopsida > Malpighiales > Erythroxylaceae > Erythroxylum > Erythroxylum roraimae. The sequence goes on from JAOSBL010000212.1 coordinate 44,607,442, forward strand.
TAAATAAATAATTCAAATATATAACACATATTTTAATTTAATTTGTCATTGACTAAAATAATTCTCGAAATAGAGTGGAAGATAATAATGATATTTTATTTTATGTATTGGATAAATTTTCGGATTGATGCAATAGTCTGTAAATTATGCCAACTGGGCACTCTGCACTAGGCAAGTCCTGTACGACAGGTTCCATCGAAGGAGCGTAGGTAGGAGATTCAAATACAGAACCTTTGGACCTCATGTCCTCCGCTCCACCAACTCGACTATATTTGATTTGATCAAACTTATTTTAATTTATTAATTTTAGATCAGTTTTTATTTAATTTAAAAATTATTATTATTTGAATATAAATTTAATTGAATTAAGTTTTTAAATTCTAACTCAAAATTGATATAATTAAGGCAAGAAGTAAATTTTTTGCTAGAGAGCATATTTGACTAATTGATACGATTAATCATTTGTACATTCTCAAGTTAAAGTGCAAGAAAATAATATTAACATAGAAATTGATTTTTTAGTTTATAATGCGTTTGATATAATTTGTTATAATTGATTAAATTTAAAAAAATTTTAAATTTAACATAAAGTTACTAAAATTAAATTAAATTAAATTTTAAAAAATTTAAAATTAAATCTAATAAACAATAATAACAACATTCGTTATAAAACTCGTCGACATGGAATTTAAATGTAAAACACAGCTACTATTACACGGTGTCGTTTCAATAGCCATTAAACACTAGCAAAAGCTCATATATTAAGTTATTAACAGAAACAGCGAGCCGGAAGAAGTGTGGGTGAGTATACGATGGCGCATATTGCCACCAGGCGCAACTTAGCATCGACCCTAAAGCGAGCCCTCTCTCTATCCTCTCGCTCTACAAGCTATCGATCAACTCTGGCTCTTGTCGAAAAATCCACAGTTCCTCAACTCTTGAGTCACTATTATATCAAAACTCAGACCCGGTTCAAGGCTTCCGGTTCGAACTACTCGCCCCTCAACGACGCGTCGCCGAACTGGAGCAACCGACCACCGAAGGAGACGATTCTTCTCGATGGCTGCGACTACGAGCACTGGCTCATTGTTATGGAGTTTCCTGGGGACCCAAAACCCTCTGAAGAGGAAATGATCAATAGCTATGTCAAAACCCTTGCAACCGTTGTTGGAAGGTGATAAAAGATCGAAACTTTATTGAGTTGGGTTTTGATTTCTGAGTGTGATTTTAACGCTTCGTTTGTTTTGGGTGATTTGTGGTCTGGGTTTTAGTGAGGAGGAGGCGAAGAAGAAGATTTACTCGGTTTGCACGACGACTTATACTGGGTTTGGTGCTTTGATTTCGGAGGAGCTTTCCTACAAAGTTAAAGGTGCTTCCTTTGATTCCCTACTTTTAGGGTTTTAAGGAGTTTCTGTTTTTCGTTTTTTTCCCTCTCGTGGGGTTTAAAGGTTTCTTCTCTTTCGTTGGAGGGGTTTAGGGATTTTAAGTTTTACTCTGGAATTTCATATTTTGTGTCTAAGATTATTTGTTACATGATTTGGTTGTTGGTTGAATACGATAAGGACATGTTGATGTGAGTTCCAGTATAAGTTTTGAGTTGTTCTGGATGATCATGTTAAATTTTGGATCTTCGACTTGGTAGTGTTTTGGGAGTGAGGATGAGGCTTATAATTGTAACTTGTAAGTATGGTGTTATTCAACTCTACATTTCTAGGGTTCCGTTGCAGCTAACTAGGGTTCTTTCATTTCCTTGTTCTTTCTCCTTTTGAATAGGTTTGCCTGATGTTCTCTGGGTATTGCCGGATTCATATCTTGATGTTCCTAACAAAGACTATGGAGGTTAGTAATCTTCCTGCAATAAGAATCTTCCTCCAATAAGCTTACATGTGGATTCTGTTTCATCTGTTTTCTTTCACACCATGCATAATGGAAGTTTTTCTTTACATTTGTTGGTTTTGAATTCATTATCAGGGGACTTGTTCATTGATGGCAAGGTCATCCATAGACCTCAATACTGGTATAATGAAAGGCAACAAACTAGGAACAGACCTCGGCCAAGATATGACAGGCGCCAGGAAGCAATGCAAGTGGAAAGGAGAGAATCAATGCAAAGGCAGAACTGGGGCCAAGGTCAAGCACATCATGTTCAGCAGCATCCATCATCTGTGAATGGCCAGAGTTCAACTCAGGGTGGAGGTGCAGACTTCTCTGTTAATCAAGGGCAGTTTAACCAGGGCAGTTCGTAAGAGTTAAATATACAGGACAAACGCCGAAATAGATCGTAAGAGTTTCAGATTTTCGGAACTTTGAGTGTAAGTTGAATGGTTTTGGACTTTGTTCTTCTGCGCTCCAATTCGAGCATCTTTAGATACCGATGGAATTGAAGATGGGACTGAATTTGTTTTTTCTCTTCTCTGCATTCTGGATCATCTTCATACTTGTTATGCCACCTATTTATCCGAACTTCACCGATAGTATCAATTGAAATGCATCATGACCTCCAATGCCAATGAAGTTGTGTGCAATATATGTATACTTTCCCAGTTAAAACATTTGTCTTCCATTTTAGGTTCCGAAGTTTCTGATTCTTTTTCAAGATCTTGATCCATTTTGATCACATATATAGCATTAGACAAGTAAAAGATGAAACAGTCTAATATAGACCTAAATCTGCTTCATGTGTTTGTCTTCAATAAAAAGAAGTTATTATGGCCCTTTAGAAGGATAGTTTGAACTAATTATTACTGAGGAGTATGCAGCTTACATATAATGTGCAGAGCTCTGAATATCTGTATGCATTATTGAGAGATGATGATTGGTAGGGCTATAAGCTCAAAGACAAGCCCAAATCTGATTTATAGGTCTGAGTTTCGACTGAAGTTTGATAAAGTTTTGAGCTTCAGCTGGCGGACTCCTCCGCGACAGCTCCGGCAGTTAGCTTGGCGGGTTTATCCAAAATATTGGCAGGTGCTTTTCGGTATCGGCGGAAGTCTGGGGCGTATTTACCGGACTCACACTCGCGTGGAACCTCGGGCATCGTCGGCTTGAACTGGAAGTTGACTCAGCTGTGGCCCTCCAACTCCTATCCTCCTCGGTCAGCCGATCCTCGATACATAATCCCATTGTTTAAGGGATTCATGAGCTGTTTACACGGAACTGGACGGTCGTGCATAGCCACATCTACCGTGAGCGCAATCGCTGTGCGAATTGGCTAGCGAGATATGCTACACATTTTGCGCTTGGTGTTACGTATTTTGACCTTCCTCCCATTAGGTGTCATGTAATCCTCCTCGAGGATATGTCCGAGATCTGTTTCCCGCGACACGTTGTGTAATTGGTTACTTTTTTCCTCTTATATATATATATAAAAAGTGAATCTGAGCCCAATCTAACTTGGATTGTGCCTTAGCCTAATGATTTGTTTAAATGAATGTTTAAAAATCATAAGGTTTCTAAAAAAGTGACAATGGAATGACTAAGCCAATAGTCTTTCTAGTAAGGAAATTTTGTAACCTCAAGATTGATCTTGGATTTGTGATTAAAAGATCAAACTTGTTTAGGAAGTTCAATTTTTAAAATTTTGAGCTGATTAATTTTTTAATTCAGTTTTTAATTTTTATTAGTTCGTATTATTAAAATTGATCAGTTTATTAATTAATAAATTAAAATAAACAAATTATTTTTTATTTAACAGTCTCCTTGTTATAAACTTTAATTTATTTCTAAAATTTCAAATTTATTCAATTTTTAACCAATTTCGTGATGATCTAATACTAGTTGAACATTTTAAAATTTAAATTTCTTGTTTTACCAATTTAACTTTTTGTCCGATTTTCAAGAAAAAATTTAGTTCACTAGTTAGTGTTAAGACTTAGATTAATTAAATTTCGTGGGACATTTTTTAATCCAAATAGTACGTTAAAGCAAAAATTAAGTTTAAATTTTATTACTTAAAAATTTAAAATTTATGTTATAACCCTAATACCTTTTACATAAATATTTAACATCACCAACGAGGCCTGTGGTGGAGCGACACGGGCTTTTTCATCCTTAACTAAGGTCTCGAGTTCGAGTTTTGAAAATGAAGTCGCTTAAAAAACTCGTGAGGTAGAACTTTGCCGCCCAAAAAAGGGTCCTACCCAGTTCAAATTCGGACTAGTCTATTGCTCATGTGGTGTTGGATGCCGAATAGTTTAACCAAAAAAATAAATATTTAACATCTCAAAATCTCACTATACAAAATTTCTTTTTAGTTTGCCCTAATGAGATGATTAAGTTAGGGATGACAATTTTGATTACTCTAATTTAGTTCAAATCAATTAAAAAATGATATTATTATGTTTAAATTTAAGAAAATGATATTTAATTGTTAATTTGAAAATTAATTAGTTAAAGTAACCAAATTAAAACTTTACTTTTTACTTTTCTTTATTTTGTCAAATCACATCCCAAATATAGCCTCTCCAACACGAACCACGCTGTTATAAAAAAGCCACCGTTCTGAATCTCCGGCCATAGCCCCTTTATCTTCGTTTTTCTTGATCAGGGTCGCGCTGTTTGTTCTCCATCTACTCTGGGATTGAACTCGTATCAAAGATCATCAGGTACGTTGCTGATTTCACAAAGATCATTGTTGTTGTTCTTGTTGTTGGGATTTAGATAAAGACCAAAAATGAACTCGAATCATGGAAAAGGCTCATCTGGGTCCTTAAATAACTTCAATTTCGATTTGGGAGTCGGCACAGACAGACCCAAGTCGCTTAATGACCAAAAGAACAAAACTTTCTCTGCTTATTCATCGTCGACGCAACCAAAGCCCTCGTGGCAACCCAACAAGCCTTCGTGGTCTCACCAACCATCTACCACTGGTTTGAATGGACCTACTTCAATGGTGGGTGATATTTTTGGGAAGAGTTGGAGCTCGGCTGGTACCGGTTCTGGTTCTGGGATAGGAATTGCGGAGAAAAATCCGCAATTGTTTGGAGATCTGCTTAGTTCTGCTTTGGGGCAAGAAAATAAAGGTAATAGTAATGTCCCGTTGAAAAATGTCACGCCTACTCCGAATCAAGGTGCATATTCGATGGGTAATTTGGCGGATTCGTTGCCGAAAACGAATAGTTCAGCCAAAACCGGCGGAAGTTGGGGATCTAGTAATGCTTCTGGTGCTTATTCTGGTGGATATAACAAAAGTGGTAGCAATGTTAATGCTAATGTCAATAGTAAGGGTCCTAATTTGGGAGGTCCTCCAATGAAAGTTATGAATGGAGGTGGAACTGTGGGATCCATGAGTGGAAATAAAGACCCTTTTGGTTCATTGCTTGATTTTGGATTGAAACAGCAATCGGGTAGTCTGAACTCAGCGAGTAAAGATCAGAAAACTAATGCTGGTGATGATGGGTTTGGATCATTTCAGAATGCTTCCAAATCGAGCACACCCACATTTCCATCAGGTGGTTTTGGTGGAAATAAGAGCAGTTGCAGTGGATCAAATATAGGATCTAATTCCAGTTTGGATGATTTTGGCAAGGCCTTTCCTTCTCAAAAGCAGCCTCCTATTCAAAATTCAAGTGATGATCCACTTGACATGTTCTCTACTTTTACCTCGGGAGCTACTGCAACACCATCTGGTGGAACTGGTGGGCAGCAGTTCTCTCAAGTTGATGATTGGGGATTGGATTCAGAGTTTGGAGGAGCTGGGAATGATGAGGGTGAGACCACCGTTGAGCTCGAAGGGCTTCCACCTCCACCTGCCGGGGTTACAGCTTCTTCAGCAAAGAACAAGGGTATGGATCATCAAAAACAGGGACAGTATGCAGATGCCATCAAGTGGTTGTCTTGGGCTATTCTACTTCTTGAGAAAACAGGTAATAGTGCCTCTAGCTTGGAGGTTTTGTCATGCAGAGCTTCTTGTTATAAAGAAGTTGGAGAGTATAAGAAGGCTGTGGCTGACTGTTCCAAGGTAAAAATGTGTTTCTTCTTTTGCTTCATTGTATATGTTGTTGTTTTAAAGGTTCTCTAAGGTAACCTTCAAATTTGTAACATAGATAAGTGAAATGAGGTAGGCCTTTTCACCATTCTTGCCTTGTTCCTTGACATGCAAGTGTTGATATGGCCTATCAGAAGTATTAATAACTTTTTTATTTCCAAGCATATCTAAGAATAGATGTTCCTGGTAGAATAAGTAATTAATCACTTTCCATTCAAAAGTAAATAATTTGACCAATCGTCCGATAAATTCTCTGTTGCGATTCCTTTTACTTCGAAGATACTGGATAGTGCTTTCCTGTTGATCATATTATAGTTGTGCTTGTTCTGCTATAATGGAGTTGGGATATATATTGTTTTCGGTGATCTACAGGTGCTTGAACACGACGATGCAAATGTATCAGTCCTTGTACAGCGAGCACTTCTGTATGAAAGTATGGAGAAATACAAACTTGGGGCAGAAGACTTGAGGGCTGTCCTTAAGATTGATCCCGTTAATAGGATTGCTAGGAGTACTGTTCACCGATTGACTCAAATGGCGGGTTAGAGAGGTTCCGAAATCCATATTTGTATTTTAGGTTCCTCTGTTAGTTTAATACCTTCCCCTATTACTAATCTGCCCGGGAACAAAACATTTGCTCAATACTTGTATCGCAATCTATAATGTGGGCTTTGACATGTTATGATTGTTTGGATTTTCATTTTGTTTGTTGTCATCCTTAGTTTTTCTGATATCAATATCATCCTTATTTGAATCTCACATACCAAATAGTTTGTCATCTGTTTGCTTCACCTGGTTTTCAAGCCACAACCTGCTTACTACTACAGCTAATGATATTAGCTGGACACTTGGTTTCACCATAGAATGAACAGAAGATTAGAGGCTGAGAAGGTCTGAAAAGTTGGGGAATATCTTGAACCTGCTATAGAATCTATGGATACTCTCAAGAGATCTATAAGTAACTTGATGAGCAGTAGCTGCTTCAAGATTGGAGGATAGGCACTTGCGCTCCCTTCAGGTTTCAGAGTTTGCAAGGTACCTCCATTACTCTCATGTCTTGGTAGCTGTCATGACTTCCCATTTCAGAAGCTGCAGGAATCACAAGAAACGTGGCTTTGGTGACAAATTCCTGCTGATAAGTGGTCTTCTGCTAGAACTTAGAATCTGCCACTAAATCAGTCGTCAGGTTCTGAAATTTTGTCTCTTTTACCTGAATGTTGAATCTGAAAGCATCAAATATAGAAACTAGAAAGACTGAGTTAGCAGAAAAGAAATATTATTGTCAGTTAATTAAAATATAAGGAGATTGATAGATTTCATACACTTTTCCAGTTCCGTTAAAAAGGGTACACTCAGTCTTGATGAAACTATTGGATATATGTCCAGTTGGTGTCAAATTTAGTCGTAAAGCATCAAATGGTGTCAAATTTAGTCATAAAGCATCAAACTTTCATACAAGGTAAGATAATAGTTTATAAATTATGTGTTTTAAATAAGTTATTTGATGAGTTAATAACTCAAACTAACCGATAAACTCAATCTAAATAATCCTTTTAAATCTTTATTATATACTCGAATCTCGAGGCAAAGCTGCTAAGATCTGGAAACTCCATCAACTTGATCTGCCCTTAAGAAAAGTCCATGATGAGCACTGCATGGGACTAGAAAGAAGATGAAGAAAGCTGAGATAGGAACTTGGAATGAGAATGGCAATGATCATGAAAAGAATAAAACAAAAAACAAAAAAAAAGAAAAAAGAAAAAGAAGCCATGAATGAGGTAAAGGAACTGATATTGTTATTTAGGTTTTGTCTCTTAGAAAGAGGGCAGTACACTTCAGAGTTTTCTGTTTCTATCTTCAACTTCTTCCTTAGCTGTTCCCTGAAACCCTGCAACAAGTTGGTCCTGCTAGCTAGGTAAGTTATACAATCAATGCAACTTTATATCAATATTATCCCTATAAAAGAGAAATACTGATCAATCATTTATCACCTTCAAATTTTTTTTAAAAAAAGTCTAGTCTTTTTGTGGTCCTTGTTTTATGCTTTTGAGATAGAAAAAATAATAATAAATACCCATCTTTTATTTATAATGAAACTATTATTTAACAATTTAAAACAAAAAAATGATATCAATACAACAATTTTATTTTTTTCTAATCGACAACATTTTAAATATGTTTTTTCTATTTCAATCACAAATATTTACACTTCTAACACATTTTCAATAATAAAATAATTCATAATTATACAATGTAAAATTTTAAAAATATAAAACAATTATTATGTGAAATAAATTAGTTTGATAATCTAAAAGATAAGCTGATCAATCATAAATTTCTTTTAACAAATTTACACTTTATATTCTCAAAACTTTTTAAAATTACTTACAAACTTGTTCCAATGGCCTTTTTGTTCTTTTTAGCAATAAAGTATAATTGAATAAAATTAAAATATTATTTAAAAAGATTGTCTTTATTTATTAATTTTTTTTGAATTTTTATTAAAAATTTTAAATAAAAATTAATTGATTTATTTTAGCTTATAAGAAGTTTCTAATTTTTAAAAATTGACCTATTAATTAATAAATTGATCGTTTTTAATAACAAAAGTTATTAAAATAAATTAGTTTGATAATCTAAAAGATAAGTTGATCAATCATAAATTTTTTTTTAACAAATTTACACTTTACATTCTCACAACTTTTTAAAATTACTTACAAACTCGTTAATCTCATCTATAACGTTTTTGTTCTTTTTAGTAATAAAGTATAATCGAATAAAATTAAAAAATTAAAATATTATTAAAAAAGGTTGATTTTATTTATAAATTTTTTTTAAGTTTAATTAAAAATTTAAATAAAATCAATTGATTTATTATAACTTATAAGAAGTTTCTAATTTTTAAAAATTGATCAATTAATTAATAAATTGATAGTTTTTAATAAAAAAGTTATTAAAATAAAATAAATTAAAAAAATTAAAAATCAAAATAAAAATGGATTTAAAATTTTTATAGATAAATTTAAAACAGATTTTTTAATAATTACAAATTGATTTGAACTAAATAACAATTTTTTTAAATACAATAATTTGAGAGTTAATTACTAGTTACGAAAGTTATAAAAATCATTAAATTTTTTTACCATAGGTATAATAAAAAGACAAATCACGGACTACTTTGCTTCAACCCGATTCACTCTCCACCGTCCAATCGTCTGTCATACGAGACAGACAGCAAACGTAAGTCCCGCAAAAAGCTTTATAAGCTTTGTCTGTTTGCGAGCAGTTTGATTGTAACCGTCACCCTATAAAAACTCAAACCCATTAATAAGTCTACAAAACGCAACAAATTGACGCTCTCTCTCTTCTCTCTCTCTCTTCTGTCTCTCCGTGAAAATGTGTGGAGGTGCGTTAATCTCTGACGACCGAAAATTGACGCCGGAAGATCTATGTAATGAGCTCGACACCATCTCCGACCTCCTTGGCATAGGCTACACTAACAACAAACTGTCTCGTGATCACATAGAAGTCCCAAAGCAACCCACCAACCAAGGTAGGCAACATCTTTTTCCTCAGAAAGTTCTGATGTGGGTCTTGTTTTTTTTCGAATGTAACCAACTGGGTACTTGGAGATGGAAGTTTGAGCACCTGGGTCGTGATTTGTGGGTTGAAATAACGATAAAGTATGTATCTTTTAGCTAGTTCGTTTATTTTTTCGGCTGATTATTGTTGAGTTCTGTTCATGGAGTAGTTGGCGATGAGGAAGTGAACAAGAAGAGCAGTACTCGGCGAACCAGAAAGAACGTGTACAGAGGAATAAGGCAAAGACCGTGGGGCAAATGGGCGGCGGAGATAAGAGACCCTTTCAAAGGCGTTAGAGTCTGGCTCGGAACTTACAACACCGCCGAGGAAGCTGCACGCGCCTACGACGAAGCAGCCAAGCGCATCCGAGGCGAGAAGGCCAAGCTCAACTTTCCCCCACCGCCGGCAACCCCGCCGCCGGCTAAGAGACGTTGCTATGAGCCCATGTTTGCTCCTCCAACTCCAAGTCCAACTCCAAGCTACCCTCCTCAAACCACCACCTTCTCGCAACAAGTACCGTACACGGGCTATGGTACGGACGTGTACAACGTTCCCTTCGAGAAGAATGAGGTGGTGAGCGTGAACGTGAAGGAGCAAGGCTCGAGCTTTGATGTTGACTCGTTCTGGGGTCTGGAGCCGGAGCAAATGGCGGCGCAACTGAGGGGGTCGGTGGTGGAGGACGGTCTCTGGATATTCGATGACGACATTCCGAGCCAGCATCAACAACAGGGTCGGTTTTCATTTTAAGCTAAAAATATTTTGTATAAATAAATAAAAAAAGAATAATAATATTATGCAGAGAACTCTCTAGATTTGTTTCGTTTATGCTTATGTAGGGTTTTGCATGTGCTTTGTACCTTGAACTTCTGATGCTTAATGCTAATTAATGTTGGTTTTCGTACATTTATATACATAAATCTAAATTTAACTCTTAATAATTTGTAATTATTAAATTAATTACTTTGTAATTAACAAGCATGTGCCACGTCTTCTTTTTTGTTTGTTTTCATAATTATTTTGGTATTATCCCTTCTACATCATCTTCTTCTCTGTCTCTTCTTGTTTTATCTACTTGATTTCATAAAACAAAAACACAACACGATGCTACTTTTGGATATATGTAATTTGCTATGAATTAGTTGTTAAAATAATTTGTTATGCCTTTTATATTTTGGAATTATGGATTTTGGGTCTTAAGGATGATCAATTTTTTAAATTTAAAATTTAAAAAACTCTATTACTTTTTATTTTTAGCATTATCTAGTCATTTTAGAAGCTAGGTATCATTTGTATAAAAGAGTTTGATATTAAAAAATTATTTACAAGTATAATAGTTTTGCCATTTTTAACGATATCCTCATACTTGCGTTATAACTTCCAAACAGATAAGAAACTTTCGTCTTATTTCTTTTTCTTATAATTTTATTCTTTTTACATATCAGGCTGAGCTTAGCTTTATTAACTAATAAAGTTATTCCTTTATAACTTACAACTTACAAGTTCAAATCATACAATGTTTGTAAAATATATATATATATATATAAAAGAGAAGATGTTTGATATTTATGACTCTCCTCTAATTTCGCATTCGCAAAACGAATTACTTTGTAGTAAGTTGAATTTTAGTTATATACAATTTGTATAAAATATTTTAAATTATTAAAGTTGAATTTTAGTTATATATAATTTGTATAAAATATTTAATAAATTAATAATTTAAAAGCAAGACGTATACGCAAATCGACTCATCAAATTCCTAAAGATTTACACAAAGAAAAGCACTTGTCATTCGTTAATTATTAGGGGCATCCCGAAAATGTCTATGTCAAAATATGATTTTTAAATTCAGTTTCGAATTAGTGTACAAATTTACTAATTCTTTAATTATAATTAGTAAGAGAAATCTTAAACTAAAATATAGATTCTAGAAGTTAAAAAGGTGTACCTTGAGCAATTTCAATAATGGGGGTTATTGAAATTCTTAGTATAATAGATGCTATCACGCATATAATCACTCGATTCGAAGAAATTGTTTGACCTTAAGTTGAATTTTAGTTATATATAATTTGTATAAAATATTTAATAAATTAATAATTACTTTCTTAATCAACCATTCTTTTAAAGTCTTCAAAGTGAATTACAATTCTCCAAAGTAACTTCAACTTATTCTTGGGATTTGAACTATTACCTTTACTGAAATCAACAAGCCACTCAGGCAAGGAATTTGAACCCAAAAAAAGAACAATTTGGTCAAAGACTATTATTTATAAATTAATGTAGTTAGAAACTTAGAATAAGTCTAAGGTTGAAAAATACCTACCACTAATTTTTGTCGAGAAAACAAAAAAATACATATAAATAGCTGTTAACTACATAACTTTCTGAATTTGTAACCTTACGGATCTTTAAAGGTACAAGAGATGATTATTATCACACTTAATCTTAAGTTTCACAATAAAGCGAAATTTGGTCTGATAAAAAATATCAAGTATTTGTAAGATCAACTTAGACAAACACAGTTAATTATATTTAAAAATAAATGTATGAAAAAGATATAGTTCTCTTTTTTATTAGGGTTAAATTGTGTATTAATAGACTTATGTGTACTCATGAACCTTTCCAAACCTCAAATGTTGATGAAGTTGTTGAAGATAATGACGTTGGTTTTATTAATTGGTAAAATAACAATTTCTAAGAAATCATTTACTTGTATTAAAAGAAATTACAACTCATTTAAAGTTTTAATAAAGATGAGTAAATAAGAAAAAAGATGCATTAAGATCAAACTTAACATCATCCTCCAAAAGAAAAAAAAAACACAAGATGACTCGTGCACCACACAAGCCAAAGACGATAAAACTTGAGAATTGACGTAAAGTTTACCCTACGAATGACGATTGATAGTGCACACACGCAAAATAATAAATAGCACCATAGTCCAAAAAACAAGAAAATACAGGATGACTTGTGTACCCCACAAGCCAAAGATGACAATCATGACAAAACGTAAGAATTGACCTAAAGTTTACCCTCAAAAAAAAAAAAAAAGAGACAGTTAAATAGATGAATCATCAATGCTAGGACATAGAAACATATGTATACAAATGCAACTTGCACACGCCCTAACAGGATAAAAGTAATGATTCCAAAGTCAAAAACAGAATTTAGAAATTTTGTCTTTGGAGGAGAAGATGCATGAACCCAATCTGTAGTGGGACCTAAGAATTATTTATATGTCATGTTATGGAATGATCAGTTTCAACCTTCCATGTTCTTGTGTCACTTTTATTAAAATAAGAAAATGACGTATCTAAAACACATACTTTATAAAATATTACCTGCCTTTCCCATAGTCATAAATAATCTTCAAAGTCTTGAAACAATCAAGGTAACCTTAATACCCTTCTTCAAAGTTAAAAACTTCAGAGATGACAACTTGGAAACGTCTAGTGAGGAGAACAATCTTGTCATGATTACATCAACGTATTAATGGTTACATCACAACCTCAGTAATTAACATTACCAAGTTAGAAGCGAGTCCAAATCTTCTGTTTAATATTATGATGCCTTGTTTTATTTTATAAATTTTAGCCATTTATTTATATAAGTCCCGTATGAATCTCACATAAATAAACGTAAAATTTGCATAAATAAATAATTAAAATTTATAAAACAATATAAGACATCATAATATTGAAAGAGGATCTCGTCTCTTTAGAAACGCCTAGTGTTATGATTATATCTACCACCTATTAAGTAATTAAAAATTACCACCTTAGAAACGCCTAGTGTTATGATTATATCTACCACCTATTAATGGATCATATCCAACTTCAGTAATTAAAACTATGTATCAGTAAAACTAATAAAAATCCTACACTAATTTGTATTTTCTAGATTTCAGGTAATAATGCCTATGTATTTGAAACAGTACACTTAATGCAATTAATATTTACCGTTTTAATTCTGGGACACAAAGTAGCAAGTCTAAAAACTTCAATCTCATCTAAATCCTAGTCAAATCAAGATCTAAATCATAGTTAAATCAATTCTGACGAACCGCCTCTAGTTCAGGATAATATTCATGTCACACTTGACACTTGGGTACTTACCTCACAGAACTACCGCCTTTTTCGGAAGAATCCATATCTGAAGACACAACCACGTTCAATATCAATGATGCAAGTAAATGAAGCTGAGTCGAGAAAAATCAAAATGGTAAGGAGCCAATGAAGTATTAACCTCAGTTAAGCAACTTATACTAGTTTGAGCACATCAAATCGATAAAAGTTCAGTAATATACAATTTCTGATATATAAACATCGACAAATCAAAGAGTCCAGACTGTTGTTTGAGAAACTGATCTGGGCGCTTCCTCGGCTGTGAAGGGAGCAAGTGACAGTAGGAATAAGGAATATGATCAGCTCTTGAAAAGAGAAAAAACATATCCTGATAGGCCTTACCACCGGTTTGAGACCATATAAAGGCTTTTTTCATGCGCAAATAGGAGATATACGGGTCTGAGTATCGTAAGACAACCTGAGGATGAGGGGAAAAATTCGAACCAAATATGAAAGTCTTCACCAGTTTCAACACTGATATTTTAGCAACTAATCAAATAAATCTAAGCGGAAAAAGGAACAAGGTGGGTAGCTAATTCCTCGCCGAACAGATCAATGACTCCAGCTCCAAGCCAGATAACAGTAAGGAAACAGTTTGTGTTACTATAGGAAACTTTCCCTTCAATGGTGGTAGTATACTCCACACAAACACATACCAAACTCAAAAGCTTAGAAAACCTGCAAGTGATAGATAAAAAAGCAAATCAACCATTCTCCTATACGGCTTGTTAGTATCAAAGTATTTCACCTAAAAGCAATTGATCTATAACTCGATCCCCATTGGCCACTTCCTCGATATACAAACTCGAGCTCCGGTAGTCCCCTTTCAAGTATTTCACCAAAAACTTACCAACACCAGCCACCAAAACCTCATAATAAATCCTTAAAAGCACCCCTCGCACAAAGAACAAAATCATGTCTATAAAACATCATATACAATAAAAATAAGGACACAAACAAGATCATCTGGTAGCCCCTCCAAACTACATTTCAAATCATCACTATGACTTGCAGGTTTGAATCGGTATGGCTTGTTATTGTCAATGAATTTCACCCAAAACCCAATGATCTCTAACACGATTCGTGTTTGCCTCTTCCCCCATATACAAACTCGCTCTGGTGGTCCCCTTTCAAGCATTTCACCAAAAAACTTTACCAACACTAGTCACCAATGCCTCATACTAAAACCTTAAAAGCATCCATCTGCCCGCACAAAGAACCTAATAACATCTATAAAACATCATCTATAATGACAATCAGGAAATAAAAAAACAAGATCATGAAGCAAATCCTCCATATTTAAATTTCACATCATCCCAATCCCATAAAGGAACAAGTCATATCTGTAGCAATCCTATACACGTAACTCAATGATGAATATCCTTGCATTCATTATCGGTTCCTCTGACTGTAGAACATCAATGTATAATTCACATTCATTCTTAGACCTTAAATTAGTCCCTAAATTGCTGATATATATTAACAGCATGAATTGTTATTGTTCTATACAATTATGTACACCTAACTGTGAACAAAAGCCATAAGAAATTAATTCGCAGATTAATATATACCAAGTTAGGCAATCTTCTTCCTAGCAACTGCATCTTCAACAATCCTCAATACCTTCTTGAACGAGAAATGCAAACAATTAGATAATGCAATCCAGCAGATAACCTCATAAACGAAACCATACGCAAAATTCAATGACGGCGACCACGACGGCTCGTCCCAGCTATGGCCGTCGAAGCTCCATCCACCGCCGCCGCCTCCACCGCCGCTTCCCCAACTCCCAAATCCGCCACCGAACGTCCCGTCACCATCACCGTCACCTCCAAAGAACCAAAACTCCTCGCTGTCGCCGTCCTCGGAGTCTCCGCCTTGGTGTGTCCGCCGCGTGCGGCGTTTCTTGCGGAGAAGCGTCCGGCGACCGACCGCCAAGGATGTCGATTTAACCGGCGGCGGGGCGATGGCATCTAGGATGGCCGCTGAGATCTGAACGGCAGCGCCGGGGGAAGAATCGGCGACGGCGATGAGATTTTGGTGTCGGAGGAGGATCGACGCAAATCCTAGGCCTTGTTGCGTTGCCATAGTAACAGTGTCGGCGATCAGAGAGATGTCCATCACCATCATACACAACAATCGTCAATCGACAATATGAATTCGATGAAATCAAAACCGAGTTCGATCAATTTTCGAAAACTTTGGGGAAAGACTTTTGATTAGAAAATGTGGGAAAAAAACAAAATCCATTTTGGAATTCTTCTTCGATTCGAAGAATGTGGCCACGTCGAAGCAACGTGTCACGTGATGGTGTTTATGTAAAACGTCGTCGTTTCAAAGATCATGGAACGTAACTACCGTCCCTAAGCAAAACTAGTTCAAACGCAATTAAAAATGTATAGAAAACAACTTTAAATGAGAAGGCGAAATCCGTAATTTAAATTGTATCGTTTTATGAATAAAACTAGTCGACGAGTACTCTACGATAACACGTGTACACATAAATGACAAATTTACTCTTAAAAATGCCACAATATCGGTTCTACCACTCTCGTCGTCGCTATGTTCCGTCGTCCCTCAGCTCACTTTCTCTCAACGTCCACCATATGACCATTTCACTTCCTCTTCCTCTCCCGCGACTCTACCACTCTTCTCCACGCGTCATTCGCGCGTGCCCAACATTCTCCTTCTCTACCCCTCGGCGACGACCTTCCCTCATCATGTCCTCACTGATCGAGCTCCGCGACGCGGCTGATTTCCGTAACCTTGTCTCGCCCTCCGGCCTCATCTCCATCGCTGGCTTCGGTTCTCTTCTCTCCGGTACGTACTCCGATCATCTACAGATACTGTATATCTGTGTTTGTACGTTCGAATTTGCGTTTCTAATCTGACGGGGGATTGCAGAGAGAAGCGCGCGAAGCACATTCCCGGAGTTGGCGAATTTCAGAGTCGCGCGATTGAACGATTTCCGTCGCGTGTTGGCTCACGTGGCCCCGATCTTCTTCGAACGAGGGATCGCCAAGCCTGAAACTAAGGTCAAATGAAGATTACAATTTGTTAGTAACTGTTATTGGATACGAATTGTTTTCGGGGGGTTTTTGCAGGAGATTTCGAGCTTGAGTGCGGAGCACTGTGAAGGTGAAACTCTTATAGTTACTGTTTTTGAGATCAAAGAATCACAGGTACATAGGGTCATTCAGTCTTTCGAGTTCATGTTAGAAATTGAAATTTAGACTCTATCTGATCGGAATTTTTTGGTGTTTGTGAAGTTAGATTCCTGCTTTCATGGAGAGAGAACTTG
The DNA here is from genome assembly GCA_027568915.1 of Erythroxylum roraimae. Taxonomy (NCBI): domain Eukaryota; kingdom Viridiplantae; phylum Streptophyta; class Magnoliopsida; order Malpighiales; family Erythroxylaceae; genus Erythroxylum; species Erythroxylum roraimae. The sequence continues at coordinate 44,624,432 of JAOSBL010000212.1, forward strand.
AATTTCGGTTTCTAGCTGTAAGTTGTTGGATTATGATCACTGGTTATTGTAATGCTTAATTATACTTGATGGGTACTTATTACTTGGTGTAAAGCAGCTTTGTTTTGTTTCTTATGATTCGTTGCTCCTTCTCTTCTTTTCTTTTACAGGTTGTTCCTGAAACATTGGAAGGGAAGCCCTTTCCTAATCCAGCAGTATGTTTGTCTTTTGAAGTTGCTTAATTATGTTTTGCTTCTTTTGCGTGATAAGTAGTAGAAGATCTTGTTGACAATGATTAATGGATGTGGCGCTTTTGGTAACAGGTGCTCTGTGCTCATTACAGCGACGAGGAGTTTTTTCGAATTAGATGCAAAGGTATTCTTCTTGATGCATATAGGGAAGGAAAGTGATACCCAACTTTGTAGATTTTGTGACAAAAAAATGTTAGGTGATTTCTTATCATCCTGGAGCTATATGATGTATCAAGGGAGGTTTAAGTTGAATTCAAGAACAGATGGTCCTGTGTTTCTTTATATGCATGAATGATGCATAACATGAGATTTTAGGTTTTGAAATATCCTCTTTTACATGTTCCTTAGATTATCCGCAGTTCATATGCTGCATTTTACATCTTTTCGTGTCATTTGCTGCAAGACCAGGGAATAAAAGTTAGGTGATTTTCTTGCAGGAAACCCAGAGATTTTCTTCCAGCATTATGGAAGGTATAATATCAATAAGATATGGAGAGACGACATCTTACCTTGTCGTGCTTATCTTCGACATTGGTAAGTACTATTCTCAAGAGTGCGGTAGAAAAACTCACTGGATTATCTTCTCAAACTCTTCTAAGATGATGATATTGCTTGGCTGATTTTGCCTTGTACATTTATAAGATGAAAATGTTTAAGCTGTCAGGGATGATTGTTTTACTCTCTGGAAACAAGTTTTTGATATGCACAAGCTTTTTATTTTGAGCATATGAAATAATAAGTGATAAATCTTATTCAGTGATTAAATGGTGAATCATGTGCAAAGTTTTTATACAAATGTTTGAGCCAAAGAGAAGAAGAAAAGGTTGTGCATTTGCATATTTGAAGAGATCTGAAGTCAATGGGGGAAAGGTTCCACAGCCTGAACCTCCTCCCCAAGACGACGTCATTTTGGTTTAACAGCCCAATACGATATCATTTTGTTTTGAATGTTTAAGAAACTCAAGATCAAAAGTGTTTTGAGGTGGCCTGGTTTGGACCATTCCCATTCTGATCGTCAGAATGTCTCCTTGACATTAATAGGACTTCAATGAAATGTCTCTAAATGCCTTTGCTTTCTATAAAGCCCTTTTTGTTCTCAGCTTACTTGTACAGAAAAGCTCTAGGCTGATAAGTATAATTCCAGTGTTTTGGCGGCAAGGAATCTAGGTAACGAAGCATACAACAACTTTTTGGATCACACATTTCTCGGAGACCGTAAAACGACCATCCGCGAGTATCTTGCAACAGCAGGTGCAGGCATAATGGAGGAAGAGCCCCCGGAGTCTCTAAGGAGCCGATACGGTGGCTGATAAGGTAACGACACTGTCTATCCATGGGCATAGCAAAATAAGATGAGGAGTAACTTTTATACTTAAGTTCATTCCTGGAGTTGGTTAATGTTGATTTTACCATTGGAACCTGTATCTGTAGAGACATTAGGACATTTAAGCCAGTTGCTAGCAAATGATGCTTAACAATGCACGAGCTTATAGGCAACCAAATTCAGAACATTCTTGTACGAGTAATCCAAGTTTCAGCTCAGGAATGTGCAAAAAGCAACTTTTCATGGTGTCGTCTGCCCCAATCACGATCTCAATAACTTGCCACCGTCCTCCTCCCCCTTTGTCGCCCACCTCCGTCTCATTACAGAGTAAAAAACACCGTAGCGTTGAAAAGAACTGGAGAACCAAAAACTGAAGAGGGACTCAAAATCTAGGCGGATAACTACATCAAACTCGATTTAAGTGGTATCAACCTTGCACTTAGATTTGATTTGATTTGAAATCTGATCGAACTTAAAGGTAAAGTACGATCCGTTAAATTGCAGCTAAATAATTGAACTCGAATTACAAAAATTTTAGACTATTTTGTTTTTTTTTTAAATGGAAAGAAGTCCGAGACATATTGATTAGTATAAGAAAAGAGGCTCCTGACATATTTTCTAAAAGGATAGATTGACACCCAATAGGTGTAGTATTTAAAATAGTGATTCTTAAATTAAAATGTTCTGCAAAATTAGCAAGTCAATCGACACATTGATTGTTTTCTCGACTTGAGTGGATTCAAGTTGAATTTAATCCACATATATGAAGATTAACAGGCTGTTTGGAACACAGCGAATTGAATTCATTAATGAATTGAATTCAATTATATTAATAAGATTGAATTAAATTTAATTACATTAATGAGATTGAATTGAATTCAATTTATACTGTTTAGAACAAATCCAGTAATATTATAATTGAATTCAATTATACTGTTTAAAACAAATCCAATAAGATTAGAATTAAATTTAATTATTTCATATGACATATTTACCCTTGACTAAAAAATAATGTTATTAACTAATAAATATTTACACTTGCATAGTGCAACTTATAAACATCAATTTCATTATAATTAATATCATCAAAAAAGTTTACTATTAAAATGAAAAGAAAAAATTGATTGTAAATGATATCAGGCTAGACCGAATTAATTATTGAAATAAATAAATTTAATTATTGAAAAACAATTTTCTTAATTTTA
>JAOSBL010000212.1:44641136-44659458 GCA_027568915.1 Erythroxylum roraimae
TTGACATCTAATTAATCGGGGTTTGTACAAAATTATGTTTATTATGCTAGTCCACAATTATGATAAAATTCTATCATCTGACGCATTTTTTTGTGTATCATTGCAGAAGAAAAGGAAACTAGGAAGTTCATTGCTAGTTTTAGGAACTGGCAGTGGGGATGTCTTGGCACTTGATGTGTCTTCTGGTCAATTGAAGTGGTCTCTTAATGATTGCCATCCTGGGTGAGTTACCTGCTGCATACTGTGCTAATTTATCATAATTGAGTGAAAATGATTTTCTTTTTCTCTGAATTCACCAAGTCACACTGTTAGTTATAAACATTGATTTGCAATATGGATATTCTTACCCATAAATCTGCTAGGTTGAGTTTGGAGTTCTCTTAGTTTTTGGTTTAGCTTTCCATCTGATTGATCACTTTCTTGGCTGTTCCTACTCCACTCATTCTATTTCTGTGTTTTTCCTTTTTTTGTCGAAAACTTAATCTTATGCCTTACTTGTATTACATTGTATTTTCAATTGTGGTTAACTGTTCCCTTCTGGTACTATTGTTGAGAAATAATGACAAAAAGGAAGGCCAATGGCAGCGACTGAACGGTGATAGCTGAATATTTAATCTGATGCCTTTGCTGGTTTAATCTGTAACTGGAGTCTTTTAAGTTGAATTTATGAAACAATTACGCATGATTTATGCCCAGAAATGTTATGTCTTGCAAATTTGTGTTGTCAACACCAGTGTTCTTTGAGTATTACAACTTAAGATGTCTTTCAACTTCTAGCCTTCATGGTGAAGTGTCAAGATATGGACCTTGATACTGCTCTTTTACCATGTCTTTTGGTTTCTTTTGTAGTTTCCTTATGTTCTATCAAGAATTTAAAACTTGTTTTTCCTGTTCCTTCTCTTGTCACCCCTTGATCTTCATTTTCTTCTCTTGATATTCTCAGTCATGGTTGTTTTGATCAGTAACTTGATCCTGTTTTAGAAGTTTCTTAACTGCTATGTAGAGAGATGTTTGAGAGGAAGAGTGAAAAGTTTATTGATGTATTGAAGCTACTATCCTTTATCGGGTGGGGCTCTTTATCAACTATAAGCGACTTCAATTCTGATTTACTATTAGCTCAGATCTTCTTTGTTGTTAATGTGCAGGGGGGTTAATGCCATTTCATTTTCAACACAGGATTCGTGTATCTACACTGCAGGTGCTGATGGAATGATTTGCATAATTGATCCACTAACAGGAAACATGTCAGGGAAGTTTAGAGCTTCTACAAAAGCTATATCCTCCAACTCTGTTTCTTCAGGTATGTTCGTTGTATACACTTTTAGTGTTCTAGCTTTTTGTTCCGTTTACAACCATTCTTGACCATTCTATGGATTAGTTTTTCCTGGAAAATTTAGAATTTATTTAGAGGGTGTAAACATATACTGGCTTATGGTAATGATTTTACCAAACACATTTGAATTAACTAGGGATATATACTAGAGAAATGTATACTTAGTTTTTTTCATTATGTTTACTTGGGTGGATATCTATGGACATCAGATGGGAAGATGTTAGCTACTGCAGCTGCACAATTGAAGGTTTTCAGTTGTTCTGATCACAAGAAGAGACAGAAATTTTCTGGTCATCCTGTGAGTGTTGATTTCCATCTGCTGGTTTTCTTAAATTCCCTTCCCCAACATTGATTATGCACTGGATTGTTTTTGCATATGCTTTTGTAGTTTGTAATATCTGTTTTTAGTAAGAAAATGTTCTTTCTCATAATCAACAGGGAGCCATTCGTTTCATGATTTTTACTGAAGACGGAAACTATATTCTCTCATCTGCTATTGGTGAAAGATATGTTGCAATATGGAGAATTGATGGAAGCAAAAGGCAATCAGCAAGCTGTGTTCTTGCAATGGAGCACCCTGCTGTGTACCTTGACTGCAAATGTTTTAGATCTGATGGAGTTGACGATGTGGGCCTTTATGTGTTGGCCATTTCAGAAGCTGGTGTGTGTTATACATGGTGCGGAAAGAATGTGGAGGAGTTACGCAATGCCAAGCCCACAAAAGTTTTAGTGTCTTCTGATGAATCTGTTTCTAAGCCCTATAAGGGTCCAGTACCCGCAATATTTGCTGCAAAAATTCAAGGCATTTCTGGATCCAATGTTGCACAAGTGTTCATTGCCTATGGTTTACTGGTAAAGCCCATGTTTCAGAAAGTGTTGGTGCATTCTGGAACAGACATGAGGCTTAATAGCTCTCATGACGGTATTCTGCTTCCAGTCCATCAGTCTGTCACTAAACCTAAGAAAGGAATAGGGGCACAAAATGCAGGTAACTACCTGAGATTGGCAGTGGACCTTAGTCCTAAATCTGCCAGTTACTACCCGATTATTTTGTGTTTTGTTGACGTGACACTGATTGACAAACTTAATACATTCCCTGTGCACTAGGATCTCTCTGGGGTTCTTCCCTGTATTAATTACCCTTATTTGGTGGTAGTTTTCTGCGTTTTAGTTTTCTGACTGTTCCCTAATCAGTTTACAAGTAATTCAACAGTTACTGCATTAGACCGTGCAAATGTGGAGGATGCCTTGCTTCCTACTCCAAGAGTTTCTGATATTTATCAGAAAAAGGTGAAACATACAAAGAAGAGCAATGAAGCAGCTATGGCTGGTCTGACGGAGAATGATGATCAAGCTGAGCTTGTGGAGAAGAAAGGTGAAATTGCGATCTTATAGAAATATATACAGTACTTGTGAACATAATTAATCCATGTTTATATTATTTCAGATCATCGATAAACATTAAACTGTTCCACCATATTTTCTGATCCTAGCCAAAACTTGATGTCTTCACTTCTCACTTATAATTGTAGGTGTTCTTTCATTGAAAACAATGAAAAAGTGGAAAAGAGTACATCAATTTATTTGTTGGGGACTCTGGTGGTTGCATTTTTTAAATTGAAATATATAGTCCTTTTGTAAGTTTGATTGTCATCCCTGAAGGTAGAGAAAGCCATAATTTTAGAGCGTGGAGTCACTTTGAAGATACATTTTTTGATAGCTCATGTTTGGAACATTTTCTCCATGCTTCCAGATTGCTAGGACTGACACTGCTGGAATTTGGTAAAAGACTGCTAGATGCCCTGGTAGTTTAGTTGGATAAAGTAGAAGAGGACGTGATAAAGTGAGAGCTAAGGAAAGAAAGGAAAGCCAAGAAAGATTATGAACATAATGCATAAGTTTCAAATATATTTTGATAATAGCCAATAAGTATGTTTTGTTAGGACTTGTGCTTGTGCTTGTCTGCTCCTGTACTTGACGAGACTAAGATAAGGAAGCACCACATTTTGTAGCGGCATCTTTTGCCTGCCAACTGCCATTCAGTATTTAGGTTTTAACTTCTTGCAATGTCTAGAATTATGCCATTCTCTTTCTGCTTGGACTAATGGCTAATGTTGTGGGTATGTTCAGATGAAATGATTGACGTACAATCAATCTGCTTGGAGAAGCAGCTGAGACAATTAAATTTACTTACTCATGAAGATGATAAGACAATTGACTCTGCAATGCATATGGGTATTGATCTTCAAGCTGATATCCCGCAAAAGAAGGTCTGTTCTTTGCTTAAGTAAACCTGGTCTGTTTTGTAATTATTTTGGTTATTGTCATTATGTCAATGGGATTTCTACTAGGTGTTGTTGTTTTTGGTTATTGTCATTATGAATACCACAAGGGTCAATATTTCTCCTCTGCTGCTAGTCCCCACCGAATAAAATAAGATTAAAAGATTAAAATGGAAGTCAACATCAATATGAATGAATCGGTATAAGCTTCACTCATCTTATTGGTTGTTTTCTACCAGATGAGGGCAGCTGTATTGTCTATGGGGCCAAGCAATGCTATCAAGTTACTGGAAATATTGATGATCGTATGGCAGTCTAGGTTTGTTTTTGTTATTCTCTGAGATCAAATTTGATATTTGAGATTCTTCAGCATAGGAGTCTGCCATTTACAAAACTATATTAGCCTTTCCCTTTCTGCTTTAATTTGTTATACGGAGTGTTTGCTTTGACTTGGGCATCTTTTTCACAAAGTTCTGCAAATCTTCTTGTAACATCATACTAAAACACTGTTACTGCTGTTAACTAAGATTCTTTGTCTACATCAGAACACATAAGGGAAAGTTAGTTCTACCATGGATCTACTGTATATTGGTCAATTATGGCCATCATATCGCAGCTCAAGATGAAGCCCAGATTCTTGATTCCTTATTGAAGGTAGAATTTGACTATAAGAAAGTTGTTTTTTTTTTGGTTGCTCTTTCTGTGCTAGTTTCTTACCTCACCTCAATTCGAAATAAATGCTTTCATATTTTACAATGTCTCTTTTTCTAGATCACCAAATCCAGAGAGGTGGCTACTCAACCTTTATTTCAACTATCTGGTCGATTGCAGCTTGTAAAAGCACAGGTAAGTTCCCATCATTGTTTCATGTTGTTTTAATGGTATTTGATTCACTTTTTTAATCCTTTGACAGATTGACAAAGCTGCTATGAGAAAAACTGATATGTCATCACCTAGTCACCAGATGGATGATGACGAGGATGATGATGAAGACATTGATGAGTGTCGTTATGGGGAAGAAGACGATGAATCTGAGTTAAGTAGTGATATTGACAGCTAGGGTAGTGAATTGATAGTATTGTTTTGAGTTCTCCTCAATTTTGCATTTCGTGTTTTTGGTATTTAAGCCATTTTCTTTGAATAATTATTACTTCATTCTGTTTAAATCCAAGTAATGAACTCCAACTTAAACAATGACTCAGTATTTTTGATCTTTGATTTCTATTGATTGGTGAAAGCTTTGACTCAATGGCGTCTCTGTTTCAGACAATACTATTTGACGGCTAGTTTACAAGCACCTATGCACATTATCCAGATCATGTCCTAATAATACCAACCTTCGTTTTATTTGCATTTTTACTCTGTAAATCTGTTTACAAGCACCTATGCACACTTATGGTTTCAGACGTTTTGTGTTTTTACATTTTCGTGTTTTGTATGATTCAAAGTCGAGTTCTTTGATGCTTTACTGCTCTCTTATCGTCTTGAGTATTGGTGCTTTTTTAAAGATAAAGAGATTATATATTTCGTTATATTTTAGTTTTAAAATATTTTTTGAAAGTCGAGTTATATTTTATTTTTTATTTAGTTATGTATTTATTGTGATTTTATTTACTTAATGATTTAGCGTGCCAGTTTTACTTATTTACTCTTTAACCTGCATCATTCTTTTATTGTCACATCTGCATGTGGATCTATCGGAAACAGCCTCCCTACTATGTAGGGGTAAGACTGCGTACTATTAGACCTCCCCAGACCTCGCTTTATTGCGGGACTTCGGACTGGGTGTGATGATGATGATGACTCTGTGAATCTGTAATGTTAGTCATATGAAATAGGTATTGCTTGCCAAAATGTTGGACATGGCAACATTTTGTAGTAGGTAAATTTCCGTATCTTTTGGGTAACATGACAACCGAAAACCTTGAGCTGTGCTTCTGCAGTAGTTAGCATCTTCTCATATGTAGCTGCTATCAGAAAACCTTTTGATGCAAAAGAACTTAAAGTCTATAAGAGAAATAAAAGAGGAAAGATTAATCAATCACAAGCTTTAATTTGGTGGGTTGAAGATTGAGAATTGAATTGAAATTGAAGATAAAGGCTGAAATTCATATTGCATTAGGATTTCTTATTGGATAGAAAGTAGTAGTTTTATGTTATTCTATTTTAGATATGTTATCCTAGTTGAATAGGACTTATAGAATTTCTATTATGTTAGGATTTAAATTAGAAATCCTTTTCCTACTAGAATAAGGATTCTAAGAACACTATATATATGTACTTGGTCTTTCATTAATAAGAAGTAATCTGGAATTTTTCTACAAACTTGAGTTTTCTATTAGAAGGTGTGATGCTTTCTCCTAAGAGTGATTCCTAGTTTTCTACTATCCATTCTTTGTGTTCTTCACCAAATTCCAGCAACCCTAACCTAAATATGTTCCAACCATCTTAAACCCTAAAATCCTAAGCCTAAAATTCCAGCCCTCTCATACCTATGTTCCATCCATCTTAAACCCTAAAATCCTAAGCCTCAAATTCCAGCAATCAAACCTTAAATTTCTAGCTTTACAAAATCTGAAAATTCTACATTCATAGCCAAAATTCAACCTTGAAACCTAATATTCCAGCAGCCTAATACCACCACACTTCCTAATTTTGTGCTTTTAACTACTAGTTCATAATTCTTCTATTTGTCCTACATCATCTTTGTCCTAACACTAATAGTTGTTTATAAAGTTTTCAAAAGAATCCCTACCTGTAGCACTTTTTGGAAGTCTATAGTTGGAAATCCTACCATTATATGTTCACGTTGAGAATTTAAGTATACATTGTAAATAGGACTGATCTAAGTGATTTGTTTGACCATTTTCTTGGTAATTTTTTTATGAAAATCTATAATATTACTTGTCCTTTTTGAGTTCACCTATGAATTATTCTAAATTATATTTGCTTTATTGCAAGAGGCTTCGTCTTTAGTTAGGCTACTAGCAAAATTGGTTTTGACGGAGAGCCAACAGAAATTTGATAATAAATTAAGTCCTATTTTTTGAAATGGCAAAACACAATTTTAAATGCATCCATTTGTAGCACAAGCTTAGTTCTTTATAGGATTCGTCTACAAAAATTCATATAACAAAAAGGAAGTCTAGAGGAGCAGTGCGTTGGAAACGGAATGCAGGGAATTGATTCTTACTGCCCATACAAGTTTAGAATCTAGTTCTATCTTGGATCAACGTTTTCACACGCTTGATAGGAAATATTGCAGCCATCGGAATTCTGTTATTCTTCTGTTTGACAATTAATTGATTTCTGTGTTTCTTCGACATGAAACAAGAGTCCCTCCTCTCATCATGTTCTCCCTGCCTGACCCTTTTTACACTATCCTGCATGCATTTGGATTTTCATCACTGAACATAGATGTGATGTTTCCATTTTGATTATTTTCTTGATACTCATCATTGTAATGGTCCATCCTGCTGCTATAAAATGTTGGTCGTGGCGGTGGCGACTGTATATACTCGTAACTAGTAACATATGGAGATGGTCGATATGTGTTGTAGCTTTGTGTGACGTGGATTGGCTGTATTGGCTCTGGTGAAAATCTTGGTCCTTTACTGCCATATCTATTCCAGTGACCTGTGTAATTATCTCCATAGCCATGTCTATGGTTGTCATAATCTGTTGCCGGAGGGTGTTGGTATTTGATGTGAACTTCTCGTTGATCTTTGGGTCCATGTCTATAGTTGTCATAATATGGTGCCGGAGGTTGGTGGTATATGGTATGAACTTCTCCTTCATCTCTGGGTACAGAGGCTTGTGGATTAGGTTGGCTTGCATTAGTATCTTGCGTAGGAGGTGTTGGTGATGGTTTCTCTTCCGATGGTGGATCTTTTGGCGGTGCTGCTGGTGTTTCAGCGGCTGGTGCTTCTGCTGGAGGAGGGTTAGCAGTATCAGAGGCTGATGGTGGCGAAGAACCACCTTCAGGTTGTTGCTGACATGGTTCTGATGGCTGAGCAGCAGGAGGCTCTGTTGATTCTGAGTGAGAACAGATAATGGCCATCTTCCTAGTTTTCCTAATGGCTCTGACAATTTTCTCTGGATCTGCCCATCCGGTTATTGTCAACTTTTGTTGGGGAAGATCAACATATATATGAGATATACCTGAGCAACTTGCAACATTAATCTACATCAGAAATGGTGAATCCCCGGACGATGATGATGATTCTTGAAGAACAACACTAACAAGAATTTGTCAGACATATTACCATCTTACCATCAACGCTATGCAGTGCCTTCTTGATCTTCTGCACACACCCGTTGCAGTCCATGCGGACTTGTATCTCGGTGACTCGAGGATTCTGCACTTTGAGAAGGAAAGCCACTCATGAATGGTTATAGAAACAAACTCAACTCTGATGCTCAAACTAAGTCATGCCATGTTAAGGTTCATTTCTGCAGAAAGTATGTATTTATATTATCTGGTCTCACCTGGTATTGGAATGCAAAGAACATACCTCTAATTCTTCAGCCATTAGGGAACGGAGAGAGGAAGAGACAGAGAATGGAGGAACAATTAATATGGGAGATGAAAGGGATGTTTGGTGGAAAGAGTACAAGTGAAGAATCAATGTACAGGTAAGGTGACATTTGTTTTGTGCATGGAGGAAGAATATATGAGAGGCAAAAGCAAAAGGAATCTTCTTTCCTTCGTGATAAGACACAGAAAGAGGAAGATTCTTGCTGGAGTAATTGTCAAATCTTAAGGGAAGAGAGAAAGAGAGAGGGAGAGAGACTAGTAATTTAACAAGAACTTTTTCGATATGTTTCAAGTATATGTTTCAAATCTAAAGAAGCTCGCTAGTAATTTAACAAGAATTTTTCTATATGTTTCAAGGGTTTCAAGTATATGTTTCAAATCTAAAGAAGCTCGCTAGTAATTTAACAAGAACTTTTTTCATCAAAGTTCTTGTTAAATTACTAGCGAGCTTCTTTAGATTTGAAACATATCCGAAAAGTTTTTGTTAAGTTACTAGAGTCTCTCCCTAGTTGAAGTTCTTGTCTGGATCCAATCAATCAAACTTGTAATTTAGGAGACCTTATCTTGATTGTCATTTTTAATTAGTTAAAGAGAATATTTTGTTGCTGAGTATATCATGTTTGAGGCCTAAGTTATACCAAAAAAAAGATTGGTTAGTTTAGATTTCTAAAACATTGACTTTGAGAATTGTCAACCTGAAAGAGAAGGGCTTATGTATCGGCTAGCATATTTGAAATCTAAGCTACGGTTAATCTTTGTATATCTTTGACCTCTCATGAAAACTTGTTCTGTAACTCACTTGGTTCGTATATAAGTTGAAAACGTATGATGCAGCTCCTTTGACACGAGCCTGGGAGAAGGGCCTTTTTCGATTCATGTAGTATAACAACATCATGTACCTTTGAGTGTCTATTATCCCTATGTGCCCTCTTACTAAGGGTTACCCTTCGTGGTCATTTTTATAAATTAATGCTCTACAAATTAGTAATCGTTATTATATGATAGTTTTTTTATAATTCTAATAAGTTAAATAATTTTAATTAATAATAAGAGAACAATTATGTGAAAGATCATCATATAATTTTATAGTGTCACACTTATCATTAATTAATAATTTGTAATAAAACACAATATTTTCTTAAATTTAATGTGAACTTTCACCCATCCTTTACAAGCTAGTGCAAAGCTTTTAATGTGAACGGACCCTTTAGGAGGAGGGACCATGTAGAGATATTCCCTATTCGATTATTATAGTTTTTAGTTAATTCTGTTCTTTACATATAAATAGTATTAGTGGATGATTGTCTTTTAGCTTTGCTTTCATAAAGTTATAGTTCTGAGTGATCAGCTTTACTCAATAATTGAACATTTTAAAGTAAAGTACAGTCGGTTGTTTCAAAAGGGCTCTTTTCAACCACAAATTTAAAGAAATGTGTTTTTTTTTTTAAAACAGAAGAACCCACAGTCGTTATCTTTTGGATGTACACTGAATAAATCTTTGGATTGATGCAATATTCAACCGGATATTCGGTACTAGGTAAGTTCTGTACGACAGGCTCGATCGAGAGAGTGTAAGTAAGAAAATTCGAACACAAAACCTTTTGACCCTATGCCTCCCTACTTGGCAAATTCCGTCAGAGTAACTTCACATTCAATGAAATAAATTTAGTTTGATCATATTTTCGATTTGTTCCGATTTCAAAAGTAATAAGAAATCGGCTATAACGATTCAATTTTTTAAAATAATGTTATTTTAGGATCGCCAAATTTTAATTTATCATGATAGAAACAAGTTTAATACATTGTCAACCACTAAACTCTCAAATGTCGATAAAAACTATAGAATAGACTTCAAAGTTTGAGCTCCAGATTGAAAAAATTTTATACGTTTGAATTTGAACTTAAGTTTATTGGGTGAATTTAACTTAATTTCGTTCGTTTATTTTAAAAATTAAAATTACTTATTAGTCAAAGTTAAACATTTTCAATATTAGCCTAAGTGTCTGTTTGGTTGAGCTTTTGGAGGGTGAATAAGCACTTTTTTTTCGTCAAAAGCTTTTTTAAGTAAAATGAGTATTTGACTGTAAAATGAGAAAGCACTTTTTTAGTAAATATAGTTTTTTTGGTAGTTAAAATATAGCTTTTTAAGAAGCATAAATTTGGAGCTTCTCAAAAAAGCGTTTTTTCAGTATATTTTTTAGATCAATTAATGAGTCTATTTTTTAGTCTTTTTTGCCCTTATGGTTTACACATAATTCCCACAATACCCACAAACTCATCTTCACGTTTATTTTGGGAATTATATAATATTATTTGACTTTTTATATATTTTAATATATATTTTTTATATTAGTTTTACTTATGTTATAATCCATATAAAAGATCGGTTATATACATTTTTATTTATGTTTCATATGGAAAAATTATATAATAATTAATATATTGTGCTTTGAATATTGTTTAATGTACTTTAAATAATATTTACATGCATAAATAATTTTTATTACAAAATAAAATATAATTAAAATTAAAAGTGTTTTTTATTTCTATATTGCCAAACAGTCTACTGTATGAAGCTCTTTAAAGAAAACTCTTTTAAAAATGATAATCAAACAGTCAACTGGCTTTCTTAGAAAAGCTCTTCTCAGAAAAGCTGTATTGATAAAAGCTCTACTGATAAAAACTCATCGAAACAAGCACTGAGTTTAAGTTTAGCGTGAATGTGTTCAAATTTTTTATTTTAGAATATTTTGGAACGTGTTTGTATCTGAAATCGAAATTTTATTAAGTTCGTAAACCTGAAATCAACACCACTCCAAAGGTAAGAAACATTACAATCCTATCATGCAAGTACCATAAAAACATCCTTATTCAATCGAAAATCGTCCACCATGGCCAAGACCTTGGAGAAACCAACAACTATGGTCTTACGTAAGAGACATGCCATGCAACCGTAGAGAAGACGAAATCTAAGTGTAGGCGGCCTCAAGGTTTTGGAGAAGATAAGCTTCAACAGCTTTGAAGGTCCCCGTACTCTTTCCGTTGTTCTTCTTGATCTCTTCTTCTGCAGGTTCATCATCTCCATTGGTAGTGTAGGTTGAGTTTATGGATGGCTGTAAACACTAGTTGTAGTTAATCATATATATATATATATAATAAAATTTACCCACAGAAAGACTATTGACTTTGGGCTGAGCTTGAGTTTAATTGCCAAGTTTATTGAGATCTTAATTCACAGTGCCTCTCTCTCGTCATGAGAGTTTTCTCTCGTTTTTGAGAGTTGGTCTTTTTAAAAGGGTTTTTCTTTTCTCCGCTGTTTGGTTTCACTGTTTTTGTCCTACTCCTTGTTCTTGCCATGGCAGAGGATAATATTTCAGTTGACATGGCTCATTTATCAATGGATGATGAGAGGGTAAATGAGATTGTTTTTGGGGAGGAGGAGATTCAAGGAGAGTCGCAGTCCTATCACCTTTGTTTGGTTGGGCGTTTCTTGACGGAGAAAGTCATCAACTTTATGGCTTTGAAACAAACGTTAGCGTCGTTATGGCGACCTTCACTTGGCATGTCTGTCCAGCAAATAGAGGATGAGAAACTATACGTGTTTCGATTTTACCATGTGGTTGATATGGATCGGGTTATGAACATGAGTCCTTGGACGTTTAATGGCCAAGTTCTTTTGCTTGAGAAGATAGGAGAGTATAAGCATCCTTCACTGGTGCCCCTGTTTCATGTGTATATGTGGATGCAGGTGCATAATCTAAGGGATGGGTATTGGTTTGAAAGAGTGGCTGAGCGTATTGGCAATGAAGTTGGGGAGTATATGGAGGTTGATTCGGCCAGCTTTAGGAATCAGGTGAAGACCTTTATGCGGTTGAGGGTGAAGTTCGATGTCCGGCACCCACTCAGTAATGGTATGTATCTCAGGCGTAAGGGAGATCCAGGATTTTTTGCTAATTTTCAGTTTGAAAAACTCCCAAATTTCTGTTTTCTCTGTGGATTGATGGATCATGGAGAGTGTTTTTGCCCCAAACTGATTGAAAGTAATGGGAAACCCGTGGAACGGAAATTTGGTCCGGAATTGCGAGCTGACCCTCGCCGGAAAGTACGAAATATTGGAGATCGGTGGTTACGTGATGCACCGCCGACGGCTGAGGAGATTGCTGCGGTTGTGAGAAGGAGCCCTAATCTAGGCAATCCGAACGTTTCTCCTGAAGTTCAGGCGGATTCTTTGCCATCTAATCCAAATTTGAATGGATGGACGGGAGGAGATTATGACGGGGATAAAAGCATTCCAAATGAAGAAGGGGAATCTTCCAATATGGCCAATGGACTTAATAATGGAAAGGCCCCAGAGTTTGTGTTCACGGATCCAAAACGACGTAGAATGGGTCAGGAAAATGATAATTCTCAACCAATGGAGCATGACAGTTCAATAGATAAGTCAGAGCCTCCAAAAAACGGACCAGCGGTGGGACTCGTGAACCAGTCCCGCCGATCGCAATGAGTTGCCTAAGTTGGAACTGCCGTTGCATCAGTAATCCACGGGCAGTACAAGTGCTTCAAGAGATTGTTAGGGACAAACACCCTTGTTTTATTTTTCTTATTGAAACTCGTTGTTTTTCTTCTCGTATTAATGAAATAAAAGACATTTTGGGGTACGATGGATGTGTGAATGTTGACTCAATTGGTCGTAGCGGTGGTATTGCTTTTCTTTGGAAAGACATTATTTCAATTTCTTTTCTTTCTTCATCCTCTTCTCATATTGACTTGGCTGTTGAATTGCCTGGGCTTGGATCTTGGAGACTCACCGGCTTTTATGGTAGTCCACAAAGAAACTATAGGCATGAATCCTGGCAGCTTTTACGAAGGTTGTCTCGTGAGAGTGATTTACCCTGGGTATGCGTAGGGGACTTTAACGATGTGTTGGCCCAACATGAGAAGAGGGGAGGTAGAGCCTAACCTACTAGGCTCATTAATGGCTTTAGGGCAGCAATGTTGGATGCGGGGTTATATGAGTTCAAGATGACGGGTTATCAATTCACCTGGGATAATGGTCGGTCAGGAGAGGATTGGACAGAAGCCAAACTGGGTCGTATTCTAGTCTCAAATCTATGGCGACATCGGTTCCGTTTCTCTACCGCAAGCGTATTGGATTTCTCTTCTTCAGACCATTTACCCATTATTCTTGAGGTAAAGCTTTTCATTCCCAGAGATAGGGCTTCTCTGTTTCGTTTTGAAAATGGATGGGCGAAGGACCCAGAATGTCGGCGGTTAGTGGAGGAAAGCTGGGTAGGGGTGAACCGCAAAAACCTTATGGACAAGCTTGAGCAGTGTGGGTTAGAGATTAATTCTTGGGGGCAAGCTTTTTCGAAGGAATATAGAGTGGAAATTGATATCTGCAAGAAGGAGATCAGAAGGGTCCGGGGTCGAAGGGACGTGGCTAGTAGAGAACGGCTTGCAAAGGTTAATGCTCGGCTTTTCGAGCTCTTGGATTTGAAGGAGACATTTTGGAAGCAAAGGGCAAAAGCCCTTTGGCTTCAAGAAGGAGACAGGAATACCCGCTATTTTCACTTGGTTGCTACTGCTAGGCAAAGGAAGAACCGAATTGAAGTTCTCTCGGATGACGAGGGTAACCAGTATGATTGGAACTCAGGTCTGTCGGATCTTATGCTATCGTATTTCTCTAATCTCTATAAATCGAGTGAGGTTGATCCTGCTCCTGTTATCAACAGCTTACCCCCGTTAGTGTCGGAGGAGGATAATCGTTTTTTGCTTGCTCCATATACTGATGATGAGGTGCGGGCTGCAGTATTCAGTATGAAAGTGGACAAATCGCCTGGGTTAGATGGATTTAATCCAGGTTTTTACCAATCTTTTTGGGGTATTATTGGTCCTGCAATTTCAGATTTTTGCATTAAAAGTTTAGCAGTTGGGAGTATTCCTGTCCAGCTAAACGATACAGCTATAGTTCTCATTCCAAAAAAGGCTACCCCTGTGAGGATGACTGATCTTCGTCCAATTTCTCTGTGTAAGGTCCTCTATAAGGTTATGTCGAAAATGGTTGCAAACCGGTTGAAATCTCTGTTATCTGGCTTGATTTCTGTGAATCAGAGTGCATTTGTACCGGGTCGGAGTATCCAGGATAATAGCATTATTGCTTTTGAGGTTATGCATTATTTTAGTGGTAAGAAAAGGGGCAAGCATGGTCATGGTGCTTTAAAGATAGACATCAGCAAGGCGTATGACAAGTTGGAATGGACTTTTTTGCGGGCAGTGCTATTGAAGTTGGGTTTTGTTTCAGAATGGGTGAATTTAATCATGGCTTGTGTTTCCTCTGTCCAATATTCTGTTTTATGTAATGGCAATCTGATTGGCCCGATTGTTCCACAACGTGGGCTGAGGCAAGGAGACTCACTTTCTCCATGTCTCTTTATATTGTGTACTGAAGTCTTGTCCAGGATGATTGGTGACGGGGTGGAGAGAGGACTGATTCATGGGTGTAAAGTAGTTCCTGCTGCACCTTCTATATCCCATTTATTTTTCGCAGATGATAGCATCTTTTTCTTTGATGCGAAGCTTGAGGAGGCGAATTTTTTGAAGACTTTGCTTGACAGCTATGCAGCAGCGTCAGGGCAAAGTATTAACTTTTCAAAGTCCCTGGTCTACTTCAGTTCTAATACAGTGCAGGGTAATAGGCAAGCCATTTGCCAGTTGCTTGGGGTTGAGGATTACTCTGATTTGGGAAACTATCTGGGATTGCCCACTGTTGTTGGTCGTAATAAACGGTAGATTCTGAAATTCGTCAAGGACAAGGTGTGGACACGATAAAATTCATGGAATAAGAGATTGTTAACGCGTGCAGGTCGTGAGGTTCTTTTGAAGTCTGTACTGCAAGCTTTACCGAATTACGTAATGAGTATGTTTCTGCTTCCAAAGACTTTATGTGCTGAGATTCAACAGGTGATGGCTCGGTTTTGGTGGGGAAAAGGTAAACAGAATACGAGGGGTTTGCATTGGTTAGGCTGGGATAGGCTTGCTTTGCCTCGAAAGTTTGGAGAACTCAGCGTTAAAAAGATTTATCAGTTTAATAAGGCCATGGTGGGAAAGATTGGCTGGAGGTTGATTACTTCTCCAGAGTCTCTGTTGGCAAGGTTCTTGAAAGCAAGATATTTCCCAGAAACAGAATTCTTGAATGCAACAGAGAAGTCAAATATTAGCTATGTTTGGAGAGGTATCTTAGCTACTATTCCGATGTTGCGGTCTGGTTTATTCTGGAGAATTGGAAATGGTAGAAATACTTCCATCTGGTTAGATCCGTGGTTACCTTCTCTGGAAGGTTTTAAGCCGTCTTCAGATTTTGATTTTCGGAATAGATGTTTTCAGGTTTCTGACCTAATTCTAAATGGTTCATGGAATGTCCCACTAATTTCAAGAGTGTTCAATGCTGTAGATACCAGGACTATCCTATCAATTCCTTTAGGACGATCTCAGGTAGCAGATGCTTTATGTTGGAAATTTGATCGTAAAGGCGGCTATACTGTTAAGAGTGCCTATAAATCTCTTACATGGCAGGGACAGAATGACCAGGTATCGGTTCAATCGTCTTGTTGGAATAGAGTGTGGCGGTGTAAAATTCCTCCTTTTCTGTTGAATTTTTTATGGCGAGCAGGAGTTAATATATTACCTTCAAGGGAAGGCCTATTCACAAGGCATGTGCCTGTCGTTGATGTGTGTCCGCTTTGTCAAAGGAGTTCAGAAACCATTCTCCATATTTTGGTCCAGTGCCCTTTTGCAAGAGAGGTCTGGCAGTTGAGTCCCCTTGGCTGGTTTAATCCGCAGGTAAATTCATTCCTGGGCTGGTTGGATGCTTTTACCTCTTTGTTTAATAAATGGGATATGGCTTTGGGAATATATGTTTGCTGGAACATCTGGCAGAGCCGCAATAGATGGGTTTGGCAGCAAAAGTTCACATCCCCTGTGCATTGTTTGGTGCGGTCCGTGGGTGATTTTGAGGTGTGGCGGTCAGTGCAGAGGAATGATGTCACAGATCATGGTGGGGGGGAGGCTAGAAGCAGGGTCGTACAGTGGAATCCGCCGCAGGTGGGAGCTTTGAAGGTAAATGTTGATATTACTACAGCCTTACCAGATCTGCAGTTTGGTATTGGGCTGGTTGTGCGGGACTCGGAGGGTGGTTTTGTAGCTGCTAAGAATGTAGCTAAGGATGGAGCTTTATGTGCGAGGGATGCTGAAGCAGTGGGGGTGAAGGAAGCTTTGAGTTGGATAATGACCAATTCTTGGTCACCAGTTTTGTTGGAAACGGATTGCTTGGAAGTAGCGACAGCAGTCAATGCTGTTTCTTATATTGATAATTCTAGTTTTGGTGTAGTGATAGCTGATTGTAGAGCTCTTTTGTCAGAGATGATTCATGTGAATGTCTCTTTTGTTCATCGATCTGCGAATGTTGTTGCCCATCACTTGGCGGCTGCAACACGTTCAAGTGTGGATCGGGGGGAGTGGCTTGTTAACCCTCCCTCTTTCTTGTTTAATGTCCTTTGAGGTTAATTCAATTATCTTTCTCTTTTCAAATAAAAAAAAACAAAATTTATAAAATAAAATGATAAATATGTAATATGTCCCTTTTGAAGATAACCTGTGCCTGGTGGTCTCGATGATCATGCGATGATAGCGAGAGTTTCAAGCAAATCCGTATCTCCGTGTCAAAGAAGTGCAGGGCCTGAGCATGTTGAGTTTACTCGTCAACACGTGGCAAAGGTATTGTCTTACAGTAGCTCGAATGATTTTACATAAGAGTCTTGGACTTCACACCGAAGTTGTCGTGGGCTTGTATATAACTTCTACCGAACATTGGGCCATTACAACCAAATTTCTTTACTAGTTCCATTTAAAAAGAAAGACAATTTAGTGACTGTGAAATCTGCATGCTTAGCTTATGTATTGATTTGGGCAAAACACATTAAGGAAAGATTGCTTGATATCAGGATTCTAGTTTGTTAAGATTACTTGATATCAGGATTCTAGTTTGCTCTTCTTTGGGCAAAAGCAATTGACTTTAACTTTTTATGCTTCAATTACAAGGATGTTAGTATTGCTTCTTCTTCTTTTTTCCATGGAAAAGAGCACAATGAGAACCTCTCTTTGCCTCTTTCCAAAGCAAATGGAGTCAATTACGATTAGGATTGGCTTTGTATATTAGATATACATGTAAAATACAACATAACATTGGAATAGAAATGCCGTCAAAGTTACAAATTCGTATCATTACTATAAAGCACTATTACAGAAAAGCATCTTCATATCTATAGAAAAGTAGTTGCAATTTAGGTAATATCACATAAAGAAAAAATATAAACCAAAGGGGTAATAGTGGAAGTGGAGTCTAGGATTCTCAAGTTTAACAAGGAAGACTAACCTAAGTATACCTACAAAAATAGCTCAAGTAAAAGATAGGGAAAATCGATTTAGAAAAATAACATTCAAATATCATGAAATAAGTGAAAAAAATTGGTTAAAAGAGAATGTTTAGTCATTTATTTCATTTTATTTTACAAGTCCTAAGATATATATCAATTTCATTTCAATCCTTATAACACTACTCTAGCCATTTTCTCCATTTTAAATACCTAAGATTCATTATGAGCATTTTATTTTATTTTATTTTCAAAACCTATGATCTATTTTGGGCATTTTATTTTTATTTTAAATTTTAGATAGACCACAAACTCTTAAGCATATGTGTTATTTTTAATTCTTTATTTTATTTTTCTTAAATAATTTCTACTTGAAATAATTTCATTTCAAACTCTCTAAATTGGCAAAACTTCTCAAGATCTCGGTAATAAACTAGGTAGATAAAATAAAATATCTAATGCCTTTTCTATTTTATAAATTGAGTAATGAACTCTTTTTTTTATATTGAAACTCTAACTTATTTTATTAAATATTTATATCCTTCCATAATAATGTAAGGTGGTAACTATTGCATTTTATTCTTTTTCTTATTCATCTTTTTTTTAATTCAAAAGTGAAAGCGATCTAGAAGGGGGGTTGAATAGATCGTTGATACTTTTTTGCCAAGATTCTATAAAAACAATAAGTTAATACACACGAACAATCAAATAAATTAAATAAAGAGAGTAGGGAAGAAAAGCA
>JAOSBL010000212.1:44662871-44705635 GCA_027568915.1 Erythroxylum roraimae
TAATTTTGAGGGAGGGAGGCCCAGTGCACCATTGGCCCCCATCTCCCTCCGTCCCTTATTCGTTCCTATGTTATCCACCAGTAGTTTTGTACTCTTCTTATTTCATTAATTGATTTTTAATTTATCAAAAAAAAAACTTTCTAGATACTTCTCGTCACACTTGTGATTTCGCACACGCTGTACTTAGCTACAAAAGATAATCTGACTCGAAGAAGTAAGAACATACGTGCATATAATGGTTTAGACGACAAGTGACACAATACAACGACACAACAACAACACAAAAGACGACTTTTTTATTATATATTTCACGAAAACAGAGGTACATTTATCTGGGTTCTGTTCTGTTTTTTCAACTCTTGTTCTGTTCTGTTTCGTTTTGGTGTATGCATACTTGATTTGATCGTTTAATCTCGTAAAATAGCTAAAACCCCTTTTGCATCCATTGACTCTGAAGCACTTAAAACCTTGCTTTCGCTCTGTAACCATCTGTGGTGTACTTGGTTGTACAATGCCAAGATCCGAAGGGGACCCGATGACCCGAAACCGTGGAGAGAATCGGTTCTATGTGTCTCCGGCGATGCGAAAGCAAAAGGAACAACAGCATCAACAAAAGCAGCAGCAAAAAACGGTGGTGGGCTTGAAGAATTCTGGGCCGGAGATGGTGAAGAAGTCGGATTCTGATCAATGCGGGTCCAACTCGTCGTTGTCCTCTAGCTGTTCTGTTTCAGGGCGGACTGTCGGTGAGGATATCTTGACTAATTTGGATCGGTTCTTGGAGTACACTGCCCCGATTGTTCCTGCCCAGTTTTTGCCTAAGGTAGTGATTGATTGTAGATTATGGATGAGAAATAGGGTTTTTTTAAAGTTTGAATCTTCGATTGTTTCATCGTTGGTTTGCTGTAATTTACGATGGAAGTTTGAATCTTGGGTGGTTTTCTTATATAGGTTTCGGAATTTGTCGGTTAAGGATGGAATTAATGTGTCAATATGAGAAATTAGGGTTTGGAACTTGAATTTCTTGAACAAATGTTATTGTGTGGGGTTTCATCTGAAATGGTTGCAGTTCTCTGTTTCTAACAATGAATGAGGTCTAATAAGGTTGCATTTATGGGTTTGTAGACCAGTGTAAGGGGATGGAGAACTCATGAACCAGAGTGTCACCCATATTTCGTGCTTGAGGATCTCTGGGAATCGTTTAGGGAGTGGAGTGCATATGGAGCTGGAGTTCCCCTTTTATTGGATGATAGTGAAATTGTTATGCAGTACTATTGTCCCTCCTTGTCTGCCATTCAGTTATATGTGGACCCATCCAGACCATTTCTGCGGTTAAGGTAAGTTGTTGACATCTTCTGATATTTATCTGCAATCAATTGTTACTTATATTTCTAAATCTTCTAATAATTTTGAATGATCACAATGACTTAAATTGTTGTGCTGTGAAGAGAAGCATATGCTGTATTTGAACTTTATCTGTTCTGGTTCCACGTGTTTATCATTTCTTAATATCCATAGTTCTATGTTTCCTGTTCTGGAGCCACGTATTTATCATGTCGTGAGGTGGATAACTTCTGTTTTTAGGCTTGGACGTATCAATTTAGCTAGGAATTTATTGCAATTCATAAAGATCTCCGAGATGAGTTTGTATAACCAAAATGTAGCTTCTCAGTACCGGTGGGTTATCATCCTGCTTTAGAGTTCTTTCTTTCAGGTTGTTTTAGGTTGGTTTTCTCCTTAGTTCCATTCATTAACAGTATTCTTTATTTTCCTTTGTACCGATACAAATTATATATGGATGAAAGATCTAATCTACACAGTTAGCAAGGTGTAAGGGCAGTTAACATTTGCAGGAAATATGAGCTTCAGTTATGAACAGTCGGACCTTTTTTAAGTGAAAAGGAATCTTGAAAATTTAGATCTTTTGCAGCTTGTTAGCTTCATAATTTTCACCTAGATCCAAGTGTTTTATGGTGTGAAACTTGAACCTCCCATGATAGAATGCCTGTATTCTATATTGTGGTGTCTTGCATGAGCTTTACATAATAATCTTATTGCAGCGAGATGTTTCTTGGTGGAAAATGTGCCAGGAGAAATTTTGGGACAATATTTTGTCTCATATTCTAGCCGTGAATTTGTTTCGTGGTGTTTGACTAGCTTAGTTTTTGTCTTAATGGCTCAGTCATACTGATTACATCTAATGAAGAGTATATGGAAGTGGTACAAGAATGAGAGGAAAAAGTCTAAAAAAGCCACCCTTTACGAAGACTTGGAGTGGTGATATTTCCTCAATTACAACTTTTGTATGAGTAAGGTGTTGTAGTGATTAACTCCATGTGAAGGGTTTGCTGACGTAAATGGGCACTTATTTAAAGCGTAAAGAGAATCTACATGAAGAACTAATGAGAAGAGTGTGAACCTTTTAGAAGTGAATATGATGAAATGTACCTCAGTTGTACAACGCATCACTTGTTTAAACTTCAGCGAAGAATATTGTTGCGGAAGTCCTTTTACGAAGAACTGTAGTGGCAGGAGGATCTGTGGTTCTTTTCATGTTCGCTTCCTTGCCTTCAAATTGATATGGCATTCTGATCAGCATAAGTTATGTTGCTCCTTTGAGGAATAAATATTAGAATTTAGAGTGGCATGTGTGTGTATGTGCATCTTTGCTTATTATTAATTTTATTTTATCATCTTTTCACAATTCCGCTTTTTGTGGATTAGCCAGTCCCTTTCTTCGATTAATTTATTGCTTTCATCTTCCTACAGGAGACGTGATGAAGAGAGTGATAATGATTCATCTAGGGAAACAAGTAGTGACGGTGGCAGTGATGGTGGAATTGACAAGAGTTTGAATGGAGTGTCTCTTGGAAATAAACCTCTGAAGGGTTCATCAAGTGATGAATGTGAAATTTCCAACCCTTCAGGTCAGCTTGTTTTTGAATATATGGAATATGATCCACCATTTATGCGAGAACCTTTAGCTGATAAGGTGAGTTCGTCAAACTTTTAATATGTTGAGATTCTACTCTTTTGTTATAATTTTTAGTTACTAACACAATATTATATAGATCTCTATTCTTGCATCACAATTTCCAGAACTGAAGACGTATAAAAGTTTGGACCTGTCACCTTCAAGTTGGGTCTCTGTGCATTGGTATCCGATTTATAGGATCCCTGTGGGTCAGACATTACAGAATCTTGATGCCTGCTTCCTGACCTTTCATTCACTCTCAACACTTTTCCAAAGTACTCTCTCTATACATTCTATTTTGCATTGATCATGTAGAACTATTATCTTAGCATGGTTGCTTGCTTATGTTATCCTGCAATCATGGGCTTACATATGGTTCATTATATACCTCTTTGGAACAGGTTTAAACGTTGATGGAATGCTTCTTCGTGGTTCTACCGCTAGGGATGTTCCATTTGGTGCACCCTTTAAGCTTCCTTTGCCAACTTTTGGCCTTGCTTCCCACAAGTTCAAGGTGTCCTTTTGGAATTCTAATAAAGCATACGAATGTCAAAAAAGGGCTTCGCTACTGCGAGCTGCTGATAACTGGCTTAGGCTTTTACAAGCCAATCATCCTGATTACAGGTTTTTCGCGAGGCATAACTCTAACTGGAGGTGATACCAAGTCTTTTTTATATCCTGAGACTTTGAATGTTAAAAAGAGTCGGAAACTTCAATCATATAAGACAAACACTGTCGGTTGTTAATGCAAAATGTCCATCGTCGTTTTAAACTCATTGAGAGGTGCCTTTAGGATTTTCAGCCTAAGTTATATGGCTTTATAACTCTCTCTCTTAGATAAGGATAGAAGAGAGGTCTAGTTTTGGCTTTTATTTAGTAAATGCTTGTTTTGAGGCTATGGAGGGGCCTTCTGGTTGTTATTTCACTATCCTGTTTTGGCGCGGCCTCCCGAATAAGGCGGTGATATGACAATCATGATGATAATGATGAAAAGTTATATAGATTTGTATATAATCTCGTTTGATCATTGAATGTTCATTTTGAACTTACAACTTCTTGTATGTTTCTGTTGATAATGTACTCTAGTTCTTCAGATTGGTACATACCTGACCCACTCAATTTTGTCATCCTGTAAAGAAGGGTCAATCAATTCAAGTTAAAACTGTTCTTCTCAAGAGGTCTAATGAGAAGGTCAGACTATGTTTAATTGATGTCTGTTTGATAGAATTCGCAGTCATCACTCTTCAGATGTACACCGACCGAAAACGCGCCTCATCAGATGTACACCGACTGAAAACGCCACAATTCGGGTGTACACTGCAATCACGATTCTTGATAATTTCTCTGCTATAAGATCTGCTGATATTCAAGCAAAGCGATGCAGCGGTTATTTTGATTTCACACGACTTTTATTTCACTCTAAAATCATAGTCTGAAGTAGGGATAAGTTATTCCATCTTCCCATTATATATATATAAAACCTGGAATAGGTCACTAGTACATAGTTCATCGTGCCTAACTAATACAACTTATGAGCTGAAGCCTTCCCTCTTAATCTCGCAAGAGTTCTTCCCTCTTCATTTGCATAGATATTTATACAGGACACGCAACATCTCTCTCCTCTCACACCAATCCCCTCTTTGGCTCATAATGTGCCATCAAGAATTGTGGATAGCAACAATCCCCGGACAAACTCTGCCTTCTGCATCTTCTCCTCTTGTTCTTTGTTAGACAGAGCTGGCCGTTCCACATTCCTGTCAATTTGAAATCATGGTTTTCGTGAACGTAACCAATACAAGAAAAAACATAGGCAATACCAAGTTCAGATACTAGTGCAACTTAGTATTTTGCCAAGGTTCACCAGGTGATCATAGTTCTGTTCTCTTCAAGTTCTAGTTTGAATGCAAGCTCAATGGCATAATCAAAATGATAATTGTGTTTACTAAAGTCATGATACCCTTTCGCAGATACCCAAAATATCACCCTTACAAGGGAATACCAAGAATCTTATAAATGGATTTCACTAAGTTCGTTCCCTTACACTTGGGTTTAAGAATTTTGAAAAGAATAGCTGACCAATCACTGCAGATGAAAATTTAAAATCACGAGTATCAAAGTCAAACAAAGTCCAACCTAGTTAACCCTGATAGGATAAAGTTCTATACTCCTACATTTAGTCAAAAAATTTAACAGGGAAAAAGAACTAAATGACCCATACCTTTCTTGAAACTCCTCAGTGTTGTTGCTCTTACCCGAGCTTCCATCAACAGGTGAAAGAGGCTGGATATTGATAGTTTCCTCCGGAACAGGTGGATTAAGTATAAAGGATGACAACAACGGATCAGGCTCTGTATTAGAGGAAGGAATGAAGCCCGAAGATCCTCCAAGCAGGGATTGCAAGCTTCCTTCTCGAAGCTCCCTTCTCAACATAGAAAATGCCGAGCTAGAACCCATCCTGCGCAACCTTCTTTTTCGTTGCACGTAATTCCAAGTTAAGGAATACCAAGGAGTCTTGAAGGATTGTGATGAAACAGGAAAATGAAAAAGAGAAGCAATTTGAAACTAAGAGATACAATAAGCTGTTGAACACAAAATAATAAAACACAGACAGAGGTTCCATCGGAAAGAAAAAGCAAATCTAGTTAACACAAACGAAATGAGTCGAATCTCAAGAAATTTGAGGAAAGTTTAAACTTAAGTATCCAATCAAAGATTAAGGATATCTTTAAAAAGTTCCCATGTTGCACGGTAATGTGGCCAACAATATCCATTCCAACCCTCTTGGAACAAACTGGGCATACCTAGAACAGACAATTCAAACGAATAGTCAGTATCATACCCTCAAACAACGCTCACAGCATTAAGGCATTTTGAAACTGCACCCATAGCAAAATCAGATTAGAGCATAAGAACTAAAGCAAAAGTGTCTGTGATCCAGTTGCTAATACTCTTGCAGGTAAATAACACTCAGAAACAACAAAAATTTCGACTGATATGTGGGGTCTGATAAGATCCAGTAGTACGCAACCTTACCCTTACCCCTAACTAATGGAGAGACTGGTTCTTGATAAATAACACTCAAAAGAGAGTGAAATTCACATTCCAACCTATGATCTACATCCAAAATGTACAATCCTTGCAATCAAGAACCTCGGACTAGAAGTCAACTTAGAAGCTAAAAAGCTAAAGAGTACATAACACTTTCTTTTGCTCAGTACCAAGTATAAACTCATGTCTATAAACCCTCATAAAACTTCTATATTTAGTCCAAAACCCTGAAAAGACATCCCTTAAGCACACACTATATAACAATTTCCAAGAAACTAAATCAATAAATTGTCATCAAATCAAAGAACTCAAACTTTTTCCAAAATTTCTCAACTTGACAGACCAAAAAACTGAAATTTAAAGAATAATTAATAGAAACAAGAAGAAAGTAACATATTAGAGTCTCAAACAGACAGAAAACGAAATTAATACCCCATTCTTGGCTTCAACTGGGTGCTCCTCATCGATGTGACAACAGAGTCCAACGACATCAAAATTCTCAGCGCAAAATGGGCACAAGAACTCCGCTCTCAAATCCTCTTCCCCTTCAGCCTCATCAAACAGATCTAAAATCGCCAAACCCACAAACAAACAAAAAAAAAAAACCTTTACAAACCTGAAAAACAAGAAACCAACAAAAACCCAGAAAACACCTTTGCGCGTAAAATAAAAAAAGGTCGGTTCTTTACCAGAAAATAAACAAAATTTGGAACAAACCTGATCGAGATGGATGATAACGCCTCGAAGAAGTCGAGAAGCGAGAACCCCACGAATCAGAAGCCATTCTCTGTCCCAAAAATAAATAATTTGCCCGAAAATTCCTAGTAAATTAGAGGAATTTGAAGAACATGTAATACGTTATATCGTACAACGGAAAGAAGGGCTGATAGTGCACAATGAATTAGAAATTGGGCAAAGCCCCAGAAATTTGGAAGATCAGGCAAAGAGGAGAGAATGGATTTGAGAGACTGAAGAGATAGAGATTGAGGGAAAGAAGGAGACTTAGTGTAGTACCCTTCTCAGGAATTTAACTTTTTGGGTTTTTGCAAATAAGGGCTCTTAATTTTGTTAAATTAGGGAATTAGGCAATGGACTCCGTGTGACACTGGAATAAGATGGGCTTTTTCTTTAAAAAAAGGAATCGAATGGGCCTAAAGTTTATAATTTTCGAATCAGGCCCTATTAAACTGAAACTTTGATTTTAGGTTGAGTTGGATTATCTTACTTGTGAGATGGATCTTAAAACTTTCTACTTTTGAATTGTTAACCTCATGAGAGCATGATGATTTAAACCAGCCCCAAATGACATTTCGTTTATAGGTCTTCAACTTTATAAATTTTCAAATCTGTTCGGTTTTATTTCATTCTATTTTCGGAACATTCACGGTTTTGCTTCTTCGTGATCGCAAAGTACGGAAGGAATCTAATGGTTATATAACAACCACTAGAGAAAATGAATGAATTGCAGTAACCATAAGATGCATCAAATAATTACTAAAACCCCTAATCTGAACCGTTGTCAAATTTCAAATTAATTGAATTTCGAATCAATTTTAAAATAATATTATAATTTTTAAATGACAAATAGGGAAAATGAAATGACATAATCTAGTAAGCCCAAACTAATGTCCACAGCCAAATGGGCTCACATGGAAAGACCTACTCGAGAAGCCCAATGAAAGAGTTAAGAATCATATAGACGGCAACTTCCTAAGCTTGGGGTCATCACGTAGTTTAGTCAAACTACCAGCTGCTCCATCCAACGGTGCACGTTGACTTAATCATGATCGTCATGTTCATGCCTATAAGCCTAAAGGGTCACATAATGTCCCCTCTCCTCTACATAGGTAGATGCCAACAAACTATTGACTTGAGAGGAAGATGTGGAAAGTGTCAAAATCTGCTGCTCTTACCCTCTTCTTTTCTTTGTTTTTTCACATAAACTATTGGATTTGGAAACCAACATGAAATATATTTAGGAATTGAGGTTATGTACCATTCCAACAAACATACATCCATAGTTTAATGTCATGATTAAAACTGAACTGGTTCGACCGGTTTAATTATGAAAATCTTGAACCGACTAAAATTTTTTAGCTCAGTTTTCAACTTTTCAGTTCGATTTATTTTAATAACTTTCTTATTAAAAATATATCAGTTTCTCAATTAATCGGTTGATTTTTATAAACTAATCAATTTTTATAAATCAAAATAAACCAATTAATTTTTATTAATTAACAGTCTCTTTTTTTTAATGAAACTTTAAATTAAGAGCGTTCTTCTTTAATCATATTTCATATTTTCAATTTTATTCAATCTTTAACCAAATTTATGATGTCTAATACATGTTGAACCTTTTAAATCTTAAATCTCCCGTCTTACTGGTTTAACTTCCAGTCTGGTTCTTAAAAGATTAGTTTAATGTCTTAATCTCAAGCTGTGAGTTCAAATACAGTCGATCATGCTTGAATTATAAATAACAATCAAGTTGAAAATATCACTTAACTCTGAAATAATATGTAATATATAAATTATTAAGATAATTTATTCAAAAGATATATATAAAAAAATAGGAACTTTACTAATATTAATGATTTAAAAAAAAAGGGATTTCCCATGTTATGTAAAGCAATAGTGAGGCAGCTTTACTTTGTGGTGACCAAGTTGGTACATAGTGCTTGCATGTTTAGTTACCATAAAATGATTGCACACAGAGGTAAAGGATCCAATCTCTTTGTCTGAAACTATAAATGCAAAATGGCTTAGAAGTGATGCAAGTTGAGGATTTTATCTTTAATCATGACAAGCAAAGACCAGAAGTAACCAACTTTTATTGCATGAGAGATCATATCATATGGTGGCCATTAACCAACAAAAATCCAAATTGGTGAAGTTCGTAAGTATGATGAAGTTAAAAAGAGTCAAAGTGCATCATCATTACACATGGCACGTGAGAGTTCCAAATCTTTTCTATATCCACAAGTGTCTTCCACTCCACATGCAAAGGAGAATTTGCAAATTGATGGTCTTCACATGCATGCAAGTTTCCAAGTTGAGAGAACCATGATTTCCCAATTTTGTTTTTTCTTTTACCCTTTACATTCAAAAGAAGGGAAGAAAGTGTTACGTTTGAATTAATCTCAAGGTCAAATTACAATATATTATGAGATTATATATACTAAAAATCACACAATCAACTCTATATTTTTTAATTTTTCTTTAAAGACTATTATTTGTCTTATTATAATATTATTTAATTACAATCGTGTTTTAAAATTTTCATTTTTAGCTAAAAATGGCCCAATACTAGAATTTTTAGATTTTAATACAATGCATTTTTAGAGTGACAAAAATACAAAAAACTCAAGTAACATGTTGTTTATAATTAAACAATATTATATATAAATAAATGATAATTTTAATATACATAAAATTAAAGGCTATTTTAATGTGATTACCCTTGTATAAACAGTTTACTTAAGCCCAACCTAACTTTTTTTAAGAAAAATATTTATCTATTGAGACAAATCAACTTCACAATTTAGAGTATCTAACAAAAAAACTGGTGGCATGTTTCAACTAAGCCTATTGGAATATCTAGTGGCTGATTTAGATAACAAATGGGCTACTATATTTACATGCTTTAAAATATATTTAAACCATTCTTCTAATTAAAAGAAAAAAATAGATCAAAAAGTGGGTTTTGGAGAGACATAACCTAAAGAGAGGTTTTGTTCACAATATTAGTTGGTGTTCATCGGTGTCCGCTTAACTCTGGGGCATCCTCTCTGGATTGCATCTGGCATCGGATCTTGGTCACCGCAAAGTCGACTTAGAAATTGACTCCCAAATAGTAATGAGGATCCTTTCGGACTCCACTAAACAATCCACGTCCCTCCATCCGCTAATTATGGGCATTAATGAATTGTTAACTCGCAACTGAGTCGTGATCCCCGTCATATCTACCGTGAAAGAAATTGGTGTGGCGAATGACTCGCCAATTTTGCTATTTATTTTGATTTAGGTGTCACCACTTTTGTACAGGCCCCCTCAGGATACGTCTCGATCCTATTAGAGGATATCATCGGGATTAGCTTCCAGCGATCAATCATGTAATTTGTAACGTTTTTTTTCTCTTAATCAAAAATAAAAAAAAATAAATAGTAGGCATCATTAGGAGGTAAAATCTAAAGTCATAAAGATTTTTAACTTTTCCATTAAGAGTGAGTACTAGGAACAAGAGGACCTACTTGCAAGCCTGGCAAAAATTGTGTACCATTTGTACATTGTGGTTATGAATTTAATTCAGACGGTACTCTTGTTAGCTGTTTTCACTTCAATTATTTTTCTCCCACCAACCCAAAAAAAAAAAAAAGCATACTAAATTTGAGTATAAGCATATGGTGAGGACCAATGTTTCTATAAATGGAGCAACCCAATTTATATAATATCATCAATCTTCCCACTTGACTATCAATTTTACCTATTTCAAGAAAAAAGGTTTTGTAAAGACTTGAATTCGCATGAAACATGAGGATTTTTTACTTGCTTCTATACTCAATCAATCTCAAGTTCATCAAAAGTTCTATATTAAACAATATAAAACTCTTCTCTCCATCCTTTTGACCATACTTGCATTTAGTTACACCAAACGATAATAAAAATAATTGGAAATTTGAAAAATAAAGTACCCATTATATGGAAATAAAATATAAATCTATTTAGGGTTTAAGCAACTCTCTAGTGTATAAGATAATAAGGTCTATAAAACTAATATGTTGGGATAAGAAATTTTAAAATATTATTTCAGTCAGTGTTTGATTAATACGACATCATCAACAACACTCAGTTAAAGTTTTGCTGAGATGTAAGATTTGAGGAGATCCGATAATATACACCCTTATCTTTATCTGATAAAAAGGTCGTTTCTAATAAATACACATGTAAGGTGTCAATATGACATATTTATTAAATATTACATGAGTAACTATTTATTAAAAATAACTAAAAAATTATAAAATACAATTTTAAAAATAAAAAACTCATTAACTTTGTTAAATAATTATAATAAGATACGTAATTTATAATTTATTATATATAACAATTCAAAATAGTGATATATACCAATTTAAGAAAAAACCCATTTAGGGTCTACACCCAGCCATATAGGATAATAGCTTATATTAAATATAATTTTATACAATAGCTTATAGCAGCCGCTCCCCCCTCTTAGTTGTTTCCAGAAGAGATATGTACTACATTGCACAGCGCAAGTGGGCCCCACATCTCTTTTCACCGATTATGGTCTAGAAGGTGGGTCCAGCCAGACTTCAAGGTGGGACCCATCTCTATAAGGACAACACCACGTGTCCGTCCGATCACTTCTGTGATTGACGCGTGGGACCCGTTTGATGTTTGGGTTTAGTGTGGGTCCCACCTTCAAGGAGTCGGCTAGTCGGCTCCGCTCATCGGAGTGGGCCTACGAAACCTTGCTGCTCAACACGTGATATATTGCAGACATAATTTATTTGTAAAAATAAAAAGGGCGGTTGCGGCATTATAATTCTCTGTAAAGTGAAACGTTGTGTTACTAGATAGGTTGGCCTAGATCTCGTATATTAACAAGATTCATACCAAGGGCACGCGTATACAAGATTCATACAGAGGGGACGCGTAGTTCTCGTAGGGCAATGAAAATAAGAATAGCAATGAATATAGTAAACAATAAGAATGGAGTATAGCTAACAATGAATCTCATTCCTCTGATAATTTAGAGAAATGGAGTATTGCTAAAAATAGGGGAATGAAAGTGTTACCTCTGTTAATTCAAAACATGAGTTTTTATTCCATACCCATACCTTTTTTCCCGTTACCCCCAAACAAGCACCCCCTAAGTGTTTGTTTGGACTGATTTATATCAGTAGAGCTTTTGTTAGTAGAGTTTTTTAAGAAAATCGTTTATAAAAAGTCAGTTAATTATTTGATTGTCATTTTAAAAGAGTTTTTTTGAAAGAATTTCATACAATAGACTGTTTGGTAACATAAAAGTAAAAAATATTTTTAATTTTAACTATATTTTATTTTGTAATAAAATTATTTAAGCATATAAATATTATTTAAAGTATATTAAACAATATGCAAAGCATAATATATTAATTATTATATAATTTTAAACCATATGAAACGTAAGTTAAAATATATCTAACCAAATCTTTTATATGGATTATAACACAAGTAAAATTAATATCAAAAATAAATATTAAAACATATAAAAAAGTCATATAATATTATATAATTCTTAAAATAAACATGAAGATGGATTTGTGGGTATTGTGGGAATTATGTGTAAAACATAAGGGCAAAAGATACTAAAAAATTAGACTCAGTAATTGATCTGAAAAATCTACTAAAAAAGCGTTGTTTTGAGAAGCTTCAAATTTGAGTTTATTAAAAAGCTGTATTTTAACTGCCAAAAAAATTATATTTACTAAAAAAGTGTTTTTTTTTATTTTACAGTCAAATACTCTTTTTTCTTAAAAAAAGCTTTTGAAGTGAAAAAAGTGTTTATTCACCCTTCAAAGATTAAACCAAACAGGCACTAAGAGTTGTTGTTGTTGATAATAATAAGATAAACAATTTTGAATGATTTTTATAATTTAAAGTTTCTTCAAAAAATTTTAAGAAAAATATATCTTTGTTCGATATAATATAATTTTTATAAAATATTAAACTAAAAAAAATAAAATTTAAGTAAATTATAAAGATTTAGGTATTTTTTTAGATTCATAGAAAAGGATATAGTTGACTTTTTATGTCTCCATTTTGGTAACACGGGACAATTCAACTCCATCACCTAATCATATTTTTATTTGTCCCTATGAAACAAACTACGCAACCAAGTGGAAACTTATAGGTTATATCTCTCAGGGGTCATTGAGTTGGTGAAGTAAAGAGACATGGGGTTAAAAGATTTTGTGTTTAAATTCTCCTACTTATATTCTCTCAATCGAGCTTATCGTACAGGGTTTATCTAGTGTGAAGTATCTGGTTGGCGTAATTTGCAAATTATTGTGTCAATCCAAAAGTTTACTCAGTGCACATCCAAAAGATAGCGACTGCGAATTCTTCTATTTCAAAAAAGAACGTATGGGTTACGGTGCTGTGATTTGAATATCTCCAACTATTTTCCATTTATTAAATATAGGAATAGGTGTATGACAAATTTTTAAACACATTGATATGTGCATGCCATTAATCATAGTTAATATAAATTTGAAAATAGTAATTAACAATTTATTTGCATATTTTGTCAATAATAAAAATTTATTAATGATATTTTTAAAAATAAGTTTTTCGTGTTTTTAAATATTAAAAATAAATATTTGTGTGAATTCGTACGTAATATATTTAAACTTACAAATATTTTTATTTTATTCAAAAGTGAAAAAATTTACATAAAAATTTAATGAAAATGAAATGTATTTATTTAATAAAATAAAAGTCTTTATAAAAAAGAAATGTGATTATACTAATTTTGAAATATTAGTTATTAAAAATGACAAATTGGATTTAGTTCGCTACGAAATGAATAAATTAAATTTAGTTTTTGATATAATTAGAAGTTGATTAATGAATAAATAAAATAAAATATATTAATTAATTTTTTGAGACTTGAATAAATTAAGTTAAATAGTTGATTATACTAATTTTGAAATATTAGTTATTAAATTAATTTTTTTAAATTACATACTTTTAAATATATTATTCTTTAATTAAGTAAAAAAATTATTTAATAATCATAAACAAACTGATGAGTTTGATAATTTAATTTTAACTAATTATTTTTTATAAAATTAAATAAATCGCAACTCCTCTTTTTTCATTTTATATTATAAATTTTTCTATATTTCCTATTGGGTATCGGAGCTCAAAAGCGTAGGAAAGGAACAGTTTCGACGCTGAAAGTTAAAAGCTCTCTTGTTCTTCGCAAGAGACAAGAGGTCGCGGGGAATATACGTTTTTACTTTTACCAAGTTCACAGCTTTTCTTGCAAAGATTATTAAAACCCAACTTGAGAATAAATAAACAAAAGGGTTCTTCGTCATGTATCATGACGAAGAAGAGGTTGTATAAAAAAGGAAGAGATCATATTCTATAAGATCGGCAATTGATTTTGGTTTAATGAATTTTGATTTAGTTGTTTGATGCTTAATAATCTCATGGTTTTAAACATTTTGTGTTTCTACATATTGAGTCAAAGTCGAGTCTTTCATGTTTTATTGCTCTCTTATCATCTACGTATTGGTGCTTTTCTACAATTCTTTGATGCTTTACTGCTTTCTTATTATTTGAGTATTGGTATTTTTTTACAAATAAAGAGATGATATATTTCGTTATATTTTAGTTTTAAAATATATTTTATTTTTAAAAGTCAAGTCATATTTTATTTTTATTTTTATTTATTTATGTATTTATTGTAATTTTATTTACATAATTATTTAGCGTGCTAGTTTTACTTTTTTACTCTTTAACCTGCATCACTCTTTTGTTGTCATATCTGCACGTGGGTCTACCAGAAACAACCTCTCTATTTTATAAGGGTAAGATTGCGTACTATCAGACATCCATAAATTTTACTTTTTTGCAAAACTTTGAACTGGATGTGATGATAATGATGTGACGAGGATGATTAAGAGTATTCATAACTATAATCTATTTTTATGGTAAGAATACTAATTGTAGTAGGTATTGATATTGAAATATAATTTTAAACAATTTGCTAAAATTAAAAATTATATATTAACTATCTAATTGGAGTAAGTATTGGAATATAATTTTAAACAATTTGTTAAAATTAAAAATAGTTATTGAACTTGTATACGATTAGAAAGTGATGATTAAGAGTATTCATAACTATAATATATTTTTATGGTAAGAATACTAATTGTAGTAGGTATTGATATTGGAATATAATTTTAAACAATTTGTTAAAATAAAAATTTATATATTAACTATCTAATTGGAGTAAGTATTGGAATATAATTTTAAACAATTTGTTAAAATTAAAAATAGTTGTTGAACTTGTATACAATTAGAAATTATATATTTATTATGATTAAAATCCAATTAAAATTAATTTCAATATTATATTTTTAAATACTATAAAATCTATTACTTTTCAATATTTTAATCTTTATATTTTTTTTCAGAAATTTTAATATAGGTGAAACTTTTGAAAATATTTTTTTAGATATCGTAATTATCAATTAATACTATTTTAATAAATTGTTTTAAAATATTGGAAATTTAATTTATTTTTCGATAAACTATTTTTTACAATTTATTCTTCTACCTTTTTACATTTATAATTCATTATTATAATTATTTGATATTTTTTAAAAATACAAAACATTTGAGAAAAAGGACAAAACAAGAAAGGTAAAATGATGGGTGTAAAAGCAAATCAATACAAGCCAAAGAAACCTTATCTACCTCACAAGAGCCTCCTAAGGTCACGTGTCAATTGGGGGCAAGTTGGGAGGGGATAGGTAGAGGTAGTTACAGATAAAGATGAGTAGAGTGAGACAGTGAGAGGTAAAAATGAGAACCGATGGAGTTATTATCAAGGGTTGGGACTTGAGAGACTTAAAAAGAAGAGCTTTAAAATTGGAACCAAAAAAGAAAGGATCTTTGAATGTGAATTACCCATTTTTTAGTTCCGTTTGTTGGGGGATTTCACGAGGAATCCGTAACTGAGGACTGGTTTGGGTTTGATTTTGGTTTTTCTTATCTTTTATGACCAATAAAGAATGCCAAAAGAAGGATTGGTCAAGAACATTTGGAAAAGGAAGGGGTATCAAATCATTTACAGCAAATTATTAAAGTTGAATCAAAGAAAGATTGACCCTTTTTCTTTCTTTTATTAAATTTACCGACTTAGAGTTGGTTAATTGTTTCCAAGAATTGAACTTTACGTCTTTTTTTGGTACATAAAGATGTAAACTTTGATGGGTTTATCATCATTTCTTGAATTATATGATCATCAAAACATAAGTTGGGTTCCGACGGAATCATCATATATATATATATGGATATATATGTGTGTGTGTGGAGAGAGAGAGAGAGAGAGAGAGAGAGAGAGAGAGGAGTAAATCAAAGTGCCATGGCACCTTATCAGATTAGAACTGGATAGAAACTTTAGTGTTAAAGACTCTTATCTAACTGTAGGAGACCAAACTTCTGATATTCTAAAGATAAGAACGATTTCAAGTTGCAGTAGTCAGGAAAAAAAGGAAAGTTTTTGAAGGAATATTGACCCTTCAAGAAGCTAAATTCCCGAGTCTCAAGTGAAAAAGAACAGTTGGAGGGAGCTTAAAGATAGGACTAAGTAGAAAAAATTGCAATGAGAATAGACCGACCAATCAAATATTCTGGTAAGTGAACAAAGAGTTGAGGGTAAAAGAGAAGACAAAAGTACGAAAAGAACAGTGAAATTAGAAACAGACTTTAACGTTGGTGTTAGTGAGAGGGGGAGAGAGAGAAGGAAGGAGAGGGGTGGGGGTGGGCTGTTGAGAGTAGATTTTAGAGATGCGGTGGAGTTAGTTAACTTTCATGTGTGAGCTGGATCCACTCTTCAAGGTCTGACCCACTTTTGAATAAAATAGTCTACAAAAATTGGGAATTAAAAAGCAATGTTTTTTTCTCTCAAGAAGAAACACAGCAAAAATTGGAGCTTCAAGCTGATACAAGCCATGTCCTTCTTAACTTTCAATCCCTTCATATAAAAAAGATATATTCTTTACCATTCTCCTCCCCTAATAATTCCAAAGTTTCCTTCTCTCCTTCAATTTCTTCCAATATCTCAACTGGGTTCTCTCAGTTTCGAACTGGGTGTCAAACTTTTGATGCTAAGTTCAAGTCTAAGTATGTGAATTTTGTGTCTTTTTTGTGCTTCTATCTCTTTTGTCTTCCTACCGTGGATCCAAGTTCTTGAGCTATGAATCTGAACAACGGTAAGAGATCTATGTCCACGGCTAGTTCTAGTGCTGCTAGTGTTGCTTGGAAATCTGGAGACGTGGTCTCCGATCAGTTTCCGGCCGGTCTACGGGTTCTGGTTGTTGATGATGATCCAACATGTCTCATGATCCTGGAGAAGATGCTCAGGACATGTCTTTATGAAGGTAGGTTAGAGGTTTCTG
The DNA here is from genome assembly GCA_027568915.1 of Erythroxylum roraimae. Taxonomy (NCBI): domain Eukaryota; kingdom Viridiplantae; phylum Streptophyta; class Magnoliopsida; order Malpighiales; family Erythroxylaceae; genus Erythroxylum; species Erythroxylum roraimae. Next base: position 44,680,089 of record JAOSBL010000212.1, read on the forward strand.
TGAAGTATAGTTTCTCTTCCAAATACTGGTCCTGTGAATTTATGCTATTTTTCGTTCCATTTTTTGTGCTTCAAATTTCCGATTTTGTTTCATTCTGGCTTCGTCAGATGATTTTAGAGGTTACAACGTTTAAAAGGATCATTTTTGTGTGTTCTTCGATGGTTTTTGTTGTTGATACCTTTGGTGCCTGAAGAATAATTTGGGCATGTTTTTGAGCTTTTTTATATCCGAAAATTTTAGTTATCTTTGTAATGATCTAAATGGAACTGTGGGTTATGGTCAAGCTCTGTTTTGGTTTGGTTTAGCTAATTTTCAAAAGATTCCTGGTAATTTCACAGTAGTAATTTGATGTTATCAGTATGTGAAGTTATAAGGGAATCCTTTCAATTGGATGTTTGTGAATGAGAGATGAGAGGGCTGATGTTAGTATTGATTGAGTAGTTGATTCAGTTCTTTTGGCAATTTTTCAGTAACAAAGTGCAATCGAGCAGAGACTGCCTTGTGCTTACTTCGAGAGAACAAAAATGGGTATGATATTGTGATCAGTGATGTGCACATGCCTGACATGGATGGCTTCAAACTACTCGAGTGCATTGGGTTGGAGATGGATCTGCCAGTAATCAGTAAGTATTCAACTGCGATGGCTTCATTTGATTTGATCTGACTTCTGGTCCCATATAGTTTAGATTGCAGTTGCGTCTTAACATGTAATCTATGTGCAAAACAGTGATGTCTGCCGATGACGGGAAACATGTTGTCATGAAGGGTGTCACTCATGGTGCTTGTGATTACCTGATTAAACCAGTGCGGATCGAGGCCCTGAAAAACATATGGCAACATGTGGTTCGGAAGAGAAAGAATGAGCGGAGGGAATTGGAGCAATCAGGAAGTGCAGAAGAGGGAGATAGGCAGCAGAAGCAATGTGAAGAGCTAGATTACTCATCATCCGCAAATGAAGGCAGTTGGAGGAACTCAAAGAAGAGGAAGGATGAAGAAGAAGACAATGAAGATAGGGATGATACGTCCACACTAAAGAAGCCTCGCGTAGTTTGGTCGGTTGAGCTTCATCAACAGTTTGTTGCAGCTGTTAATCAACTCGGCATTGACAGTATGTACCTATGAAACCTTTTGTTCAAGGAGCTGATACTTTTTCCCGGTTTACCTAAACAATGAATTTAACAATTGAATGAGCTTAAGCTGAAATATAAGTTCATTGGACTTTTTGAGAAAAATAAATGAGGCAATAAGTGTGTGAAATGTGGATTCTATGATTCGTATTTTGTTCAGTGGTCTGTGCAGCTCATAGTTTTGACTAGATCACTGTAATCCATGGCTCAACATCCGAATTCTGCTTCCACTACTATCTGTTTCACCCTAGCAAATATTGTTGCCTCTTACATTCCTTTCTTTTTGTCCATAATCAGAGGCTGTTCCAAAGAAAATTCTTGAGTTGATGAATGTTCCTGGGCTCACTAGAGAAAATGTTGCCAGTCATCTTCAGGTATGATAATCCCAAACATAACATGAAAGAATTAAGATTGTAGGTTCACCAGCATAATATTACTTTATTGCCAGTCTGAGATATGTAACTACCTGCATATCTTGAAACATTTCCTTGAGCGGATACTGAATTTGCCAGTATCCCTTACTCTGTGGAACAGAAATATCGCTTGTACCTTAGAAGATTAAGTGGGGTTTCACAGCACCAAAGCAATTTGAGCAACTCCTTTATAAGTCCACAAGATCCAGCTTATGGGGCATTATCCTCACTAAATGGACTTGACCTTCAAACACTTGCTGCCACCGGTCAACTTCCAACACAAAGTCTTGCAACACTGCAAGCGGCAGTACTTGGTCATCCAACTGCAAAACCTCGGATGCCCATGCCCATTGTGGATCAAAGGAACCTTTTCAGCTTCGAAAACCCGAAACTGAGATATGGGGATGGGCAACAGCAACAACATTTGGGCAGCAACAGGCAGATGAACTTACTCCATGGAATCCCAACAACCATGGAGCCAAAGCAGCTATCCAGTTTACACCATTCAACCCAATCCCTTGGGAGCATCAACGTACAAATGAGTGCTCAACAAGAGCAGAGTGTTCAGAGTAACTCCTTGTTGATGCAGATGTCTCAATCGCAGTCGAGAAGTCAAGTGCTAAATGAAAATGCCAGTAATGTCTCCAGACTTCCATCATCCATGGGGCAGTCTATTCTATCAAATCCAATCACTGGTGCTAATGGGGTCTTGACTAGGAATGGGTTGACTGAAAATGGGAGAGGGGCAGTATATAATCAAGTTTCACAATCTTCTTCTATGTTGAATATCCCCTTGAGCAACTCACCAGAACTTCCAGGCAACAGCTTTCCGCTTGGAAGCACTCCAGTGATACCCAATCTCTCATCTAAAGGGCCGTATCAGGAGGAGGTTAACTCAGAAATGAAAGTTTCTGGGGCAGGATACATGTCAAGTTATGACATTTTTAATGATTTGCATCAGCATAAATCCAATGATTGGGAAGCACAGCATGTAGGGTTGACTTTCAATGCCTCTCAGCAACCCAGCGCTTTGCAAAGCAACCTTGATGTGGGGCAATCAGTTTTAGCTCAACGTTACCCTTCTAGCCAAAGAAATGGACAGAACAGGAATGTATCTGCTTCGGCAAAGCCAATTTTCTTAGCTACGGAAGCAACTGAACATGGTAATACACCTGGTGTTGGACAAGAACTAGGTACCTTTTTCACAGAGAATATGGTGAGAGTTAAGACTGAGGGAATTATTGACGCATGTTCTCAGACTACAGTCTTCAATGACCAGTTTGGTCAGGATGATCTCATGAGTGCACTTCTCAAACAGGTTAGTTTGTTTCCTATAATATGTCAGATGCTTGTATTCAGGCACTCGTAACTAAATTCAAGAAACAAAATACTAGAACATTGTGTGAACTTCTATTTTGCAGCAGCAGGGAGGCACTGGATCATCTGAAAATGAATTTGACTTTGATGGCTATGCCATGGATAACATTCCAGTTTAAGACATGATTCAAACCAAAATCTCTTCTCCATTACAGTTCCAGCTGTACATACTGGCTGTTAGATATGAATTCAATTGATCTTCCAGGAAGCAGAGTATGACAATCTACGTGTTCTGTTCAGTAGTCAGGATTGCTTGATTCAGTCAGCCACATTTGCCGTGTGAGTATCAGGTTCTGCTGGTTTAAATGGAGCAAGGACATCAGACAAATCCTATTCGAAGATACTTGTGAAGTTTGTAAGATATTGCTGCATTATATGCGAAGGCATATATGTGCATCATTTTTGGCTGCACTTGGTTGGAAATTCTAGCAGGAGGAGCAACTAATTTGAGAGTGCTTGCGAGGATGTCAGTTGGTGGTAATTACTTAGATACCTGCAGATTGTAGGATACATTTTCTAACTTAAATAACAGATTTAAGTTTGATTCTCTTTATCACTGATGTTTTTAATTTTCATCTCTTAGAATGACCCTGATGTATATATCCAAATTTGATTGCACTTCGCACAAGTCCATGTACTTCACTTCCATCTTGGTGTTTTCTTGTACTTCTGTTCATTTATCATCTTCATCGACGACATTCTTGTAATAAAGCTCATTACTCATGACGCTAGTTTCCGCAACAAGACAAAGAGTTGGTGTCTGCAATAAGTTTTTAATTCGCTATTGCTATAGGAACAATCGAGCTCTTGAGTTTTTAAGAACGGTGGAAACAGAACTATTATACCGTAGACGTAACCTGAAATGCAAATACAGCTGATACAGAAAACTGCAGGCTCTTAATATATATGTATATGCAAACCTAATCTTGCACAAGAAAAGACAACTTCACAGCATTGGGAAATGGACGTTATGGTATCTGCCATAATCTGACTCAATTTATACAAAGGTTCATATGCAATGAGCTCTAAGAATGAAACTGTGAGGTGCAGTTCAATAATGCCTGATTAAACCTCAAATTGTACAATTAGTCCTATGGAAATACTATGACAGCGTTTTGTATAGAACCTCCATTTCTAACCTTTGAGAGTACATTTACCAATTTTGGTGTTGACATTGTTCAGCAACTCCGTAGTCAAACCCCCTGGTTAAGCATGAAGACACCAAAACAATGAAAGAATGCAAGAACAAGTAGATTTGATTCTATGATCGAACCAATGCAAAAACCAGAATTGCCAAGATTGATAAAACTATACTTGATCCAGTCCTGGTACTGTCATTTGATGGGTAAATCGAAGGAAGTGAGCATTCTTCCCCATTGAAGAATACTTTAGACGGAAAACCATCTCCAGCAACCACCTTAATTCCCGGTGTCATTTTCTTTTTAAATGAGATCACAGACTGCTGTTTTCCAGGGACTCTAGGATCCTTAGCTGGCTTGGCTCCATCTGTTTCTCCCACAAGATAGTTCAATCCTGGAAGACCCTGCATGAATATGGTGTTGTTGACGTCGTTCAACCGACTTCCATTGAAGGAGTAAGTTGATTCAAAACCAGGAGCTGCTTTATCAAATTGCACGGCAGTAAACCAATCGGGAAATGCAGTATCTTCCCAGTTGAAGACAGTGATCCTTGCACTCCATCCACCCGTGTTATCTGTATGAACATGCCAGTTGATACTGACTCCACAGTTATCTCCACATGGCATTGGGTTTGGCAATGGTCGATGTTTTAGTGTAGACCATGCTATAGCCATCTTCGTACGGTTCTCGAAAGGAACAAGAAGTGCTTCAGGTGGTAGGAAAACGGCTGGAGAAGTGGAACTACAGGTATGTGCTGTATTACTGGGGCACCCACATGCACAAGTGTTGCAAGGAATAACAGAAGCATTATAGTATGCAGAAAATGAAACACAGCATTTAGGTCTTCCTCCCCTGTGCTGTGTGATATTGCACACAACCTGCCAACTTGCAAATGCAGTGGAGTTTGATGGCAAACCACTTGGATCACGAAATTGGCTGGGGCTTACCCTTACTGGAGGGCCACATTGATAGTCTGGGTTGACTGTGCCGTTAATCTTCCAGTTTTGTGGTGGTGCAAGTGTAGACTTATTGAGATTCGGAGGCATCTTATAAACCTGCATCAGGAAAACTGAGGTCGACTTACTCGGATCCATCGATCTTGGCAAGATTGTACCGTTTCTGCAACATGAAGGGATCAGACCCAAGTTTGTGTCATTGTATTTCGTCGGAGGCAGGTCAACAATCGTTGGCCTTCTTTGGCAGTTCAATACATTTGCAAAATCCAGATCCTGGTAGTACGTACTCTGAGGCCCGAATACACAATCGGATGAATCAACAACATAGGGATAAGCTCCTTTCATACTATTTATGAATTCATCATTCATCCAGTCCCAGCTCAATTTCCAGTTATCAAGACGACCAAGGGGATTATGGTTTGCAATGGTAACTTGTGCCCAGTAGGAAGACTCGTATGTTTTGACGACGTCGTATATGATCGTAAGATCCCCATTCTGGCGAGGCAGAAACTCTCCCTCTACGGTGATGTTTGATCTGATAGTTGGGTCTTTAATGCAACAAACATACATTAAACTGCCTGCCAAAACCAACATGCCAAAATCAACAACCAACACAAACAATCTTCAAGATTGCAAGCAAGTTCATGTGATCGAAGTAGCAGATTAGGACCTGCTATACCATAAATAAACCAATATGCTACAGTTGATTCTCAAGATGTAGAAACAGCACAAGCTGCTGCTCTTTCTCGCGTTTCCACGGACAGTATGAATGCATTGCTAAAAGAGATTGAAAGATAAAACGACAACGCATAGACATAACAGCTTGCTCAACTCATAGACTCGTCTAAACTTACCTTCGGTGACCGCCCTCGGACAAGAGAATCCATCATTAGCTAACGAGATGTTCCCCGGAAAAGACACAGAGTCTAACGACACACCAAACTGAGTCCCGACCATCTTAATCTGAACGGTGGTCTGACTCGAATCACCTGCAGTTTCAATCGGAGTTTTGAGATCAGTCACTGGATACCCAGCAAAAACAGTTCCATTCCCCACATTAGCAGGAAAACTAGACCCATCAATGAGAATCGCATTAGAAGCAGACACCAAAATCTCATCTTGCTTAAAACCCACAAAAGCTTTCCAAGACTTAAGCTCATCGACACCATTGTTCTGCACGGTGAGTGTAGACTCGAACCTATAGGCTTGTCGTTTGGGATTCGTGGGCATTAGCTGTGACCCGCCGTCGTACTGGTAAGACAAGAACACCCCATTACAGTCCCTTCCCGCCGGCGCCGGAGCGTCTTCGGGTTGAGATAAAGAGCCCTTCAACAAAACAAATATAGACAGAGAGACGAGATTCACGTAAAAAGCCATCAACTTGGTCGTTCGTGGCTTAGAAACAGAGACAGAAGAGAGGCTTTTCTGGTCAAATGATGTCAAAACCAGAACTGAACACGAAAAGGTTTGAGGCTTCCAAGTTCCCAGTGGTTTTTGTAGTAATTTGAGTTTTGGTGTAACTTCAAACAAGAGAATTGTGGAAGATATTCAGTTAGGACAGCTTCATAAGAGCTGTTTTTTTAGACACAAACTCAAACAAAAGATACTCTGAACTTGTTCTTATGAGTTCAGTTTCCAAAATTCTTGGGATTGGAATTGATCTTAATTTTACATTTAAATAAATCATTATAATTATAATAATTATTATTAAATTATATTTATAATAATAATACATTATCATTTTTCACTATATTCATTTCTATTCGTATTACCATTTTTTTTACGAATCAACTATATCCTCAAATTTTACAACATTCAATAACTACAAATTTTAAAATCTTATTAGTTAAATAATTAAGCATAAAGCGAAATCAAAATAACCGACCTTTCGAATAATGAATTAGTTAATAAAGAAGGATAATTATAAATAAGGATATTACGACAATAACAACACCTAATAAAAATATCATTGATACAATAAAAATATCATTGATAAAATTATTTAAAAATATCATTGATACAATAGAAATATTACTTTTAAATAAGTCAGCAAAAAATAAAGATAAAAAGACAGGAAGAGACAGAGAATAAATAAATAAAGTTATTTAATGAATTTTAAAATTATTTTAAAAAAATTTAAAAAATATAAATACCAACTTTAACTTTGAAACGGATAAATTATGACCGTTGATTCTCACTATCTTTCCACTTTGAATTCTTAAGTTGGAATTTGGAAGCGGGAATTTACTTGCATACACACGAGACAAAAGTAATACCATAGTCCGCCAAGTGTCCAATTATCTCGGAGGCCCACGTAATAGTTGCCGGACCCACTGATGTTCATTGGGTATTAGGTGTCGACATCTTATTGGACTACAGACTTCGCAAATTCTAGATGCCGTCGTTTTCAATCACACAATGATCGTCGTTGTATAAATTATTATTTATTAGTATGTTTTTCTTGGACGATATATTTCAAACTTTTAAAATATCTTTCCAATTTGTAAAGATTTTAATTGGGTGATCAATTTTTTAAATATTAATAATTTAATTTTAAAAGTTATTTTTTATAATATAATTTTTTAATAAATACTACATATATGTCTATTTATTAATTACACATCAAATTTTAAAAAATAGAACACTTTAAAATTAATTATATTTTTTATTTCATATAAAACAAGTTGGAGAATAATGAATATGCCTTTGAATTATCGATTCATTGTGGAACCTACCAAGCCTAATTTAGTGACATTAGTTTTAGATGTTACCTTTTGTAAGTATTGGAATTTTTTAGTTTTATGCAATTAAGATTTTTAATTTATTTCCCCAATCTTAATTTTTTAATATTTATTTGTGAAAGATATAACTCTTTTTTCTTAAAATAATTGAGAAGTAAAAGTAAAGACTTAAAAATCTAATTATTATTTAAATTGAAATTTGTTAAGTGACCGTTTCACCACAATAGTTTAAGCTATTGTGTGAGATTAACTTAATTGGTTTTATATATTCACTAACACACTCCCTCAAGTGAAAGCCTATTGAGCTTGAAACTTGCATAGGTTCACTCTACCTTGTGCTGAATAATAGGTGGGTGATAGGATTTGAACTCACGACCACTTGGTTACAAAGGCTCTGATATCATGTTAAGTGACCGTTTCTTCACAATAACTTAAGTTGTTGTGTGAGACCAACTTAATTGGTTTTATATATTTGCTAACAAAATCATGCTAAAATTTGCTAATTGAGTTATCAATGTATTAATAATTTATTAAAAATGCGATTATTCGTAAAAGAAATATTTTATATGAATTCTTAGCAATTTGCAATTGTAAAAAATGAAAATGCTAAGTAGACAAGACAAGCTAAGGAATAGGTGTTTTTCGATAGGCATCATCTAAGATAAGAGCACTATTCGTACGTTGTTTAATATGTTCACCGTACGAGGGATGCTGTTTTTTTGGAGCTTTTAAGGATCACAAGTTCCAAAAAACTGAATAATTCATAAACATCACGTGTTATTTACTCAATTTTGTAGAATCATGAACATTATATAGCTAACAAAGCAGATTTAGGCTTCGAAAAATATATCAATTATTATTTTTATTGAATTTTGTAAGGCTATGGAACACAAGTTAACATTTCATCAATTATATGATATGAAATATTAACTAAGTTTGCATTAAAAAAAAGAGAAAAAATATCTGTTTACAACTGTTCGGATTAACATTAATTAGATCAAGAATTTGATTTAACTAAAAATGTCAATTGGCTCGATCTTTTTTTAAAGAAAATATTAAAAACGACACCATTTTTAAAATAACGGTTGGGTCACAGGCTGACTCGACCATGGTAGGCTTGGGCTGTTTTTGACATCTCTAAATTTAATTGATACGTTTGAGTATATCTTTATTCTCTATAAATATGTATTTTATTAATTAAACCACTATTTTAAGTCAAACATTGGAGTTATGATTTTAAAATTAATGAAAATAACGAAATAATATAATATTCGTTATTATGTAAAAGTAATTTTCATTAAAAATATAACAATTGCTTAATAATAATTTTAAAATAATTAAATTAATGTCACTTGTGTTGGCTTTTATATGATACTAATAATTAATTTATTTAATTATTTCACTAAATTTTCTTTGAATAGTAAAATAAGGGGGGAATAAGACAATGGGTTGGGCTTGAGGCCCAATTGGTGGTTAAGCCAGACTTGGTCTGACCTGCAATTTGTTAAATTAAAAAATACAAAAATGACACTATTTTCAGTTAAACGAATTTTTTTTTTAAAAAAGAAAAAAGATATCATTTTCAGCAAATCAATATCGTTTTTCTTATAAGGATCGGGTCTCAAGTTGAACCTTGCTTTACTTATAAGAATCGGGTCTCGGGTCGTACCGGGGCAAGTTTTATCATTATTAAAATTTTAAAAAAAAGGTACAAATCGTATGAAGCGAACCGAATAAGAAATAAGAAATTACTGGATTCCAATCAAACAATCATGATTCGATAGAACTTACCAAAAAGATGTACAGTAGTAAAGTGAACTGCGAATAAAAGCAGAATATTCCTAACCTTTACAACTTACTGGGCACGCCTAAGAGCGATCTTGAATCTGTGACATGTGGACGCTTTGACTTTAACTCTTGTAAAAGTGGACCATAAATTGAAAATTATAGCTTTGTCAAAGTATTTATACATTTAAAAAAGAAAAGATAAAGAGAAAAGGTACTTGTCGTTGCTTTACATACTCCCTAAAGTGTAATTTAGTTGGCAAAAGTTACTATTAATATTCAAAAAAATACCGAAAGTTAAAATTATTAAATAAAAAGTTTAAAAATTATTAAATAAAAATTAAATAATTTGAATTATAATTAAAAGAGAATATCGCCAATCATTAAAATTTTTTAGGCTTATTAAAAATAAAATTAACTATTTTATTTTAATTTATAAATATTAAATTGTTTATTAAAGTATCAAATTAAAAAATTAAAAATTAAACTGAAAATTTTACTAATTCAAAATGTTTACAATCATCGAATCAGTTTTATTTTTTAATCGCCGGTAAATATATAAATTTATACAATCTTGAATTTTTTTTTTTTAAGATCATGTTCATAATCTTTTGATAGTCCACGTTCTAAACCTCTTGTTACAATCTATTTTCTTGGATCATGTTTTACTGTAGATTTCATTTATTGGGGTATTTATGTCATATTATATTTTCTCTAACTATAAATAAATCACTGAAATTTAGAAAAGTGTAGAAGTTATATGGATTGTGTTATATCTTATAACTTATACTAGAAACGTAGTTGATTTATTTTTTATTTTTAAATTAGCTGAACTTAATTTAATGTCACTAAAAATATCACAATACATTTCATATAATTAAAAGAATTTCAACGTCGTGTAACACGTAACATAAGTCTTAGTTTCATATCATGGATCGGACGTGGAAGGGAAATGACAAATAAATGTGAAAATACCTGATTTCGGTTCCATAATAATCAAAGAAGTTTTTCGAGGTCGAAACGAGCGCAAATCTATCGACATCTTTATGGGATCTACTCAACAGGATGCGGTGAACGTCTTTCTATAATTTTCTTAGAACGTAAACCTTTGAATGAGTCACAGTAATTTTAAGTTTACAAATTACTTAAGCAATTACAAGGAATCTTAACCTCTATATATAACATTTATATTGAGTTTTTTTTATCATAAGCTGGATATGAATCCGATCTACATTTATCAGGATTCTTTTTTATCCCAAACTTTATCCCATTCACCTATATCATTTATTGAGCCGCTTTATTATCTTTATCAAAATCAAATTATGTCATTTAACCGATAAATTATTAAAAAACTAATAAAATGTAATCAATTGTTGTCCACTTATATAGAAAAATATCTAACAAACAGAAGCAAGTGAAATGCATAATTCATATCCCTATTATTTGAGGGGGTACTTAGTTAAGGGGTATGTAAATAAATCAATGGGAATAGAATGAATGGTAATGGTTAGTTAGTTATTATGATTGATTGAATAGTTTTTTCATACCCAAGTTTTAGGTAATGGTCCATATCCTCCATGTGTGAGAGGAATGAGTTTGACTCCTACCAACACTAATAATTTTTTAATTAAATATAATTAATTAAAATGTAATTAATTAATTGATTGATTAAGATAAAAATCTAATTAATTAATTAAAAAATCAACCAAGATAAATTCTAATTAATTAATTAAAGTCTAATTAATGAAAATATAATTAATTAAATGATTAATTAAAATCTAATTAATTAATTAAATATAATTAAGATGTAGTTAATTAATTAAGATATAATTAATTAATTAGTTAATTACAATGTAATTAATTAGTTACTATCTACTTAAAATATAACATCATTTGCATTATCAGAGGAATGTAAATTATATTAAACTATATTATTTAATTTTACTATAGCAATGGAATGGTGAATATTATGGTTGTGTTGATGAATTGCACAATATTTTAGATAATTAAACTATATTTTGAGGACATTATGTGACTAATGATATGTTGATGCAAGAAAATACTATAGTATTTTTTCTTCAAGAGCCATTAGAAAGGAAAAATCGAATATAGTTAATTTTAAACATTTTTTCATTATAATTAGGGTGCATAAATTAAAAACAACCATTTAAAATATATTTAAAATTTGATATAAAACAAATTTTTACTTCTCAACATTTTTAACAAACCAACCACTATCAATGGTAATGGTAATCATTCCTTCATTTTAACCAACCATCATAATTATAATGATTATATCCATTCTCATTTCTCACTATATTCATTCCTATTCTTATTCTCATTCTCATTGCCCTCTATAAACCAAGTGCCTCCTAATTCTTAAGTAAATCAGAAACTGATTTGAACACAATAACAAATATGTCAAAGTAATTTCCAATATTGTGAGTTATTTTTTTTTGAGGGGTAATATTGTGAGTTTTTTTATATAAAATATATTGTGAGTTATTAGTCACGAGAAAGTTCAAGTGACATTTAATGCTTATATTCAACTTTTCTATTAAAAAAGTTTGGTAATTGTTGAAGAATGGAACCCACAAACAACACGTGTGTATTATTTGTTTCGAACTTTTATGTCCACTAACTCAACCACCAAAAACAGAAAGGAGCGGTAATATCTAATTAGTTATACCTAATTTTTTAAGTTGGCGTAATTCGCATTCAATCAAATCAAATTTGATTGGATTTGTTAATTACGAGTTAATTTTAATAATTTATTATAATTAATCAAATATTAAAAAATTGTCTAATATATAAATTTAATCGAGTTTGAATATTTAAAATCAAATTCAAAAGTAATCAAAGTCGTTAATATTAAATTAGATTTGAATTAATTTATCATTATTACATCTTAGGGCAACAACCATCTAAATCGTATGTTATAATAACATCATATATTTCACCTTAAAATCTAATTAGTCAGACTTAATTTTTTTAATTTTAGTAACCTAAATTCTGTTTTACTTTAAAATCTAGTGAGTCATACCTACTTTTTTAAGTTTGAGTATTCAAATTTAATTCAATTTTGAGTTAATTATAATAATTTGTTATAACTAAACAAATTTTAAAATGTGTTAACTATAAACTTAATTAAATTTAAATATTTAAAATCAAACTTGAATTCAATTAAATTATAATGATTCATTAATACTAAATAACATCAAAATTAATTTATCATTCCTACATCTTACTTAAAAAATGGACATCAACCGCTTAAATCATACCTTATGAAACAATGTCAAAAGACAAATTTTTTAATGAAAAATGCAAAAGGGTCGTGTGTTCCATTTGATTACTTTCTTGACAATGAATTAGACTAAAAAATTAGATACTCAACTAATAGGGCTGTGGTGGAGTAGCACAGATTCTTTCATCCTTAACCAAAATTTTGTGTTCGAATTTTGAGAATGAAGTCATTTTAAAATTAGTGTCAAAAAATTTTACCATCCAAAATAGTCCCATCCGACTCGAATCTGAATTAGTTGGTTACGCCGTGCAAAACCGAATATAGGATAATTTATCAAAAAAAAAAAAAAGCATACTCGAAACGACAATAAAATGGCACAAAGGGAAATAGGTGGATGAAATATTTTTGATACAGGGTAAAAACTAAAAACTGAAAAAATAGGAGAGCGGACCTCATCCTTGTTCCGAAAGTACAGGAAGTGGAAATAGGTGACGGCAGTTAGTAAAGTAAACAAGTCTCTGTAGGTACAGTAACTAGTAATTGAGTACTCGAAAACTTATAAGAGTGAAGAGCAACCACGTGGAGCTTGCGCATTATTTACGTATGCTCTAAATTTCCACGTCAGCACGTGCCTTCGTGTTTGGAAAATCAACCTCATCATAGTATAATATATTAAGCGCGAACGAGACGGTCATCGTCTTCCTAATCCAACAGTCTCAATTTATTTTCATCATCGAACGTCCTCAATTTATTATATGAAAACCTTGTGAATGGTGCTATTAACCTTGATATCGACGTTGTCATCAATCCTGTAGGTCCTGAGATACGTAGTCAAAGGGATATACTTCTTCCGAAAGAGTCTAGCAAACAGATCTCTAGTTCTCTTGCAAAATCTGTGACAGACTTCTTATGTGCCACATCAAGCCTACTCTTCCAGAAATTGCAACTAGGAAATATGCAACTTTCACTTTCATCGTTGAAAACTTCATTTATCAAATTTCAGACATTGAGATGTTTCATTCTACAACCTAAGAATTACTGATTGACAAGATAATCCACAAAATTTATTATATCTAGGATACCTGAAATCCTAATGCACTTTCAAACTCCTTTTGCTACTATTCCCCTATTTTTCTGCTATTTGTTGATCCTTGGTGTTCAGATGACTTTAATCCTAATGCACATACAAATTATTCTTATTGTTGTTTCACAGTCTTTTTTGCTTTTACTGATAACTATTATTGAACTTTGTTTCTCCTGTATTCTGTCTTGTTGTACTGCTGATCTCTTGTTCTCGTTTTATTTGCTTAGTTAGTAATTTCTTTCTAATTCATATACTTGTTGGTTGTTTTCTGCCTTGGTTAGATTTTTTTTTTAAATTTTCATTGATTTACTTTAATTTATATCAAATTTTGCAGTAGAGATATTTTTTATTAAAATATTATAACAAATTTTACTTTATCTGTTTGAATTGTCAATTTTTTCATTTCACTTTTGTTAATCCAATTTAAATATTCACCTATTATATCTTTTCCTCTTTCCCCTTATAAAATTCTATCCTGCATCATACATTTCTAATTTTTCCTACTAAATTTTATCTTTAGCAATATTTAATTACACATGTTAACTATTTATAATATTTAATTTCCAAAGACAACTGCGCATTTGCGCAGTGACCACTTACCAATTCACTCATAAAGATGGTAAGTTCAATTCATAATGCGAGTATCTTTGTGTTCATGATAACTTGAGACCTACGATAAGAAAAATTACTATTTGTGTACAGCTTTAAAGAAAATATTAATTAAAAATATATTAACATTAATTAAATTTAATTAGTCAAATCAATTGCTAATTTGAAATTAAATAATTAATTTAATTTAATTAACTTAAATTTAAGAAAACATATTTAAAATTAATCAAATTTAGACTATAAATTTCATAAAAAATTTAATTATAATAAACTAGTCAATCAACATAAAAATAATTTATTAAATTTAAAAAATGGCAATTAATTAAAAATAAAATCAATTTAATTTAATCAGTTTATGATTAAAATAAAGTATTTAAACATTTCCTTATAATTGATAAACCATAATAAATTAGTTGTTCGGGTCTTCTCAATAGGTCAAATTAAGTTTAATTAAGATATTTAGAATTAATTATATTTGAACTTAAATTTTCTTAAAAAGCTTAAATTCGATTGTACTCATAATTAACCTTATACACTTAAAAGATAATAATGTATAAAAAATATTAACTGTAAAATTTAAGGTTTGAATCCAAAACTTATCTTAGTTGTTTTAAAATAAACCAAACATAAGAACACCTTATGATCTAATCTTAGCTAAAACCAAAGCGTTAAACTTACCTAACAACCACAATTGTGATTTGGCAATCAATTATTGGTGCAATGGGTCTGAATAGCTATGATTACATGCAACTTTTTACTTTTCTAAGGGGGAGCCTCTTCTTCTTGAATCCGCTTTGGCACAGTATGGACATGGACATGGTTAAAGTAAACCTTAAATACGTGTCCAAAACGAGGTAAAGTGAAACGGGTCGGCGTCATCTTTTAGAAATTTAGACCTCCTCTTTTCAAGTACCAGATTTTCGTCATTCACATATTTATATAAATTATAGTTGAAATAGAATAACTGAAGCAAAGGTTTGACGTGTCAACTCCCCTTATTTTTTTCTTTGATTTGTTCTTAAAAAAATTCATAAAAATAGATAAAATTTGCAATATAAAAATTGAATAAATTGTGAAATTATAATAATTTATAATTTATGTATTTTAAAACTATTAAAAGTATGATAATTAGTAGATTACATATTTAAAAAATATCTAATAAATTGATGATTGAAACTTAAAAAATAAAATAAAATAAATAAATACTAATAAATATAATGCACTTTTATTTTAGTAGTTATATTTAAAATTATTTTAATACATGAGGTTTTTTTCACTAAAGAGATAAGATAAAAGTTACTTTAAAAATTTATATCCAGACCTAAATAATAAAGTCAAACTAATTAATATTAAAAATTACATTAATTTGGTAATTTAAATTTAAATTTTAAAATTAAACATACATACTTTAAATACTTGAAGTCTTCACAAAAGGGATGAATTTAATAGATATATTTTTAAAAAATATTCACTAATTAGTCCTTAAATAATAAAGTCGAAATGAATAAATGTTATCCTATTTTATTTTTATATAAATATTTTATTTAATAATAAAATATATTTATTTGGGACCTCCACCGTCAATCAGTCCACCGAAGGAGCCAAGATAAAGAGGACAACTTACCCACTGGCCACTACCTCATGCTGCTCTAGTTCTCTCTCTCTCTCTCTCGCCACTTCCTATCCCAATTTCCTCAGCAATTCATCTAAGTTTGATCTTTGTTCTTCAACTGCTCTTGAATTTCTCAATCTCTTTTTTCATTGATCATAACGAACACATCTTTAGTTGCTTGCGAAATTTGCCGAAAATGGAAACAACCCACAAATTCTCACTCTATCTGCTCTCTCTTGTGATGATGATGTTCCCACACTCCTCCTCCGCCGCTGTGTCCGCTTCATTGCCGACGAACTCAAGAGTGTTATACCAGATCGCATGCACAATGTGCTCAACTTGCTGCAACCCAGTTCCTGCAACGCCTCCACCGTCACCGCCACCACCGCCGGTACCTTCTTCACCACCACCTTCGCCGCCATCCACCCCCACGTCGAACTGCCCACCGCCCCCGTCCCCACCAAGCTCAGGAGGCGGTTCTTATTACAACCCTCCCCCGCCGCCGGCTCCACCCTCCCCCACTTACGGCTACTACTCACCGCCACCGCCAAAAGGAGCCGGCGGTGGCGGTGTGTACTACTACCCTCCACCTCCGACGTACAAAAACTACCCTACACCACCACCACCTAACCCTATTGTCCCTTACTTTCCGTTCTACTATTACAGCCCACCACCTCCGTCTAGTGGGTCCATAAAGTTGACAACTTCTCTTGGTCATTATTTTACTGTCTTTCTGGTTGTTTTATCAGTTTCTTTGTTTTGACAGAAGTGACCGATGAAACTGAAAGGAGGAGGAATAATTAGGCAGATTGTCAGATCGGGGGTGAGTTTACAGCTAGGGAAAAGATCGAGTCTTTGGAGCAAAATTTGGTTGATCTTCAAAGAAGACGAAGAAAATGAACTTCTGGGACCATAAAAATGGCTTCTTTTAGCTCATTTTTTGAGCTTGTGGATCAGAACAGAACTGTAAAGTGAAGTGCTCATTTCCTTCCACACACAGACACTGAACTCTTGTTTTTCTCTTGCTGTAGATTTGATTACCGACAATTTGTACTCTATCTTTGTTCTTTTGTTTCCTGAAAACTAATGCTTAATAAATCATTTATGTTTATGATCATCTATTACCTATAGTTTTCAATAGGATTTGATTGGAATCTTTTGTTCTTTTCAACAGAAGTCAAGATCATTACAAGGTAAAGATAATGACGTTTATTTTAATAAGTTTGTGATTTATGTTTTATTTTTTATTTATTATTTAAATCAAATTTGATGTTTAGTATAAATTTGGAAATATTATATATACTCAAGAATTTATTGGGAATATATTTAAGCATTATAAAAATCATATTTATATGATTCCTTGTAAAAATATATAATTTCTTATTGATTTTAGTAGGTATATTTGGTGAATTTTTTAAATTTAATTTAGAGATGTATTTATTTCTTGCTCTCTTTTATGCAATAACAAAGAAGTCTCGTATAAATGTGTGAATGAGATGAAATTTCAGTAAGAACCTTTATGATTGTCAAATTAGTGAAAGAAAGTTCATCTTTCCACTTATTGATCACGAGATAAAGGAAATAAATTTGTGTAATTTTTATTTTTACCAATTAAAAAAAACTCTTTTGAAAAGAGAAAAGATTGTGCCTTTTTTAGCCCTTTTTTTTTATTTTTTTAAATATATATTTTAATTACTGGGTTTTAATTAAAGTAAAAAAATTAAGTATTGCTTTTGTTCTAAAAATGTTACTTTCAAGCTAAAAGAGAGAAAGGAATAAAGATACACATATAAGGTTGTGAGCGGCAGAGGATCAGGTACTTGATGGTGCTTTTTAGAGTAGATTATTCTATTCCATCAGGTCCGTTTGTCGAGTCAGAATGATCTGGAATCGTCTGATTCTCTCTGTTCTGACACTAGATTGAGCGGTTGCAAGTGTGTAACGTACTTGAGTTTAGTGAATCGTTGACCACCAGATTTCGTCTCTCGTTCTTGGAGAACGTGACCATGTGCCCACTATTAAAGTTCCACTTTTTTCTTTTTGTCTTTTTAAAAGGCTTTAGAAATTTGTACGTTGAAAACCTTCTTGGTTTATCCATCAAATCTTCACTTTCAGTTACTATTTTTCGGTCTTATTCTATTAAATTATATAAATATATATATAAAAGATTCGTATAAATATGTAGATAAAATATAATCAAAATATTATAATCAAAATAAAAGATCTAATTCCGTTTATTTGAATTTTGATTCATATTTTAATTTTTTAATATATTAATAGTTTTTAAAAACATTTTATTAAATAGAAACATACCATTTTATTATTTTTGTTAAAATAATAAAATGGTATGTTTATTATTATATTTATGATTTACATACATTATCTAATTTTCTTTTTATTCTATTTTTAATAAGTTACTTATCCTTTTTTCTATACAAAATTTTTAAATAAGAGGCTTTAACACGAATTTAATGTATGTCAATCATCGTCAACAACTAGTTGAAATCTCATTGAGATGTAAAATATGAGAAAATCAGATAATACATAATCTTGTCCTTATATAACAGAGAGTTGTTCCGATATAAATTAGTGTGTGGTATCTAAATTTTCCTAATAAATAAAATAAAAGAAGATTACTATGAAGTTTATTGAAAAATAATTTTAAAAAATTGTAGAAGCCATTAGCATCCCCATCTAATTAAACAGGTTTCTATAATTAAGATGGTATTAATTAAAAACTGTTACATTTACAAAATAAAAATAAAAATGTTTTAATTTAAATTTGCAAAATTTGGGAGAGTGTTAAATGTACAGTCTACTAAAATTGTTAGTAAAACAAAAAGATTGGCAATGAATAAAGTTTTAGCCCTTCCTTCCTTTCTTTCTTTTTTTTAATTTTGCCCTTTCAATATGTGAAATGGGACAAAGGAAATACAAAAAAAAAAAAAGCTGGATGGCATGTATAATACAAATAATGCGGTGGTTGGTTTGTCGGATCCACACAACATAAGAATGCAAAATGGAATCACATCGTCCAATGTCGGCTTGCCTATCAGTTTACTAAGATTAGGTAAGTGCCAAACTTGCAAGCGTTGCGAGGGTCGAATCCAATGTCCGAGTTTCGAATACTATCTCGATTTGATTAGGGACGTAATGAACTGGGTCGGATCCATTCAGGCTTCAGCTCAATTCAATAATTGATGGTTGGACTCCAGTCTAATGTCTAAAGTTTGAATATTATCTCATTTTGATTAGGCATGGTCAAGTCAGAATGAGTTGGGTCTACTCAAACTCAAACTCGAGTCTGGCCCGAGTCTCAATTGGGCTTGAAAAATTGAGCTTAAGCTCGATTCTGATCGGGTCCTAGCAATCCAAAACTTTGTTGCACCGACTCAGGTCAAAAAAATTTAATTTTAAAATAAAATTATTTTATTTTATTTATATATGTCGGACTTCAGGCTGACTTCGTTAAGAGAAAAGGTAATAAAAGATATGTGGCATAATCTTATATGTTACGAAGTTATTATATAAATAGTTATATTCCTTCTTAATTTAATTGTTCGAAACTTACTATAAATTAAAATTTTAACATTTGATTTTATAAATTATATAAATAAATCAATTAGTATGATTAAATTACAAACTCTTTCATATTTAATTCAGAATTAAAGAAATTATTATGTTTATAAATTAAATAGTGGAATTAAACCACAATTCTTTTTGGAACATGACTCAATTGAAAATTCATTTTATTGAAAAAGCATTACATCAAAAGTGTATAACAGAATATTCCTACTTCAATTAAATGCTTTATGAACTGAAATTTAAAAGTGCAAATTAAACTGAATTTTAAAAAGTAACAATTAAATGCTTAATTTTTAAAAAAAAATTCTAATATAACATTAGTGTCTCCGTTAAGTTTGTTGACGTGGTTTGCTATGTATTCTAGGAACCCTAATTAATGATATACATTAGCCAAAATTAACACAAGTAACGATGATTAGCAAAATGATGTCGTTTAATCATATAACTAAAATGACTTAGTTATTAAAAAATGATGTAGTTTAATCTCTAAATCAGCTTACGTAGCTCCGACACCTTTATCTTTTATTTTCAGTTTGTTCTCCCAACACCCTCATTTTTTATTTTGCAATGTGAGGCCAGCTTAAGGTGTCAATAGAACAAACTGAAAACGAAGAGCTAAGGGTGTTGAGAGAATAAACAGAAAACGAACGGTTAGGAAGTTGGGAGAACAAACTAAATATAAAGGGAACAAATTGAAAATTAAGGGTGAATTTATCGGAAGAACAAATTGAAAATGAAGGGTGAACTTGTCAGAAGAACAAATTGAAAACAAAGGGTGAGGGCGTCAGGGCTGTGTAAATTGATTTAGGAATTAAACTACGTTATTTTTTAAGAATAATATCATTTTAGTTATATGATTAAACGATGCCGTTTCATTAATCTTTATTAGTTGTATTAATTTTGATTGACATATATTATTAGTTAAGGTTTCTGGAACACGTGTTCAGTGTCACAAAGGTTTGCTTTGGACTCGAACTTTTACCGCAAGTCGCGCCCACCTTCGTACGACAATACTGCTTAGTCCGCTTAAGTAAGATTGAACCTTCTCACATGAATTTCGCCGAACAAATCCGTTAGCGCTCAAACACCTCACGCGCACACAAGTGTTTAAAATGTTTCTCTCACACACAAAATAACACAAATATATAATAGAGTAAAGAAAGCAACAAGAAATATATAGCCGAAACTAATCTTTCATTAACCCTTAACAAAATGTTAACAAAAGATACAAGTACCTCCTTCTCGAAGCCCTTATAAGGAACTCCCTACTCCAAACTGTTACAATGAGAACTCCTCCAAAAGCTCTCAACTCTCAAAGCTCTCTTCTCTGGGTAATTTCTCTCAATGAATGAATGATTCAATAATTGAATGAATAGTTTTCAACTCTAATGAGTTATTTATAGGCATCTCTAGATGATTAAGTTAGAATTCTAATAAAACTCTACTAGTTAAGGTCACAATCTTATCCTTATCAGATTATATCAAACTAACTAATAGATGACATCTTCATCCAATTAGGACTTTATCTAATAGGATTAAGTTACATCACATTAACAAGATAAATGATTACCGTATCTATGAATGATTATCCTTATCCACAAATATCTCCTCTATCTTCAGATGATCTTTCTACATGATCTTTATCTCTTAAAGCTGATGTTCATCCACTGTGATCTTATCCGCCACATCATCATGTGTCACATCATCCCCAGTTGCCACGTCATTGTTGATGTGTTTTCCAAGTCATCACGACTTATCCACACATAGGTCCATCAATGCATGTCCATGAGCAAGTCCATCTTCCATGATCAAGCTTACTCATGGTGCATTCTCATCGCTCTATGACTAAGTAAAAGTCACAATTCGAGTTAATATAAAATCTCGTATACTTTACATACCTTCGACCTGCCTCACTGAAGTTAAGTGCTTATGCGTCTAGTCGCGCTCGCATGCTTTTGCGCATTCTCGCGAGGTATCACACGCCTTTACACATTCTTGCGCACCCTCGAATCCCGCATGACTTAGTTCGCCAACTCCGCACAGCCTCGCATTCAAATATCATATCTTGTCAAAGATTTCCGCCAATGTGAGCTTACGCGTGCCCACGCATATCGAATCTTGCTTATTTTCAAGATCTTCGCCGATATTTCTTGCATCCCTCGCCTACTTCGCAAGTTCCTCAAGTTTTGCTTTTCAACATTTGTACGATCTCGCAGTCTAGACTTAGGAATCTAACACTAAGCTACTTTAGCAAAATTTAGTCGAGACACTAAGCTATAATTAAAAAATTAAAAATTTGAGCGTTTATTTGTTAAGTTTTGATATTTGGAGTAAAATTGAATAAAATTTAGAATTTTTTTTAATTAGCCCAAATAAAAGAAAAAAAAAGAACAAAATCCATAGGCCATGTGTAGAAGGCCTCAAGAAGTTTTAGGGAATTTTACAGGTGACAAGAAACCCTACTTAATTATTAAAAATTTCGCAAATAATATTTTAAAATAATTAAATGTCTGAGGAGGTCTTATGTTTATAAGTAATTTTCTTATAAATAAATTTTAAATCAACTCTTTTAAAATTTAATTATCTTGAAAATATATGACTAATCGGTCCATTCTTCATTTGTTGTCTCTTTAAATAAAGGTGGCATATATTCCTTTACGTGCATAAAAAGGCCCTATTCAAAGAAAGTAGAGTTACACTTGTTTTGTGGTCCCAAATGAAAACAAAAACATCTGAATTGTTGTTACAATTTTAAATTAATAAATTAAATTTATTTTGAATACAACTATATTGAATTAAAATTTGATTTTTAATCAATCTTAAAAGTTTAAATGCAAAACGATGTAGCATAGAGGATTGGAATGAACAAGAGATTGGAAAAGAAACATTACATCAATGTTGAATTACTTGTAGTTAGGAAAAATAGAATCTAATCTTCCATTCTCTTGCTCTTGCTCTTCATCTTCTTCTTCTCAATACAGTTAGCCCCACAAAACCTTTTAAAGACTATTATAAAATAGCTAACGACAATAAATAGACAAAAACGACCCTTCAACATTACACTTGAAATTGGTCAGATCAAAATACAAACCCTAAATCCCCAATTATTAACCACCACCGCCTCACCCCTCACACTTCCCACCTACATACACTCCTACTAGACCACAAAAACTCTAAGCATAAACCGACCCATAAGACAAAGCCATCAACAACACTGCCGCTTGTTCTTCTTCTCCAAGCTTTCGCCTTTGTCTCTCCACTGATGATCTCTGCATCAAAACCTCCTTCCCCAATGCCAATAGTCTCTGCTTTAACCCATCTCCCAACTGCTTGTTACTGTGATTATGATTGCTTGACCCATTGTTGTGACCTCCTTTTCTTGGTTTTTTGTCGTTTGATGTGCCTTTGTTTAGTCCCAAAACATCCCTTCTCTTCTTCCTGCTTCTGATACCACACGCGTTGCATAGTGACTGTCAATGAAATGGAAACGAAAACATTAGATCGAAGATTAAAACTTTTTCTCGAAAAAGAACCGAAATCATGATGAAAAGATTAACGAATAGTGGTGCGTGAAGATACCTTAGGACCAGCAGGCCCTCCTCTCCAAAGAGGGGTCTTGGAAGTTCCACAATCAGCACAGGTTTTCTTCTGTTGGCTCTCTACCTCTGGTGATTTGCTACTGATATCTTCAGCCTCTGATCCCTGTAAAAATAAGATGAGACTCCTGATTAACTAAAGCTGGAACTAAAGATCATGGATCAACTAATCAAAGCAGCTAACTTTCAACCTAAAACTCACTCTGTCACTTGGATCCAGCATCTTTAGCCACTATACTGGAGATCTAAGACAAACCCGTTTGAGAGAAAGATCAGAGTTGAAATGGGTATTCAACAAAATGAATCAAAGTCGGCTAGTGAGCTGTATCTGAATCAAACAGATCATTTCACTCAACAACGCTAGAGTCCGACAGACTGAGAGCAAAAAGAAACAAGAACAGAGATCTAACAGATTCGGCAGCGCAGAGATTAAAGATTGGAGAGATCAAGAATCGTTAACGGTGATTGAAACGATAGTGTTAAAGAAACCGACATGCAACCACCCAGAGACAGAGAACCGGATAGAGAGAGAAAGTACTATGCAAGTGTGACTTTAGAGAGAGGAAGAGAGACAGGATCACACGCACTTGAGCACGCAGGGGCGGATCTGAAAAAGGGCTTATAAATGGGACTCCAAACCCTAGCCCCGATGGAGGGTCCAAATGACCACAATGCCCTTGTGAACGAAACTATTTGACCCAATTGGCCTCCCCGCCAAAACCCACAATTTGTGGGATTTGCTGAAAATGAACAAAAAAAGGGGCGCCATTTTTGAGTTGGCCAAAAACAATCTTGTTTTACCAAAAAGCCTGAAAAGGGTCTGCTTTTTTGGCGCCACCAAGTTGGTTGTTTTGGCTCCAAGACGTGTTTTTTAGTTTGTGAGTGTTTTCTTGACTATTTTATTGTAGTTTGAACTTTGAAGTGATGACATTGTTGGGTTTCTGAAAGTTACTTCATTCACATAATGATTGGGGAGGTAGGTCAAGTCAAAACTTGGAGGGGTTGATGTCAATTTACATGTATGAATTGTTGCTTTTGGATAAGACTCAAATTTTGGAGAAGATGTAATAATTTGACATATTGGATTCAATTAATGTTAGTATATATATAATTTCAATACCTAATTTCAAATTCTTTGAAAGGTTTCATCACCAATTGAACCACTAATGCATACCTACAATTGAAGGATAGCAAATTAAGTAATGTTTAATTAAAAAAATTAATTAATTTAGTGTCAAAATTTTTAAAAGTTGTGAACATAACGTTGGTGACTTTGGTAAAAATAAAATTTAATTATCAAATTAAAATTTTTAAAAATTTAATGCTAAATTTAAAAAGTATATTTTTTAAATTTGTCATCTCTAAAATTGTGTTTAGATCACAAATTCATTAATGAAAGTTGGCAATGGAGGATGGTCTTTTCTGCACATATGGTCAGCTTCTGTTTTCTTTTTAAAACAAGGTGATGATGCATCACACAGCCTCAATTTGTCCACATGGGGGGTGGAGACAAAAGGTACAAAAAGACATTTCATTTAACAAGATTCAGAGAAGAGAAGGGTTATTTTGTAACTAAATTAATTGAGATATGACAAAAGGTGCTATCTTTGATAGAGCTTTATGTGGTGGACAACATAAGTCAGATAAATATGAGATAAAAAGGTTAAGACTGCTCTTCAGAGATGGTTCAATCAGTAGAGTGATTAAAAAATTTGTAATCTACATAAAAATTTAAAAATAATGATTAATCGATAATAGACATGTATTAAAATTTTACAAATATTATTATCAAATTTGTCATTTAATTATGAATTATTGTCTTGGCAATCGATTTATTTATAATTTGTAAACTATTATGTCTTTTTTTTATGATTTATTAAACACACTTGAATAATAATAATAATAATCATTTTGGATGTATAAAAATATAGACGGAGTTATTTGGGGCCCAGTGGTACACTAGGACCCCTAAGATTTAAAAATTTAAATATTTTTATTTTTAATATAACAAGACTTTCTCTTGAAGTGTGTCGCGCCGCTACTGTCAATGTGATTTGTGAAAGATTGTATGAAGAGGGGTGTTCCAAAATTTTTCATTCACATGGAGGTGATTAGACATTAACCCCACAAGGTTTTGAACAAAATTCAAAGACGGATATATAAGATATGTTTATAGTTAGAGGGAGATCAAGGCGTAGAAGTGAAGACATGACGAATCTTCATCACTATCGTGTTGAGCTTTTCTATTCTGTGATTGACATGCAACTTCAAGAGCTTAA
>JAOSBL010000212.1:44714615-44725375 GCA_027568915.1 Erythroxylum roraimae
ATAATGTACTTAATTAATTAATATTATTATTTTAATTAATTATATTGTAAATTAATTATATTTTAATTAATTAATTATATTATATTTTAATTAATTAGTAAAATGAGTCTCTACTAATAAATGAGTTTCATTCCTCTACTAAATGGGAGGTATGAAGGATTCTCCCAAAGTGGGATATCAAACCATTACCCCTATAATCATAATCAATAATCAACCACTCACTTTCATTCCAAACCCATCAACCCCTTCCCAAACCCATCAACCAAGCACCCCTTAAGTTAAATTTGAGTTTGTACTTAGAAAATTTTTGAATTTCATTGTCAACTTTGCAAAATTATTTTTTTAATTACTTATATTATTTTCTATTACTTTTTGCTCAAACTACATTTTTTAGGATTTAGGATAAAGTTTAGTGCTTTTAAAATGTGATAAAACTCATCAACCTAAGATAACAATTGCATTTGTGCAACTTTGCAAGGAAACAAAAAAACAAAATATGATATGATTAGGTTAGTCCAAATAGTCTATAAGTATTAAGTTAGTCGAGATCAATTTATAATTCAAACAACAACAATAACACCCATAAAAAATTATGCTAAAATGCTGGGTCTGAGAAGGTTTTAGTAATACGGAGTCTTATCCTAACTAACAGAAAGACCCAATTTGTAATTCTAAGCGTATCAAAATTTTCATTCAAGTTTTAAAATTTTGAGATTACTCTAACTTTTGTTATTTTTAATTAAAAAATTATTAAAAGTTTAAAACTAATAGAATAAATATTTAGTGATTTTAACACTCTTTTAATTATAATACAAAAACACCCTAAATGTAGCTTAGAAATTACATTTCTGTTATATAATGAAGAAAATGTCTCACATATCAAGGATTTAAGAAGGAAATGGTATTTTTGAATAAATAGAATATATTTTAATAACTTGGATAAATTATTAATCAAACAGAAAGTTAACAAAATCAAATCCAACGATCAACCATTTTTCCAACTTCATATAATAATCATCTTAGAAGATAATTCAACCAAAAAAAGAAAAACCCAAATATAGTAGTAAAAGAAGGTCTACATCTCCCACATTCCCGGAAAATCCTGTTCCAGCCTTCTTGGAACAGGATTCTACGGATAGTTAGCTCCTTCCAACAACAACAAAAATAGTAGTTTCTCTTGTCTCACCGGACACCTCTTGTTTTTTTTCCTGCTCTGTCATAAAAGCCATGGATGCACGTAATAGAAAAAAGAATTTCCATCTCTGTCTCTAGCTTGCTCGTCTTCTTCTCCACTAAGAAACCTCCATGAGTCTAGCAGATGCTATGAAAGACATGGAAGAATTCCGGGTGGCGAACCGGGAGCTTGCCTCAGGTAAATGGAGGTTCGAAACCAGAGGACCTCCTCCGCCCGAGGTTACACATAGTCGTAGAGTTGAACCTCTGCGATCTTACAGAATCTCAGCATCTGCTACACCACCATCTCCGTGGAAACAGAGCTCGTCCTCCTCCAGCTGGGGCGCGAGTGACCCTGATTTGAAGAGACAAAGGCGGGTGGTGAAGTACAAGTCCTACGCGTACGAAAGGAAGGTGAAGGACTCTGTAATGAGTGGATTTCGATGGATGAAGAACAAGTATAGCGAGCTTGCGCATAGATATTGATTGGAGAGAGGGAAAGAAATCTTGATTTTCCTACAACTTTCTTGGATATTAGTTGGGTTTTGGCAATAGAAATTTCATGTTGGTGTTGATGATCATGATCATGAAGCCAAAACCTTGGAAGAGAATGATTGGTTACAGGGAGATGAGATTGAGATAATCATAGTTTATTTGTTTTGTTATGTTATCTTCCTTGTACGTATTTATGTATGCATATTATTATGATAATCCCAGGCTTGCTGAGATTCATTTAGAAGAATTTGCTTTTCGGCCAAGCTTTTTTTTTTGGTCAGGTTAGCTTATATTAGTAGGCTTTTATAGTAAATTTTTTTTCTGTAAATCTTTTCTGAGAAGAAATTTTATAAGAAACAATTTGAAACTTCAATCGTAACTATAAGCGGCTAATAAGTTGAATATATCTATTATCAAAATATTATAAGTTTAATTAATTACAAAGCAATTAGATTGACTCAACCAAAAATCAAAATCAAGAAATTGTAATTGAATTTACTCTTGTTTAATATTAAATTTTGTTCTTTAAATTTTATTTTAAATTTTATATCTAATTTAATTCATTATTAATTATAAATTTTAATTCATTATCAATTAAATGTTAGATATAACTCAAAATTTTAATTTTTAAAATTACTTTTTAACAAATATTTTGTTTTATTTATTAATAATTAATTCAAACATAATTTGCAAATTATTATATGCATTGGAAAAATTACAACTCAAATATAATTTATAAAAGAAAAGGGAAAAAACTCGTATTGTAACCTTTTATTTGGGCTTTGAATTGGAATTTTCGTTTGCCTATGCTTTGGGAGTGGATCTGGACTCTGGAGCGGCCCGTTCCCCTGGATCCGTCTCCTACTATTTGACCGTTTACGCTCCATTTTAAACTTACACAAACAGTATTCACTCCCAGTCACAGCTCCCCACGTGTAAAGTCAGTAGATTACAGTCATTCTCACGGTTCACCTCAACGTATCTTTATCATCTCCCCAGACCATGTCCTCGTTTGGAATTTGAAATCGATCGCCCTCCCAAAGAGACGTTACGACCCTTTCACTTTTTTAAAATAATAAATAATAAATAATAAATCAAAACAATATAATTATCGACAATAATAATAATAATAATTAATTATAAATACAAGACAGGAACAGGAGCATTGTTTTCGTTTGTGTTTGAGAAATAATTCAAAGTACTGTTTGGTGTTTTTGTCTCCATTTAATGCATTTGAACTACACACCCGCAGACAATTTCCACTCATTACTTCCTCTCTTGTCATTCTCATTTTCAGACTGACCCACAAGGGAAAGATTCAACTTTGAACCCAAAACTCCCTGAAATCTCTGTCCCGAGTTCTTAAATTTACTTACCTTCTGTAAGTGCACTAAATTTGTGGACTTGGTTTGGTCAGGAAAGAGATGATCATTCGGAGAGACTTGTTGTTGGTTTCGTTCGTCTTTCATTTTTAGTTTGTTGTCGAGTAAGTTCTTTTCTTTTTGTGTTTGTTTGCTTTGAATTTGATGTTTTTGATTTTAGGTGATTAGAGGATGGATTTAAGTGATTGTTGTTATTGAATGGTCTGGTGGGGTTTACCATTATCGACGAAAATGACTTATGGGTCTATTCGTTTTCTTTTTTTCCTGATCTTCCCCTCTGGCTGACAAAATGCAGCAATCGATCCAGAAAACTGGTATTGATAGTGCTGCTAAATTGGGTCCATTTGCTTGATATAATGTCGTTTCTCTAAGTATGGGGTATTGACTATACTGCATTGGCACGCTAGAGTATAATATTGGAGTTCTGGAATTTTAGTAATTAGGGAAAATGGAACTGATAATTGGGTTTTATGTAAACTGGGATGGTTGATTTGACTTGGTTCAGTTTTGAAGCTCTTAAGAACAGTCAAGTGAACAGATAATGTTGACCAAGTACAAAATTAGTAATGGAAGAAGTGATGGGATTGCTATATGAAATTGGGCTGTAGATGATTTTCATTCAACAAAGACTCTAGATAGGAACAGGGAATTCCATGATCGTCCTATGGAAATTCATTGATTTGTTCTTTGCAGATGCTGGAGGTGCATTGATAATTCACCTGAGAAAATGGGCTTTGAGAAAGAAGGATCAAAAAGTGGAGGGGGTTATGTTGGTGGATTCTTTCAGCTGTTTGACTGGACTGCTAAATCGAGGAAAAAGTTATTCTCAAGCAAATCAGATTTTCCAGGTACTATCTTTTTGTTTTGCATTCAGTATGCTGAAACAATGGGCTTGTGCAATGCATATGATAAAATTCCTTCCTTGTTGGTTATGTATTTCTGTCTTGCTTATTGTAGAGCACACTAAACAAGGAAAGAGAAGTGATGGGAACTTTCCAAGGACTCGTATTAAACTGGTACAGTTATGGCCATTTTGTTTGTCCCTCATTGACTGTCTATATAATGGATATTGGCAAGTTTACGCATCTAAGATAATGGTGTAATATTTGCAGATGGACGAGGATGAAAGAGGAGCAGGATCAAGCATTGTAGGAAGTAGTGATTATAGTTGTGCATCTTCAGTAACAGATGATGATGGATACGGAGCTAAGGCCCCTGGATTAGTAGCAAGGCTTATGGGATTAGATTCTCTGCCAACATCCAATTCTTCTGAGCCAAACTCTACCCCATTTTTTGATACCCAATCTCTTCGAGATGCTTCTAACTCCAGAAAACACTTTTATCATTATCACGATCATCAAGGTGCATACTCTGGAAATCTACTCAATAGGGATGGCCCTCCTAGAAACTTTGCAGAGCCAAAGCCTCAGAAAGTGTTAAGCCGGCCTATTGAGAAGTTTCAAACTGAAATGTTGCCTCCTAAGTCGGCTAAATCCATTCCAGTTACACATCATAAGCTTCTATCTCCTATCAAAAGCCCAGGCTTCATTCCAAGTAAAACTGCAGATCACATAATGGAAGCTGCTGCAAAGATAATTGAGTCCGGTCCCCAAACTACTTCCAAGGCCAAGATGCCTGTGATTGGGACTTCTTCAGTGCCCTTGAGAGTTCGAGATATGAAAGACAAATTGGAGGTTGCACAGAAAGTTACTCAGTTCGGATCTTCTTCAGTAACCATGAAAGTTCGGGACCCAAAAGAGAAAGCAGAAACTTCTCAAAGAGCATCCAGGCTTACAGAACCTTCTAGAAAACCTGTGGAGTCAAATGCTGCCAAGTATCTTAAGGGACAGTCCTTGATCAAAAGTTGGAATGGAGCAATAGAAACATCTTCAAAAGCTGTTCCTGGGACTGAAGAAGGTTCTTCTGGTCAAAAGAGCAAGGGAAAGTCCATATCTCTTGCAATCCAAGCTAAGGTCAATGTTCAGAGAAGAGAAGGCTTGTCTTCAGGTAGCAGTCAGGCCTTGGTAGGCCAAAAAGGGCAGAATGAGGTTCTGTCAAGCCAGCCCTTCAAAAGCCAACCAAATTTGCAGAAGAGTTTGCATAAGAAAAATTCTGCACATAGTTCTGCTGGTGCACTCAGGCAGAATAATCAGAAACAAAACTGCTTAACAGATAAAGATAAATTATCTTCCAAACCCTCAGTTCCAAGCTTGCAGAGTAGAAAAGTTGTGCCTGGAACTCCTTCCTCTGTGCGACATAAGAACTCAGTTAAAACTGTTGGTCCTAAAATTGGATCCAGGAAGTTGGGCATAGAGGTAACCGACAGTGAGGGGAGGGTTTCATCTTCCAACACCATGAATGTTCCAAGGAAAAGACGTTCAATTGATGGGAACATGCATCGTGACAAAACTCAAGCTGTCGAAAACATGTTTGACAATGATAGAAAGGCTGTTGAGTCTAATGCAGTAACCGATAAACACCTTGGTTGGGCAGAAGAAAGCAAAAGGAAAGGGATGGATGTTGTCTCGTTTACATTCACAGCTCCCCTCACTAGGTGTATATCTGATTCTGGACCAGCTGGTCATGTTGTTCAGAAAAATACCGGTTCTTGTACAGATAACCGTGGCAAGAGGTTGTTGCTAGATGCAGGTAGCATGAAACTGCCTTCGGCAGGATATAATGTGATAGGAGGAGATGCCTTGAGCGCTCTTTTGGAGCAAAAATTAAGGGAATTAACTAAGAGTGTGGAGTCTTCATGCACTTCTGTTCATGTAGGGTCAGTTTCTAGTTCTGCATTGAGTTTCCAAGATCTGTCATCCACTCTTAGTATTGACAACAGAACAAGTATACATCACAATCGGGATCAAAATTACTCCGAAATTGAAAAGTCAGATATCAGCTATGATTCTGACTTATTATCCACCAATTCCACAGCACCTAGATATAAGCATCTGTTTCAGGTATGAATCTCTGGATTTGAACTATCCACAAAAGTTCAACTCTTACATCTGTTCACTTTTTGCGCTTGGAAAGTTAATTGCTTCATCTTTAAGCATCATTTTGTCTTAAAGTTGGTCAATACAATTGTAACATTTCAGGGTGTTGACAACGTAGAAAGTTTCAGCAGCAAATCTAGTGAGTCCAGGAATCTGCTTGATCTTAGGGGTCCTAGTCCAATCTCTGTTCTAGAACCTTCATTTTCAAATGAAAGTTGTAGCTCTTTGGATAGCATGGACAGTAGCAGTACAGAAGGTAAGAACAACAGTTATCGATAATTTTCAGACCTCTTTGCTTGTTATGCTTCAAGTATACTAAATTGCAGTCGAGAATGCTAAATTTCATAAGATGTAGTTTCAGGAAACAAGCAATGTTCATCAATTCATGCACAACAAATTAATGGATTGAGTTCTTCAAAGAACTTTCATTATGTAGATGCTGATATGGAGTTGTCAGATTCTGCTTCTTCAACATCTACCGGAGCTTTGGTTAGAAAGATTGCGCATAAAACGGCTGCAACTGATCTCGCCAGATCACCCAACTGGGAGATTGAATACATAAAGAAAATACTCTTGAATCTGGACTTCGTGTTTCAGAACTTTGTTCTGAACCTTGCTCCGGAGATAGTCAATCCTCGGATGTTTGATCAGTTGGAAGATTGTAAAAATGGGTTCCAAATCTTTTGTTCTGATGATAAGCTCGAAAGGAAGCTGTTATTTGATTGTGTAAGTGAATGCTTGGACTTAAAATGCAGACCATGTGTTGGTGGGGGACACAGAATATGGGCAAAAGGAGAAATAATGGTGAGAAGAAAGGACCGGTTGGCTGAAGAAGTGTTCAAAGAGATCACAGAATGGAGAAGAATGGGAGACTGTATGGTGGACGAGCTTGTAGACAAAGACATGAGCAGTCACTATGGAAGGTGGCTAGACTTTCAAGTTGATGAATGCGCACTTGTAGCAGAAGTGGAGGGACAAATATTTAATTCATTGATTAATGAAGTTGTTGCTGATGTGCTTCGATTTTGATACCTACATCTAAAGAAGATTGCAAGTAGATTTCAGAATCCACGGGCACAGGGACTTTCCGGGAGGGGGGATCAGCTTTCGGATTAGACTTTCA
Organism: Erythroxylum roraimae; assembly: GCA_027568915.1. Taxonomy (NCBI): domain Eukaryota; kingdom Viridiplantae; phylum Streptophyta; class Magnoliopsida; order Malpighiales; family Erythroxylaceae; genus Erythroxylum; species Erythroxylum roraimae. The sequence continues at coordinate 44,721,785 of JAOSBL010000212.1, forward strand.
AAGCCTTTGCAGCTGTCTGAAGTTTGCAACTCATCTTTTCCTTGTATTAATTGGCATGGAGGCCAGGTGCTTTGCAGTGAACTCCTTGAGCATAACTACTTCCACCTCCAGTATACTCCATTGTAAGTGTTCCAGGGGTTACTGCATCTGCAATGTTTTCTACTGATAACGCTTCAGGTTTTCGCATTTGTGAAAATGTGAAGCATTTTTCAGTTGCAAAGTCAAACATTTTCAGCAGGTTGGAGAAGCCAACTTTTGAATGTACCCTTCTCGAACTAAGAACATAATTTGTGACTTTCCCAGCACTACATGTCGGAACCCTTAATCGGACATGCTTAGTTTATACTTTATGAATCTGGCTTCAGTTGTCACTTTGGATTTGATATAGTGTCAAATGTAGAGCTTATTTATGCAAGATTTGTGCTTGTTGGTCAATGAAGAACTTGATTCAGTTTGTTACATTTTGGTGCTTCTTGTCACTTATGGAATGCTTTCTATTTCCTGTCAATTTGAGTTTAGCTACATCTTTAAACCAACTTCTTAAAACGGTGGTATCAGGAAATTGCATCTTGTGACTGAAAGATTATGTTTTGATGAGGAATGATACAGACATTTTACTCAGTTCTTTTAATTTATAAACATACTGTAATTAAAATGGTCTGTGATATTCAATTCTAAATTCAATTACTGTTTTTGTTTAGTATATTTATATCTTTGCAAAAACAAAGCTATAAAACATAGATTTTTATGTGATTTAATTAGCTTTTACCAAATTCACAGCATAGTTTTTTTGAAAAATTGGAAACAATTTAAAGTTAATTAATCCACATAAAAGTCTCGGGTGTCACTAAAAAGAATTTTAGACCAAAGCATTTGTAATGAAAAAAGCAATAAACTACCCTAATCCTGGATTTTCCAAAGCTTTGGATTGAAAATTGTAACCGACCACCACAACATCTCAGTAAGTCTTGTTAAAATACAAAAATCTGAACAGTATAAGATCTTACTTCTACCTAGTAGAAAGATTATTTTCGATTAAAAATGGTAATCACATTCATAAAAATATTCATTAAACAATACTATATACAGTAACCTCATTAGCCAAAAAGGAACCGTCTTTTTCCGTAGAGAACAGCAGTAGCAGTCAACTTTACATTAAGGAATATTACTTGTTCGTAAAAATAAGGTTCTCAATGCAGGTTCTGAACTAGATCCAAGCTACCGAAGATCAACAACATCAAATTCTACCTTGGTATTCATGTAGACATGAGAACAATGCTCATAAATAGGGTTCCCATCCAAAGGCTCCTCATGGGGATGAAAACCCCTCTCCTGGCAGTTACGAATCACAGAAACACCACCGGGGTCGGAAAGATGAAATATGCCATGCGGACTGCATTAGTATAAAGGATATATTAACAAACAAATAACTAGAAAGAAGAAATCCAAACATATATTACGTGTCGCTCAATATCAGAAGATATAATCAGATTATCAATGACAATCTCTCTTATACTAGACTCTGTGTCTACTGTCTTTAAGGGTTTAAAACAGCTCAGTCAAGCGGCTAAAAAAAATGTCGAGCCCCAAATTCAAAATAGAACAATTTGTTCAGTGACGGGTAAACCTCAAATTTGAGAAATTCGTTTCCATTTCAGTGTATTGGGAATCAAATTCTTCTCCAATTCATTTCAATTGCATATTTGGAATCGAAATGTCCATTTCCTAGTTTTTGTTCGAAAGAGATCGTGTATGTTCTCGTGCAAAGAAGAAAACAGTACCTTGCTGTATCAGTGGGAGCCATAACAATAGCAATTGCTTCAGGCAACATAATCTGAAAGCAGTAGAAATATAAGTCTTTTAGTACCACTTAATACGGTGAACGGATGAAACTTGGAAGAGATACGTAAGGAGTCTCCCTAAGATTGACACACATGAGTAACATTTGGCTATTAGCACACAGGTCAAGCAAGAGAATGAGGTAGCCTGCAATGTCAAATTAACAAACTAATACATAGAAGAAATTTTCAAAATGATAGATAACATAAACAACAGCTGGTTCTAATTAGATTGGTAGCTCGAAGAAAGAAAAGACACATTCCATGAACAGAACTAGGAAGTTATTCCCAAAAAATAAAAATAAACTAAAAAAGATTTGGAAGATACCACAATAAGAAGATAATTTTTTTTTATCATTCTATGTTTACCTGATATGAGTAATGAGTGTGCAGATCAACCGATGACATGAAACAGGTCTGTGATGGGTGTGTCTGAAAAACCCATGTAGATATCCAAGAGTTAAATTAGTACTGAACCTACTAATTAGATAACAATATCAGTGACAATATGGAAAATCAAAAGCTTTGGTATTCCTGAATATCAATATTGAAAGGAAAAAAGAAAAGAACTGTTAACACACAGTTATAGCAATGTCCCAGCATGATGAAACTATAATTTGTCCAATATCCAGGGGAACTAAAGAAGTACGTTTCCACCCAGAGTTCTCAACATACCTTTTTATATTCAAATAGCAATGAAGCATAATCACACTATAGTTTTATATATCAGCAGAAATAATTAAAGAACTAGTTACTGCCTGGGTGCTGATATACTTACATGAATCCATCCGAGAGGAAAAAGAGATAGTTTGTCTTGAACTTCGAATATCTCTTCTTCATTCAACGTTTGACACTGGACAACAAGAAAAGTTTGAAGACAATAGTATTAACATCATAGCCCAAAAAGTAAACAGATTCCTATATCTAGATATTGGAGAAAAATTATATATTAGTTATTTTTTTCACAGTTCAATCATCCTCAATTTCCTTTCAACCGAACACCTATCCAAGTACTGAAGCAAACAGCCTAAACACATGACAATAAAACATTGCATCGAACTTATGACAAACAGAACAGGAAAATCATATTAAGGTGAAATTACAACTTACCGAATCTGAAGTTGACTCCTGCTTTGGGATTATAAGGGTAGTTATTTGAAAAGTTCTGTTTTTCTGGCCACAGCATTTGGAAACTGTCAGGAATGTGGACAAAAAGCTTCTAACAAGATAACATTTTTCTCTTCAGAATTTAATATGCCTTACCAGTAATCCAGCAAGAATACCACATGTTTCCAAATTCTTCTGTGTATTTGCACGAGCCAATCTCAGAAAACTGTCCATCAAAGTCACCGGCTGCATACAATCAAAAGATATTAGAAGAAGCTGAAATTGAAACAGTCAATAGTTAGAAGCTTTTGACTGTTAAATTGAAGGAAAGAGTGTCACAGAAATCATATCATCCAAAGAAAAACAAGGAGATTGGTCCTCAAGTTTCTTGTATTCAAAAGTTATAACAGGGAAGATACAAAGGTGTAAAACACTTACCACATGAACGTGTTGATATGAGTTCGAGGTCGACATCCCATCCTCAGAAGGTTTTGCTGGTCCAGGTCTTGGATCAGCAACTTTTGATGGAGGGATAGGAGTGTACTCCTGCTGCACTTTAGCAAGAACTGGAGGTGGAGAAGGGGGTCATAATGAACGTCCGAGGTCGTAGCTTCTCGAATTGTTCTACGCCTATTGTTTCCTATGT
>JAOSBL010000212.1:44726986-44741965 GCA_027568915.1 Erythroxylum roraimae
CTTAATCAAACTTGACTTAATACTAACCTTAGCATAATTCAAATCCAATTACTGATCTAATAAGGCTTCAAAAATTTCAAAATATGCCTCAAAATAAATAAAATAGGTTTGGGGTCCAACAGGTTGTCTTCAGCATGAATGGCTCTAAAGCTCCAGGCCCGAATGGATTGAATGGCTTTTTCTATCAGGAAACTTGGAATAGTTTGGGGGGATAGTCAAGGAGAGAATTATTATGGCACTGGTGGCTCATTATGATTTAGAGTTCCACCAAATGGACGTAAAGACCGCAATTCTAAATGGTGACTTAGAAAAAGAAGTATATATGGATCAACCGGAAGGTTTCGTGACCACAGGAAAGGAACGATTAGTGTGTAAATTAAAGAAGTCAATATATGGACTGAAACAAGCTTCCTGACAATGATATCTTAAGTTTAATGATATCATTACGTCTTACGATTTTGTAGAGAACACTGTTAATCGGTGTATCTATATGAAGGTTAGTGGGAGCAAGTTCATAATATTAGTTCTATATGTTGACGATATTCTTCTTCCTGCAAATAATGTTGTTTTGTTACAGGATGTAAAGAATTTTCTTTCTAATAATTTCGAAATGAAAGATATGGGTGAGGCATCCTATGTCATAGGAATAGAAATATTCCGGGATAGACCTCAAGGATTGTTAGGATTGTCTCAGAAAAGTTATATCGAGAAAGTATTAGAAAGGACATGGAGTCTATTCCTTATGCGCCAGTAGTTGGGAGCTTAATGTATGCTCAAACATACACTAGGCCAGATATCAGTTTTGTTGTTGGAATGCTAGAATGATATCAAAGTAATCCTGGACTGGACCACTCGAAAGCTGCAAAGAAAGTCCTTAGGTACTTACAAGACACCAAGGACTACATGCTCACATATAGCAAATCAACCCATCTCAAAGTGATAGGTTACTCGGATTCAGACTATGCTGGTTGTGTAGACTCACGAAAATCTACATTCGATTACATGTTCCTATTAACTGGAGAAGCAGTTTTGTGAAAAAGTGGAAAGCAATCCGTCATTGCTACTTCCACTATGAAGGCTGAATTTGTGGCGTGCTTTGAGGCCACGATTCATAGATTGTGGTTGCAGAACTTTATCTTAGGTCTTGGTCTTGTCGACAGTATTACCAGACCGTTAAGAATTTATTGTCATAACTCCGCAGCCGTATTCTTCTCTAAGAATGAAAAATATTCAAAGGGTGCGAAACACATGGATTTGAAGTATTTGTCTGTGAAAGAAGAAGTGCAAAAACATAAAGTGTCAATTGAGCATATTGGTACTGATCTCATGATAGCGGATCCGTTAACGAAAGGCTTACTGCCCAAAACATTTATTGGTCATATTGAACGGACGGGCTTTATAGATAAGTCCTTATTAGCATAGTATTTAGACATGTATATATACATATCATTGTCTTGCTCGAATTGTTATGACACTTGCGAATTCAATTATAGTCATATGTTTTTGCTTACTTACTAGTTATCCATATTATGTTGTATGCAATAATTATTATTTGTGAGATAACAATTACCGAATTACCCACTTAAGTTTGTTGAGTTGAGTTGATTCTGTGATACATAGGAGGAATCAGGTTATATAACTTGTGACCGCTATAATCCCATCAGCTTAATTCAATTAAGGATGACTTGATTGATCCCATGTATTGTGTGCACTTAAAGTTTTATTATTGGATCACCAAGTCGTACCATGGGCCAAATGGGAGATTGTTAGACTATTTTATGTCCCATGTAACTTACATCCTTAGAAGGTTTTGTTGGTCCAAGTCTTGGATCAGCAACTTTTGATGGAGGGATAGGAGTGTACTCCTGCTGCACTTTAGCAAGAACAGGAGGTGGAGAAGGCTGCTCGAGAGGAACAAATTGGAAAGGATCTTCCTGTACTCCATTAATTAGCACAGGGCATGGCTCCTCAGCTGGTCGCGATCATCTACCATTGTCTAAGGAGAGTATGGAATCCATTGTAGAGGCGTTCTCCAGAGAATCGCCCCCTTTTACTGCCATAATATCACGTCCATCCTGATTTAAGCTATCATAAAAAAGATGACATTATAAGAAGTAGCAATGTAAAGACAGAGATTTAAAAATAACAAAGAATGCATCTCATAAATTACATTGATTCCATAGGGAAGGAACTACGTAATATTCTGGAAGAAGAAGAGAAAATATAGAATAAAATATCAGTTCTCACGATGAACATTCGGCAGGGATCAAGTCCACGCTACTTGGATATTGAACCTGAATTACACAAGGATTTGATCAATTCACAGGCTCAGGTTATCACTCAAATGATCTAAACCAAAAAGAGAGAATGAACCAACAAATTTACCTTTTTTCCAGCACTAGGTCCTTGCCATTGGCCCCGAAAGCCACTTGGTCCTAAGAAAGAGTGTCTAGATAGCGTCTCTTGTTTAGGAAGAGGTAGACTAATAGATCTGTACATATTCAGAAACTTACATATCAGTCCAATAGAACCTAAACTATGGTTTATGCATCTTGTCGTGTACGATTCACCTTGCTTAAATGTCCCAGAACTCATTAGCAATTACAAAGGTTATATCATTCAATTGTATTATGTCAGTGAACAAAATGTACTTACAGCTTATTAAATTGTTTGTCAATTGGCAAAGAGTTCGAGAATAAAACTTGTGAATGATTATTATCATACTTCCATGATGATTGAGGTGTTACACTCGTAGCCTACACCACAGAAATATAATGAAAACTTCCATGAGAAGAGAAAAAAAAAATAGGAAAGCATAAATTAAACTCTTTACAAGCCATCCCAGTGAAAAGAAAGGTCATAAAGTCAAACTAAAAGCTACAGCATAAACTGATCCCAGTGAAAAGAAAGGTCATAAAAGTCAAACTAAAAGCTATGGCATAAACTGATACCCGCTTTATATCCATATTTGAGTAAGAACTTCGATTAGAGCTGGTCAATTCTAGAGAAAACCCATCAGAACCAAAAGAAATACTTTCTGAACCATCAAGTTCTCGCAATTGCACAGATGAATACTCTTGATCAAGCTCTGCCACTAGCCGCTGAAACTCAGGCTTCAAAGATTCAAGCTCATCCAATACAGCTAACAATCGCTGTATGCCACAAAGTAACCTCCATATTATTAATTATACCATATAACTATCAAGTTCTCTTCTTTTTGTAATAATAAATAAATCAGCAGTTTAATAGTTGCAATACAGACCTTTCTATAACTTGTTCTTTCCTTTGGAAGCAAAGCCTGGTAATCCCGATGAAATGGGATAGTTTCAGACACCAAACTAAGATTTAAAAGAGAAAGACAACAACAAAAACAATATCAAATTCAAACTCAGCAGCTAAAATTAACAGTATATGTCAAAAAGACGCAACAATAACAGTCTCGTTACCTCGAAAACCTAAGAAGTATAATATACAAATCTATAATGTTTCTTTCCTCCCTGTGTATGCTTGCCTGTACCAAAACAACACAAAAACTAAATATACCATCAAAATTTACAAACTTCAAATCACGGAGTCATCATTTTTCTATAAACCAATACGCTGTTTGTATTTTTATGTTCAAAGAGCAACTGTTAATGCTTAGAACACATTAGAGGCCAAAAAAAAGAAAACAATATAATCAAAATTCAAATTACGAATAAAAACAATGAAATTAACCTAAAAACAGAAATGAAAAGAAAAGAACCTGTCGGAGAAGGTTATCGGCTATCCGATAGTAGTAGCGGAGAGGGATCCGATTATCGACCTCTACTTTTCGGGCGACTTGGTTTACATTGATCTTCATCTTTCCTCCAGCGAGAAATTTCCGCTCGCCAGTCCAGTGGATTCAATCGAGTGAAACGAGTAAAGAGTGCGTCTCTATGTGATTGTATCAATGTACTCAACGTACGAGCTAAGGAAAGAAAAAAAGAAGAAGAAAAGAAAAATTTGGGAGCGTTTGGCTGTAACAATGTCGACATGTTGAGTTACCCGGGACAGTTACTGATTTTGACACGGTTCATTCAATACGGTGTCGTCGCCATGATTAGTTTATTCAGGCATAGCGTCAATTTGGTATGTTGGTATTTTGTGCTTTGAAGCTTAATTATAGTAAATTATTATAGTAAAGCATATTTGGATTGAAAGAAAGCAAGAGAAAAAATAAAAAAGAAGAAAATTGAACTTTTCTTAGTTTTCACCGTTTAGACAAAAATAAGTAAAGAGAAAATGAGAGAAAGGAGAAGAAACTGAGAGAAGTTTGGGCTAAATATATTTTCCCTTAAATTGGTGAAAAAGAAGGAGAAATTTAAAATAACAGAATCCCAATATATGTAAATTACCATAGTATCTTTATCTGTGTATGTTGAAGTTCCATAATCAAGGGCATAAAGGTCTCAAAAAATTCTTTTGTCGAATATAAGTTTCAAGTCCCTTCTCTAATAAATTAGGAAAACAAACAGAGGAAAGGAAACCTCATTTTTCTTCCATTCTTTTTTCCTCGTTTTCTCTCAATATTTCCTTTCCTTTCTCTTGTGCAACTAAGGATTCAAACAAAAGCTTAAAGATTAAACTAAATTATTTTATTAGTAATATTTTTATAGAAATTTAAAATAAATTTCTTTTTTAAATTTTCAAGAATTTTTGAAGTATATTAATATTCAAGAATCTCATTTTATAATCCTTGTGAATAAAATTTGGAAACAAAAGGATTTCTTTAATGGTGATAACCTACAAGTAGTTGTTGGATGAAAGTAAAAGTGTAGCATAGAGAAGATCATTCCAGGAGTCTGGAACTCCAGGAAGACACCAATGGCTGCAATCCTGGATCATATCAGGAGTCCTCAGGTTTTTGGGAATCCTGTAAATTGAAGGGTGACCATCTTTCCTGTACTCTGTCATCCTGCTGACGTTGAGATAGAAGACAGGTGTTTCCATTTCTGAAATCACTGATTCAAGAATCTTCATCATCCATGGATAGGGTCCAAGCTTTGTTTCATTGGTTACAGGTCTCCTCTCTCCATTGCAGTGACCACCTGAGTTCCATTTCCCTTTCCTGCACTAAGAATGGTTCGTTTAACATAAACATGTTTAGTCCATTTAGGATGTATTGAAAACTTGTTCGGGCCTATTCGGATTGTCTAAACTATACCAAATTTTCCAAATCTAAACTCAATTCAGTTTAAGGCTAGAATTAGGTACTCATAAATCATACAATATGAAATATCATGCAACCTTATCACTCGACAATCAGGAGATGTGCTCAAGTTTTTTTCATACCTGAAATGGGAAGCTGAGTATCCTCGAAAGAAGACCCTGGTTCGGTTGATGTTAATGTTGGAATCAATCCATCGTGCCCAAGTCCACAAAGCTTTTCTGTAAGCTTCTGTCACTTCCATTTTCTTGTAAACACGAGTTCCTTCCTGAAAGTAACGCTTGCTGTGAAAAAGAAAAAGGATTATCAGATTGAGTAGATTTGATTTGATAGCGAATCCAACAAGAAAGAGTCTCTACTTTTTGTAGGTTTTCTGGTGAGTCCACCAATGACCCGAGTTGAAGATGATTATATCAGCATCATTGTACTTGGAAGAGGTGTCTTGGATCATGTCGAGTCTCAGTGTCTCTCTTCCAGATCCTGAGATCCTCCATTCTTGAACAAGGAATGGTGATTTGATGAAGTCTATCAAGCATCTATAGTCCTACATCGTTAAAAAGGAAAATTACATATGTGAAGAACAACGAACACTGAACTGAAAAGGTGTTTCATCAATGGACATTGAAATGGTGAGTATGAACTCACGAGGAATTTGAAGGAGTAAAAGCCCTGAGTCCTGAACTCGCGCCTCCCTGCAACTTCTATAATTCTACTTTTGTTTTCTACAGATTCTCTTAGTGCACACACCAACGCTTCCCACATGTTCCTGTTCAATGAATCCCCCACGAACACCATTCTCTTCCCTCTCAACATCTCCAGCATCTTTCTTCCATCAAACCTGCAGCGATTCAAACAAAAAACAAAACTTAAGAACAGACTTCTGTAAAAGGTGTCGGTATGATGCAAGATGTCGATAATTTTAGACCTTGGAAGGTTGCAGTCATGTGGCTTCCAACGATATCTCAGGTAATCAGAATCAGGCCTCCCATTCTTGAAACAGTTAAAGGAATCATCGATATATGGGCACGACCCAGGTTGGTAAATGGGTTCAGAATCATCATAAACCCAATTTCCATGGAAGATATTGCAAGAACTAAGCTCAGCAACATCCACATCCACATCAGATCCCTCTTTTCTTGAGTTCTTTCTTGTTCTTTCTATTGCAGCAATTGTTGAGAGTGTGCAGTTATCGCTCAAATCTGACACGACGCATGTATCTGAAGGTGTGATTGAAGAGAAAGGAGAGATATAGTTGGCTACGAAGAGGAGGCGATAAGCGAGTGCAGAAACTGTCAACGATGGGAAGTGATGGTTGGTTACTGTAGTGGACAGGAAAAGTATTGAGATTACAACAAGAGAAATGGCTACAAGATTGGATCTTGATCTTGACAGGAGAGAACAAGAAAGGGTCTTTGAGATGCTCATGAGAGAACTTGCATGGTTTCTGAAAGATGCCATTGAAAGGTTCTCATTTAAGGTGATTTGTGTTCTGGTTTTTCTGTAAAATACAGAAGAGAGACTTTGATGGTTTGGAGGGAAGAATAGTTTGTTTTTCTGTTTCTGTTTTCCTAGTTCCCATTTATTTCTTATATTAATCCACTTTCTGGTACCTTTAGGACTGGTCAAAAATACAAATACTTTTTCTTCTTCCAAGAACTCTTTATATCAGAACAGATACTATTACATGTATAACAAATACAACAAAAGGGTATGTATAAACTTCATTGTTCTATCTTTCACATAAAGAACTCAGATTTACTCTAACATGTCCAAGTATTTCAACTTCAAGCACTCCATCTTTTAAGTTTTAACCAAGAACTTTAACTCGCACTGCTAGCTGATAACTTGACTTTGACATCATCGGAAATGTCAAATCGACAAAGCTTGTCCTGCCACCATTAGGCCGAATCCGAATAGAATCCGCTTCCCGCACGTATGTCCAGCTCCACTGTTTGTTCCATCCGCAATGTGCTCAGTTACGTTGAAATTGCCTGCAGGAAACCAACATCCACCGGTAAATAGCCTAAAGCAAGACAATTCCTTGATAAACAACTGAAGAAGTAGTACCTCTTTCAGCTCCAGAGCCACATCCTGCTTTGATTGTGTCTCTAATGTCATCTATAGTAGCTTTATTGTAGAACTCAAAGTTTGTCATAATGTTTTCTATACAGTTCAGAACTAAATGCGTCTCCGAGAGGCACGGTCCGCTGCAGTATTGATTGACATATTCATAAGGCACATCGATGTTTCCACTCTCGGTCAGCCTGTAGGCTTCTTCGCAGCTACTATATATCTGAGATATGCAGGGTGAAAAAACTAGCTTGTTAAGCAATGCAAAGCCAGCTTGTAAGAACTCTTTCAAGTATATGATCATTAAAAGTAATAAAAGTTCCATGTAAAGCAAAGAATTTTAAGATTCACAAGAGTTTAATGCAACTTGCTCATAATTAAGATCCGAACTTACACTTCTATTATTGAAACATAGTACTGCTTTGGCAACAATTTCGGCTGGATCGACACCAGCACCGGAATGAGACCCTTCTTCGTCAACTGTGCCGTTTTGTGCATTGTCAATACCTTTCCTTGTGTAAGGGACATACTCATCAACCACAGACTCATCTGCGTTCCCTGTCGAGGATGAAAAACAGTAAGCAATGGTGACAAACGAGAAAGAGTTAAAATTTTCCAGGAAACCTTCCTCTTTCACTCACCTAAGTTGCTGCAGTAAAGTGAGAAAGAAACAATAGCTACAGCCAAAACAAAGATTCTAATGGTGAGGAAATTTTCCATTATTGAAGCTAGCAGGTAACAGAATTCATGAAGGGAAAAGGGATGAGTTCCGGCACGTTATATAGAACGTGTTGTCACCAATTTTTTGAAAATCTCATGAGTTAGTTGCTTAATATAACCATATTCTATGTCCAAGGTTGACTGTTATTAACCAACTTACTTATTCCAGTCGAATAATTTAACAATTGTGAGGTGCTAGTACGTTAGCCCCATTGGCCAATGATGAAAACTGTTTAATTTTCCTTAAACTACTGATAGAAGATTTGCTGAATTTGATCAAGAGAAAAGATCGGCCAATTGTAACCTCTGCTTCCATATGAGAGCAGTCGGGTGAAATGGAGTGAAGCAAGAGGGAAAGCGGTTGGATGGAAGTCACCAACTTTCACTTCCTAATTAGAATTTCTCTAAGAGCACTTAAATTCACACCTAAAATCGTTTTAAACCTTTGCTACAAGTAAGGTTGCTTCTCAGTTTCATTGTCAAGAATTAGTCTTTAGGTCATGAGCCAAGTAATCGATGCAAGCAAGCGTCAGCAAAGTGTGCGTGAAGGGCTGGTAATAGTTCAGAGCAGAAATTGAGAAAATAATGGTCAACCTGTATGATTCAGGTAACTTTTTCTTTAAGAGTTAACGCATTTTGAAACCAAATTATGTTTTAGACATGTCGAAGTCATACCGGCTCCTAGCAGTTCATTCATCGCTTTTTCGAGAAATACGAGACATATCAGTTCAAAATAGAGAATTAACAGTCACCATCCAGGGACAAAATCATTTCATAACGTGTGGACAATGTTGGTGAAAAGCCATCCTGGGCTCAATTTTCTATAAGTAATGCTAGAGAATTAAAATAAAAGAAGATACAGAGACAACAACACTATGGAAGAAGAAATGAAGGTGCAAGGATGCAAGACAGTCTTGAATGAACTAGAAAGGAGACTATCAATTGAAGACATTTCTCATACATAAGTATACACATTGTTCCTCGCCTGGAACTTCAAAAGCATAGTTAACATGATCTGCGGTGTCAAATAAGAACACAATGGCCAGCACCATAAAACAATTCTTAAGATTCAGTAATTTTTCCTGAAAACAGGGGCTAATATGATCCCGCCAGGCATACGTAATGCCCATGCAAAGTCGGAGGTTTCAATTCCATCCCCGGAAGAACAACCTTAGATGCCTTCCACTTTTATCCCTGTAGCAAAGCAAAAGAAAAGGAGCATATCGGTTTGGAGTATGCGTTGAAATATTGCGAACACAACTCGGGTCAATCAGCAGTGAGACGTCCAACTGTGAGCACTGAACCATTCTGAAAATGGCCACCTTAATTAGCTAACACTGGAGGCTATCAAGAGATTTATACTGTCAAGCCTCAAGGTTAGTTTCCTTTGATCTGACTGTACTAAATCAGTGAGCATATCCTTGGACACAGGTCGATACCCCACTTAAAAGTCCTGAAAACAAGGATAGGAACAATTTTTCTTAGAGAGCATACTCGCATTATGTCATTTTATCGCAATTGGATAGTAGATGTATTATATCCAATGCATGTGATTCTGCAACTGCAAGTAGACCTCACGTTTCATTGTTGTCTCTGCCCTCCAAAGCAAAAATCTGATAAAACAGCATTGTCTTATGAACCAGAGAAAGTCTGATAAGATTTTACAATGATTCCCCTGTCACGACATGCTTTTGTCAGTTTTTCAGCCTCTTGAACTTGACCTTGCTTTATTAGAATGTCAAAAATTAGATTGCATGTAAAAGAATCTGGAACACAGCCATTCTGTTCCATGGAGAAAAACAACTTCTTAGCTTCATCATATCTCCCTAATTCACCTAATGCCTTAATAAATGCACTATAAGTGTAACTATCTGGAGCTAAGCCCGATGTCAACATGGAAACAAAAAGTCTCTCAGCTTTCTTAATCTTTCCTACCCTACAAAAGCTTTGAATGAGAGCATTGAAAGAAAAGATATCAGGGCTCACTCCATCCCTTTGCATCTTCCTAACGAGTTTCAATGACCTAGTGACATCACCTATGGAACACAAAGAACGGATCATTATGTTATATGTAACAACACTGGGAGAGACACCCCACTCAATCATCTCAGAAAGACAACTTAAAGCATCTTCGAACTGTTTTGCTCGGCAAAGACCTTCAATTATTGAACTAAAAGTGAAGACATCAGGTGTGAACCCATGCTCCAAAAGCATCTCTAACAGATCACGTACTTTACGCAACTCTCCATCCTTGCAATACCCATTCATAAGGGTATTAAAAGTAACTAGGTTAGGAGTTATACCTCTATGTTTCAACTCTTTGAAAGCTTCTGATGCTTTGTCCATCATACTAGCTTTGCAGAAGCAGTCAATTACCATGTTATACGAAAAAACATTTGAAATGAGCCCACCCTTAACCATCTGACTGTAATATCGATCACCGTCTGTGCATTTTCCAGCTTTGTACAAAGCTTCAAGCAACATCATATATGTGCTAAATCCTAACTTCATGCCTCGCTCAATAAATCTGTCCAACATCTCACAGGTCTCGTGTAGAACCAAACCCTTCAGCAGACAAGTTATCGTGATGTTGAATGTTTCACTGTTAGGCAAATACCCGAGTTCACCAAGTTTTCTCAGCAATGCACCAGCCTCCCTTGGCATACAGTTATTTGACAGGCAACAAAGTAGAGCATCACAGGCTAATCTCCCCAAGGTAGGCTCTCTTTCAATAAATCCTATTATCAGTTCAAATGCTTCACCTGGGGCGACACAACGAAACACCCCGTGAACCAATGATCTAATTGTAGCTTCATTAGTCCTCACATTTCTTGCCTTCATTGTCTCTATAACCTTAAAGGCTTCATCAACCCTCTTCGCATTACAGAACCCGTCAATTAAGATAGTGTAAGTAAACACATTAGATGCATATCCCAAACCCTCCATTTGTTTAACCAGTCGAATTGCCTCATCCACCACACCCATCCGACAAACTCCATGGATAAGGATATTGTAAGTAAACCTGTCAGGTGTGCAACTATCTGCTTTCATCTGTTGAAATTTCAAATAAGCTGCGTCTAGAGAATTGGATTTCACGAGAGCGTCAATAACTGCATTATATAATCTCGTACTATGACGAAGACCCAAAAATGATATTTGCCCAAATATCTCATTGCAATACTTCGCCAATCCCAATCTGCCCCAACTGCCAATCAAAATGCAAAGAAATGCCTCAGTTACTCGACAACCTGAGTCTATAATCTCTTTGAGCAATTCAACAGACAAAACAACAGGACCTTTCTGGTAAAGAGAATTGGCCAAAGCACCCTTGACTGACCGATCCCTTGCAAATAAGGAGTCAATATTCGAAACCCAGATATAAAACTTCAAAGGGTGTAATGGGTTTTCCAGATTTTGCAAAACACTAACTACAAACCGAGAATTCAAAACTATTCTTTTTGCCCTCAACTCTTGGTTTAGCAATAAAAACCAGTCCTTTCTTAGTAGAACCCTGGAAAAGTAATCATGATCAATCGGATGAGTACATCTATTGCCATAAAAATCACTTCTTGGAGAATGATCTGAGTTGGGACGACGAGTACGACTACTTGAAGAAGCTTCAACGTTGTTGACACTGGTCAAGCCAGCTCTGGTCTTTGTTGGATTTTTACAGCAACGTTGAGAAGTCGCCAAGCTCTCCTGATGGGAAGAGAGGCTCGTGAGCACAGGAGATAATGCCCTTGAAGCTAAAGGAAGAGCCCTCAATCTCATGTCACCCCCGCAGAGACGCAGGAAGCAAAACGGCGCCGAGGGTTCGTTAAACCAATGATTCAGACCAAAGGACCGCCGGGGCTTGGAGGTGTAGGCCTAGTTTCATGGTCGTTGCCAAATTCATTGTTGGGTCGTCTTTCAATTAGGCCTCATTAACCTGGATTAGTGATTATCACAGTGTCGTTTTGGTATTTCCATTGATTTTTTAGATTGTCGTTTTAGCTTGTCTTGATTGTAGGAGCATTTCGTGAACTTGTATGTTTATATTTCATTTTCTTTTAATAAATTTTAATTCTACAAAAAAAAATCCCAAATCAATACATTGTAATTAAATGTCATTAAATAAAATTTTAATCGACTCTTATTTTTTGTTACTTATTTTATGATATTTTTATTTTATCATAATTTACTAAAATTTTAATATATTATATCATTTTGATTAAAAATAAAAGATAATAAAAAATTAAAATGAACGAAGGGTCTTTTATTTATTCAATGTATACATATACATGATTAAAACAAATCACACCCCTTCAATACAACAACAACATCTTAATAGCCACTTTGCTGGAATGCAGAATCTGAGGAGAATTAGAAATTCACAGCTTTACCTATAATTAAGTACTAGAGACACTTGTGAATTGTGATCAATCCACTTAGGCTACTTGTTAGTACTCACTTGGCCACCAGATGTACAAGCTGGTCTTCTCGGAGGAAGTTGTTGATGAGGTGTTCTCTGCAATTTCTCAGTCAGTTCTTTGAATTTCAAAGAAAATATAATTCTTTAATATTTGCTAAATTAAAATTTATTAATATTATATATTTCATTTTATCGAATTTTCAAATTAACTAAATCTAATTAAAATTCCATCCCAACTTGTTTTTTTATAAGATTTAAAGGAAATAAATTGCTATT
This sequence comes from Erythroxylum roraimae, assembly GCA_027568915.1. Classification (NCBI taxonomy): domain Eukaryota; kingdom Viridiplantae; phylum Streptophyta; class Magnoliopsida; order Malpighiales; family Erythroxylaceae; genus Erythroxylum; species Erythroxylum roraimae. The sequence goes on from JAOSBL010000212.1 coordinate 44,739,655, forward strand.
TTTTAAATAATACCAATTTTTTACCACATTGGCTAATGTAAATTTTGAAAAATATAATTACTAATTAACTTTTAAATTGTTATTTTTTAATACTCAAAATAATCATCATCTCATACTGAGTCGAAGTCCCGCAATAAAGCGAGATCTGCAGAGGTCTAATAGTACGCAGTCTTACCCTTACATAAAGAGACTGTTTTCAGTAGACCCAAATACAAATGTGACAATAAAATAGTGATACAGGTTAAAGAGTAAATAAGTAAAACTGAGCACGCTAAATCAGTATGTAAATAAAATTACAATAAATACATAAATAAATAAAAAATATATAACTCGACTTTTTTTTAAAATAGTTAAAAACTAAAATATAACGAAATAAATCATCTCTTTATCTTTAGAAAAGCACCAATACCCAAATGATAAGAGAGCAATAAAATATCAAAAAACTTTACTTTGAATTATACAAAACACGAAAATTCAGAAAAAATTAAACATGTAAAAACACAAAATGTTTAAAACCATAGGATGATTAATCGTAAAAATTCAATATTGGCATAAACTCAAAATAATATATCCCATAATTTATATTTATATACCTGCAGTTTAGGCTGCAAAGTCTCTATTGCCACTTTAGCCTTCTGATTCACTTCTGCTCCTTGCTGATTTCAAAACCACAATTTCAGGTAATAAATGACATTTTAATATTTATTAGAGTGCCTAAACCACAAATTAAAAATAAGAATTAAAAGAAAACTACCTTACATAAAGCCCAATCTGCTGAATCAAAGAAAGCTCGTTCATGGTCCTATAAATTCAATTTAAATATATTAGCAAAAATGTATATAATCATGTCTCCTTTTTTTATGATCAAAACACTATAATATTACCTTAGAAATTAAAGGCTTCTTCTTGGGAACAAGCTCTCCATATTTCTTTGTCCTAAATGTTTCCTGATATTAACATAGTTAGAACCTCGTTTTCACCATATCTGTATCCTTTTTTTAAAAAACTTAAAAATACCAATTGGTTAAATAAACAAATTAAATATATATAGGTAATTATGAATTGATTGAACTTTGAACAAAATTGAATTTGACATAATTAATTTTAATGATGTAAATTCATTCGCAATTAAAACAATGTTATTTCATTAAAATTTAATAAAATAATATCATACATAATTGCATGTTTCAAGAAATTTACATTATGAACTAATAATTTAAAATTAAATAACAATCTCTTATAATTTAAGAGATTTTAGAAAATCCCCCCAATTTTTAAAATTATCAAAAAAAACTCCTACTTTTTAGTTTTTTAGAAAGCCCTGTTTTTCTTATACTGAAAAATACGTTTGAGTCAAATTAGTTAGTTTGATTCGAATTTAGTAATTAAGTTAAGTCGTGATGTAAATAATAGTTTATTTAAATCATAAAGTAAATAGTATTTGATTAATTTATATATGATGTTTAATAATTTTTAACCGAAGTTTAAGATAAAATATTTTTAAAAAATTAAAAAAAATTGAAAACTTTAAAGATTAAAAATTTATAAAAAAGAATCTTCTGTTTTTTTACGCTTTTTATAGTAACATACTCTACCGTTACCTTCAACGGTAGAACGAGAAGAAAGGTGTTAGTGTCAAATTGGCCGTAAGCAATTGTTTGTCACACGTTAGTGACATAATTAACTTTCAAGTTGTATAAATTAAGATTAGGTACTGACCTGACTCAATCGACAAATGAGTCACCAAAAACAATTATTTTTTTACTCAATAAGAAATGCAATTATGGACTATGTCCACCAATAGTGATAAAATTGATAACTTTGAAGTTTGAACAAGAAAATAAAACCTAATTTAAAGAAACTCAATACCTTGTCATTTACTCATTCCTGTTTTCCCACGTTGAACCAAAGTATTACTTAATTCTTAAATAAATAAATAATAATAATGAACCCTTCATAAGTTAGGTGTACACTCCACGTAAATGTTTAGTTAGTCATCAATTTTTTAAGTGAAAGCTTAAGTTTCGTGGAAAAATAATTACGTTAGTTAAATTAGTGAAAAAGTCTAATAGAATTAATATTTTAACAATAACATTAGTAGAAATTATGCTAAAACTTGGAATTTGAAGAGATCCAATAATACACAGTCTTATTAGTAGAGACTAGAGAAGCTAAAACTAATATTTTAAATTAAGTTATTAAGTTTATGAAAAAATAACTACTTCCTCCGATTTATAATAAGTGTCGTTTTAGATGAATGCACACTTATTAAGAAAGTTAATGAAATGTCTGATATACCCTTATTAATTAC
>JAOSBL010000212.1:44742065-44753691 GCA_027568915.1 Erythroxylum roraimae
CATACAAAGTCAAGAATGACACTTATTTTAAATAATTAAAATGTATCTAAAACGACACTTATTATGAATCGGAGGGAATATTTAATTGAAATCTTAAAAATTTGAATACCAAATTGAAAATTTTTCAATAAAATAGAAATAAAAAATCATTACCTAAATTTAATCCCATAAATTATAAATACATACTAAATTCCTAAATTATTTACTATATACAACCACAAATTTTATTTTATTGAGAAAACCCTTTGAGATGATTCTAAATATATATTTTAAATTATCATATTTAAGAATTATGATATTTTATAAGAATCAAGTATCTTATAATTTTTAATTATTAATGAACTAATTAAAATTTTGAAAATTTTAAAAAAACATCCGAATCGATCTCTTGTTTCAGTTATGGTGTTTCTATCATGTTGTATTAAATCTTAGTTATACATTTATGTAAACGCTTCAATCATATACTATTAAATTTTATCCATATATTTATATAAGCTATATATAAATATATAAATTAAATTTAATAAAATATAGTTAAGACTTAATGGAATATAGAAGGAAGAGATTAACTGATACAATGGACGATTATTTGATGTGCTATTTGACGCACAATAGGAAGTGAAAGCCGTACACTGCCGACAATGTAAGAATGTTTCTGATGTCAGCATCTGGAGTTTCTGCTCAGATCTCACTTGTCATGACACGTGGGAACCGCAGAACTTTGCATCGATTTAAGCCAATAATTCTCTTCCAAAAATATCTATTCCTTTTTTATTTATTTTAGATATAAATATAAACATTTTGAATTATTACCTTTCACATTTGAAGAATGAAAAAAAAAATCTAATTAATTATTACAAATTAGTTAAAATCTTAATAGATTCATTCAAATGTTAATAAATTTAATTAGATTAAATATTAAAACTCAATTAAAATAAAGTTTTCAAATTCGAACACAAATTTTAAAAAGTCAAACTCTGCCGGACTTAACCTGAACTTTGGCAAGACTACTTAAACCGTGAACAAGCATACAAATCGGTTTATGTTATGTCTCCTCGTGAAAAGAGGGTTGCTCTCACATGAAAGTGGTTAGAGACTACCTAAGATCTATACGAAATTAATTATAGTTCGGAGTTTTAAGCAACTGTTCTAATTTCCCAAAATGAGACCACGCAGTACACACAAACAGAGAGACAGAGAAAAGGAAAGAAACAGAGCTGTTAGTCCAGTCATGGAGATTCAGAGAATTCATACCTCGGAAGAACTGAAATCTTCGTTTCTACTACAATCTGCCATCTGGGTTTCTCTCCTCTGCAATCACCGACTGCCATTAAAGATCAAAGAACTTAGCTTGCATCACGTAATTGACTAAAACCAGATAAGCACGGAGAAAGAGCAAAAGCATTGAGAAACAGAGTCTCTTCAATAGAAATGTCAAGCACTCAAACCACAAACCAAAACCATGTAGTCATGAAGGGCAGATATGGATTACAACGAGAAAGCAAAAGATTTGTTATGTAAGGAGGATGATTGATCTGCATTACCTTTGTAGTTTGAGAGAAGGTAAAGAAAGAGACAGAGAGAGAGAGAAGCAGAGAGAGGGGAGTTATAGATGGAGATTGAGCAATGGTATTGAGTGAGAAGGTAAGACAAGTATATTCACCAAAGATATATATTAAAAAAAAGAAAGGACAATGATCTTTAGTGTACATATAAGGTGAAAATTTTAAAATTAAAAGTATAAAAAATTATAATACACACATAAGGTCATGGATTGGTGGTTAGGAATAAAGTTTAATGTTGGTGGTAGTGTTTATGACTGGTCGGGCCAGTTCAAAAAAGTTCTTTACGCGTGAATTTAAATATTTGATTTTAATTTTATTTAAATTAATAATTTTGAATTATTTTTATCTAATTAATTAAAATAAAAAATCAAATTTTGAATTTACACTTGATTCACGTTGAGTTTGAATTCAAATTCAAATTCAATCTAATCTCAATTAAATTAATTTTAATATGTCAAATTTAATTCATTTTACCTTAAATTAATCTTTTTTTCTAACTAACAGTTAAATAATTATTTTTATGTATATGAAGTATAAATATATTAAAATAATATATAATAATTATTTTTAAATATCACCATCACACCTAATCTAAATTTTCCACAGTGAAGCGGGATTTAAAGAAGTCTGATAATACGCAGCCTTATCTCCATATAATAAAAAAGTTATTTCTGGTAAACCAACATGCAGATGTGACAGAAATATATATATGTATATATTTAATCATATAAATTTTAAATAAATCATTCTATCAATTCATAAGTTTAAATTTAAGTGATCTTAAAGACCTCAAGCACAAAGCAAAACCCAAAAATGTAAGTATTATTGATATGAATCTATTTTTGTGATTCGAAACTATAATTTTTTAGTCACAAAATAATAATTTTTACCGTTATTCTAAAACTATTCTTAATAAATAGAATATTATTTTATATTAATAAGTGACAGGCAAAGACATAGTTTTCTGCGGTGGACACGTCCACATCTACTGCCGTATGCGTCAAAACCAACGGCCTTCTCCGTTTCATAGCTGAACTTTTCAATTTCGCTACCGACCCTTCAACGTACCGGGTGCATATCGATAAATTTTATAATAATAATAATAATAATTTTAGTTAAAACTTAAAAGGGAATAACTTGTAAAATAAAAATTCAAAATTAAATAATAAACTTAATAATTCAAATGGTGTTTACAATACAAGTTTTTGAAGCGTGCATGGAAGTTTGGTGAAAAAGAGAAAGGAAGATGTGTATGTAACTTGGCAAAGTGACCGATGAATATTCTATCGTGTAGAGAAAGATAGGGTTTGAAACTTCCACCTTCTTTCTCGTATAGAATAGATCCAAGACTTAAGTTGTCGGGTTCTTACAAAGTTGAGAATGACTCGAACGGGCTAATTTATTTTTATTTTTATTTAATTAAAATAAAAAATATCTTTTTTATAAAATGTTGTCATTTTTTGAAATAATTGTCAAGTATTACTCAAGCTAAACTTAAATATTAGGAACTTAGTCAATTTAAACCTGACTTGTTGATTTTAAACTGAGTCACGCAAAAACTTAATTGTCATCTCGAAAATTCGACGACCAATTAACCTGATCTAGTTGGTTGGAAGCCTAAATCATGGTGGGGTAGAACCTTAAATTCCTTTGCACACAAAGTTAAACTTATTAAATGTTTACCTTATGGTTCTACATTGGATATGCTCACTCTTTATTACCCTAAATGAGTGGAGTTAGGGATGACAAAGTATTCAATTTGAATTAACTAGATCTAGGCTGAAGTCACTAGGATATAGGTTAGAGGGTAAAAGATTTAGAACTAGAGATTGCATTTTAGCATTAACCCAACTCGAAATCAATACAATTAATCCAAATTTTGAGTTAGATTTAAGCTTTTTTTATAAAAAAAATTTGGGCTTCTATTTAGTTTCGAACTCAGGCTGTTCAATTCACCCTAACGCAAAACTTGAAGATTGAAGTGAAAACAACATTATTTTGAATAAAACGATACTATTTTCTAAAGTTTAAATTAAAAAAAATGATTGAGTTTGATTTGAACTCGATGAGACTTTGAGTCAGACTTTAATTTAAATTCAAGTTTGAGGTTGTCCAATCTTAAAATGTATTTAGTTTAAGCTCGATTCAACTCAAGTCTAGCTAATCGGAGTTGATTGTCTCAATTAAGATTCCATGGATAGCAAAGTGGGTCATGAAAGAAGTATCGTGTGTGACATTTTGACAGAAAAATGCAATTACTTAACCAATTACAGGGAAGAGACAAGCTTTCCAAACTCTTTATAATAGGCATCCTGAAGCGGTATCCTATTGGTTACCAAATTTCGTATCTAAGTTATGCACGTCATGTTTGGCAGGATCGTGTTCAAGTACGAAATGAATATCTCTTTTTCAAGCAATTCAGAGATTATTATGGCTGCTCCATACAATGAAAAGGGATTAGTTTTTGCCAGATTTTGTATCTGCCACTCAGCCAAATCAGAGACTGAATTTCATATGAGCATATGACAGACTCCTGAACACATGGTAAACCCAATTTTAAAACGTTAATGTGCATCCTCTAAATCCGAACTAAACTGGTTTAGTATTGCCGGTATTCCGGAATCTGACTAATCTGGTTTGAGCTGGATAAATTCAAGTTAGGATATGGAAATAGGGAAAAAATGTATACATCAGAGGATAGATTTAAGTCAGATAGAAAAACATCTTACGAAACTAACAAGTATGAAATTTTATTGTGGATATGTAAGAAAACAGCTTTTATTAGTCATCAGGATACAAACTACAACATAACTCCACTTATAACTTACTCTGCTTCACAGGTCCCATTTCTTTTACTTTGGCTCTCAGGACATGTTTCTGAATCTTCCCAGTAGCTGTCTTTGGAAGTGGTCCAAAAATCACAGATTTTGGAACCCAGAAAGCAGGCATCTTGGACCTGCAAAACTTCAATATATCATCAGCATACTTCTGCTGATTGGATTTATCAAGTTCGGGCTTCAATGTCACAAAAGCACACGGCGATTCTCCCCATCGCTCATCTGCCCGAGCAACAACAGATACCTCGAATATTGCTGGATGTGAGTAAAGAACATTTTCCACCTCCAAGCTACTGATGTTTTCACCTCCAGATATGATAATGTCCTTGGACCTATCCTTAATTTCTATGTAGTTATCAGGATGCTTAACACCAAGATCTCCAGAATGAAACCATCCATTTGCAAAACACTCTTCATTGGCTTTTGGATTCTTTAAATAACCCTTCATCACAACATTGCCCCTCATCACAATTTCTCCCATTGTTTTTCCATCTGCAGGGACAGGCTTCATTGTCTTTTGGTCAACTACTTCTAGCCCCTCCAAACCAACATACCGGACACCTTGGTGTGCATTCAAGCGAGCTTGAGTTATAGGGGGCATCGAGTCCCACTCGGGCTTCCAGGCACACACAGTAGATGGCCCATAAGTTTCTGAGAGACCATAAGTGTGCGTAACACGGAAGCCCTTTTCTGACATTGCAAAGAGTATAGAAGGGGGTGGAGCAGCACCAGCCGTCATTACGTGAACAAGACGGGGCAGAGGAAGGATGGTATCCTCTTTAGGAGCATTGACTATGATGTTGAGTACCACAGGAGCAGCACAGAAGTGACTGACACCACTGTTTGCTATAGCTGAATACACTGCCTTGGCTGTTACCTATAGAAGCATATGAAAGGTGCAGTGATTGGCATCAATCTCACAAAACAGATCCTGAAATGAAAAACTTCTATACTTATAACACTAAATTCAACCCTATAGAAAAAGACATGATATACCTCCATGCTAAAACTTTTCTCTTCAGGAAAATGAAAACTGATCTACTGTGAATAAATTTAACCAACAACTTTGATTTTATGACAATCCCAACTAAAAGTGATCATGTTACAGAATTCAGGTGTCACTAATCAACAAAAACCAAAATGTGTTTGTTTTAGTAGCATTAATCGTTAAAACTCTTCTCACATCTTGCGAAGCAAAAGTGTGCTAGCAATAACAAAATCGACTACAATTACCTGCCGAAGGCAAATACTTGTCCCGCAAATAGCAGCAAGAGTCCAAGTGAAACACCAACCATTACAATGAAACATAGGAAGAGTCCAAAGATACACAGCTCCATCACTAATTGGCCAAATCAAAGGATTATTCAAGGCCATAAGATATGCCCCACGGTGGCTTAACACCACTCCCTTGGGGCTAGCTGTTGTACCAGAAGTATAACCCAAAGCAATGCTCTGCCACTCATCCTCTGGTGGTCTCCAAGCATAATCTGCATCACCACTCTGCAGAAAGTCCTCATACTCAATGGCACCTCTCCCCACTGCCTCTTTAAGCAACATGGGATCACAGCTTTTATCAGCTATCACAATCAGAAGTGGTGACTTGAACTGTTTGTCACCTTCTCTGACGATTTTCAAAGCCTCATCAGCCAAAGGGAAGAACTCTTGATCCACCATCACAACTTCTGAACTTGAGTGACCTAACAGGAAAGCAACTGTTTGAGCATTAAGACGAATATTCACAGAGTTTATGACAGCTCCTGCCATTGGCACTCCAAAATGAGCTTCAAACATAGCAGGAACATTTGGTGCAATAATTGCCACCTGCACCGTAAATAAGAAAAACTGGCGTCAACCCAACTCAGAGAACTACCCATCAAGTCCAAATGATCAAAAAACAAAGGTAAATATTATAACTTGAATCGAAAGCTTAAATTTTTCTCTAATAACGTAGAAACAGAAGTCAGAGCCACAGGCACTTCACACCGTTGACCAATTCAATTTGTTCATAAAGCATATCTCAACTTCTTCCAACTTTATGGATTAATCAGGACACTTTGAATCGACAAAAAAACAAGTAAATTATGGACCAAAATCACTATAAATGAGCAAAAGTCCAAAAGTCAATTGCTTTAAGCCAAAGAGAAAATGAAGAAAATGAACAATGATTGGTTTGACTATACCGTGCTACCGAGTCCGATGTTGCGTTTGTTAAGTGCAGAGGCCAACCTACGACACCTCTCGTATGTGTCGCGCCACGTGTACCGCAGGGACCCATGAACCACCGAGGTTCTCTTCGGATGCACCGTCGCGGCTCTGTCGAGAAGCCAAAGCGGCGTCAACGCAGTGTAGTTGGCGGCGTTCTTCGGTAGATGGTCGATTTCTCTGCCCATCTCTTCCAAATCCACACACAGAACGGCCCCTTCTCTTTAACAACAACCACGCACTTCAAACTCTCGTTGTCTCTCCTTATCCGTCTCTATAATCAATATAATACATGAGCTAGTTGACCGCTAACTTATAGTGTGTTTGTGGTGGTGTGTTTTAATGGAGTTTTCCAGTATGCTGTGCCGAAGATAGAAAGATGTGCAGATCAGGAAATTGTTAAAATAAAGGCCGTTCGTCCTCATATTATATAAAATTTATTCAATAATTTTTTAATTTAATAAATTTATTTCATCTCTTATATAATATTTATTTAAATATTATTTTATTTTAATAAAATAAATAATTTAAAATTAAATTTTATTTAAAATATATTTTAATTATAAATCAAATTTTATTTAAATATTTAAATATTTTAAATTTAATTATATTTATTAATAATTATTAAAATTTAATTACCTATAATTTAATTATAAAATTAAATAAGTCATAAATTTCATAGATAATTAATTTTAATTTATTAAATATATAATGTTGAATTAAATTATTCATAATTTTTATTAAAATTTAAATAATTAAATAATATATTAATATATTAAATGATAGTAAATAAGATTATGAAAGGAAAAAGAAATATACATTTTATGATTTTCATAACTTTTGAAAACCGGTTATGAAAATCGGAAGAAACCAAAACTAAAAACAAAATTTTAAATAAATAAGTTTTTTACTAAATTTAAAAATAAAAACAAAAAATAAAAAATAAAAATAGAAACAAATACCCTCTAAAAAAGAAAGTGAGGTAAATAGAAAAGTAGAATAATACCGATTCAAGTTACAATTTTTTACTATTTATTTTTTTGATTTTCAATTTAATTAATCAATAAATTATCCTAAATTAATAATTTCATGTAAACTAAAACTAAAATTAATTAATTAATTTTTATTTAATAATCTTTTTTAATTAAATTTCAAAATTTTCAGAAAATCTCTTTTAATTATATTTTTAATTTTTAATTTTATTTAATCTTTAACTGATTTAATGATAATTTAATACTGATTGAACCTTTTAAACCTTAAGATTATGTTTGGTTGAACATAAAGATTATAATGAAATAGAATGTAAATAGATGTAATATTAAAATTTTATTGTTTGAAATAGATAAAAGGGTTCATAATGTAATACAGTGAAATGTTGTTTGGAAGAAGAGTTTATAATGTAATATAGTTTTCTTATCATTTTACATTTTATCCTAAGCCCCCCCAAATTACTGTTTATAATGAAATGAAATGTAATATGAAACTCTCCTCTTCTCATTCAACTCTATTTCATTATAAATCCTAATTTTAAAAGATAAAATAATATTACATTTCATTGATAAATCCAACCAAATATAACCTAAATTTTTATCTTATTGATTTACCTTTTGGTATAGTTTTTAAAACATTAAATAACACACACATAAAATAATTTTATCAATATTCTATTACAAACTTTAATAAAACTAATACCATTTAATTATGAAAGACGAATCAAACTTTGAATCGAACTTTAAAGTTAGAGAATTGATTTAAATTGTACTAATTAAATAAAATAATATTATTTTAATGTAGGAACTCAAAATCAAATCTAATTTGAATTCAGTTCAATCTTTGTCATTACTTACAATACATCCACTTTCTTAGTAACTGATACAACTCTTGAGATAGCCAACTCCAAAAGTTAGCTTGAAGGCTGAGAGATCATAAGCTTATAAATTTCATATCAGTTTCTTTTATTACTGATGTGGGACAATTAGACTGTAACATTCTACTACGCTTCGCAGCCCAGGCACCGGTGGGCTGACTGTGCGCTAGATCTTTTCTAGCCCTAGGCAAATACTGCTATACTGGCGTCACTACCCACGTACCCACGGACTGGTTGTGCGCTAGACCTTTTCTACCCCCGGGCAAACACTGCAATACAGGCGTCACCACCTATGGGTGTGGCACGAGGACTTGAAGGAGTGGTGTTGGCTCTGATACCAATTATTACAGGTCTTATGAGAGAACCAACCCTAAAAGCTAGCTTAAAGGGAGGGAAAGCTCATAAGCCTATAAACCCCACATCAGTTTCTTTTATTACTGATATGGGACAATTAGACCGTAACAGTAATAATGTTTAATCATAATATACGTTGCTTAATAATAATGTTTAATTCATTAATAAATTAAGCTTTTATTTACTGTAAGTTATTCTAATTAAATTAAGAATTATAATTTATTTCGTTAAATAAATTATTTGATATACAAGAAATTACAAAATTGACTTCAAATTCATTCTTTAAAATTCAGGTAAGTATTTTTTATCTAATAAAAATAAAAATAAATTTATATTTAATTCTGATATATATTAATTAATAGTTAGTGTTTAATTATTTCATTATTTGATAAATTAAACTTTTAAGTCATAAATTAATAACACAAAATGATATTATATTTTTTTCTTTAAACTTGAAAATTTATGTATACATACATACATATAAAAAGAGAAACTCCGATTATGCACATCAAAATCAAAATTAAGGCCTTAACATGCAACATTATAACGATCCGTACAAGATGGATTTAGCTTGGAAGAGAAAGAAAGAAAATTAATTATGGAAGTTGAAACTCCATGGAAGCTCAAGAAGATGACGCAGCGGAGGAGGAGGATTGTTCAAATGGAGTCTGTTCAGCGCAGCTAACCACTTGATTTGGTCCTGCTTCTTCTCTTCCCACACCCATCAGATCGAGGTAGTAGAGGTAATGAGAGATCATGTTGTTCATCGATTCATCCTCACCCTTACCGCAAACTTGATCTCCATAAAGGACGTTCATGGTGGTACCGAAACCAGGCATTCTCTTGTGCAGAGTGTCGTTTTTGGTTGGCTTCCAATTACCGACGAACGCATCGTGCGCCGACGGCTGGTTCTTCTTCTCCGGCGTCATCCACCTCCATATAGCGGCTTGGAAGGCAAGTGTAGCGTTGTTTTCTATGTACTCAGGGTGGTTCAGTAAGTCGATCTTCAGGGCTTCTCCAGTTTTGCCGTAGTTGTAGTTCCTGCCATTGAAACAATAGTCATGAAAAGTAGCACCTTGTGGTTGGCAGGGTGGTAAAAGGGTTCGGATCCAAGTCTTGGGTATCAGGAAACAGTAGAAAAGAACAAGTGAAGATATGAGATGGAAATTTGCAATACCAGTAGATTGGAAGAGCACCCCTGCCATGGTATGAAGCTCCTGGACTGCAAGGATATGTGTACTTGTAATAGTCATCACAATAGATCTTGCTGGGGCTCATTTCCTTGTTATAGCAGAGACCCCAAGCCAATGGTCCTCCTGTTGCGACTCCATAACCACCTGCAGAATTTTCTCAGATAAGATCATTTCTCAGGTACTTGTACAGATCCATGAAAAAGTTTCAGAGAAACTTACAGGAAGTTTTGCTCCCAACATGTCCAAGAAAAGCTGCAACTTCCTTCTGTGGCATGAGCTTCCCTCCTGTAGTACCAAAACCATGAGGCTGGTACACAGCGGCTGCAGTGATAAACGAATGGTAGTCCCAGAATCCTGAAGCGTGAGCCACAGGTGTATTCCTCTTGGAGAACAAGTTCTCGAACTGGTAAGTCTGGAAGTAATCGGAGATAGTCTGGTTACAGCAGAACGCCGACCAGCCTTTGCACTCCCACCCTTTATCACACACCTTCTTGCCTTTCACTACCTTCACCAACGTCTTCGTCGGAGATGTTTCGTCGCTGTTCACCACCACCGCAGCGAGCATCATCGTCAGCAGCGCCGCCGCCCGCAATGTAGCAGAAGAAATACACAGCTTAGCCTCCATTTTGATGGTGTTACAGAGAAACGGTAATGGTTTGTTGTGGGAAAGACATGGAAGGTAGTGAGGCTTTAAAGAATGGGGATGGAGTGAAAAGGAATGGAAAGCGAGTGGCTAACTCATTTAGGAGAGGTTGATCTTTCAGAGTTCCTGTATGTACAGTGAAGGCAGCTTTTGCTTGCTTTTTATGCTTCTTCCATTGCAAGAAAAGAAAACTAAACGCTCAGCTATGGGAGCCTAATGATGGCCTTATAACACGTTCACTTAATGATTAGATTTTGGGCCAGGCGTGGTTTCATTTAGGAATAGCAAGCAACGTTGGCCCGACTCGGATTAATATGAATTAATGAAATGATTAAAAAACTCAATTAACTTAATGAATTTAATTGTAAAAATTTTAAAATTTTAATTTTTAATTTAAGTTATTTTAATAACCGTTGTTGTAAAAACTCATCAATTTATTTTATAAATAAATTTTAATTAATTAAAATTTTTAATTAAATTTCAAATTATTCTATGTATAAGAACAACTTCTTTTAATTATATTTCACAATCTTTAATTTTATTCAATCTTTAGTTGATTTTATGACATTTTAGTACCAGTTGAACTTTTAAAACATAAATAACTTATTTTGTTGTTTTAACTTATAGTCAAAATTTTAAAACATTGAAATTAATAAATTGGATTTGATTTAATTTAGTTTCAAATCAAATTTAAATTTGAGGTAGTCCAAGTCTCTGTTTAGTTAGGCTTATACCAGTCGAGCTGTTGTCAGTAGAGCTTTTTTCTATAGATTTTTCTGAAAAGAACTTTTCTAAGAAGCCAGTTGACTGTTTGGTTGTCATCTAAAAAAGAGCTTTTTTGAATGAGCTTCATACAGTAGACTATTTGGCAACATAAAAATAAAAAGCACTTTTAATTTTAACTATATTTTATTTTGTAATAAAATTATTTATGCATATAAATATTATTTAAAGTATATTAAACA
>JAOSBL010000212.1:44756701-44782007 GCA_027568915.1 Erythroxylum roraimae
AAATGTTGTGTGTGATTGGCTTGTACTGTTTTGGGTGGCATCCACATATCCTCCCAGGGGGTATTTGGGTGTTACAATGTGCCTCAAATGTAATTAGCAAATTAACCATCCCATTATGGTTATTAAATATACATTAGGTAATTCGATTGTGGTTAGGCATATGAAATTAATGTTGTGATTATATTAGTCCAATAACATATATTTCTAACAGTTTGGATCTAGAAGTATCAATTGAAGATTCTCCTTGTTCATTTCTTCTAATATAAAATGTCACGTCCTAAATGATTTTCTATTTTTTATTAATATTGATCCTCCAAGTTTCATATTTATGTTTATTTTTGTAATTTACTAATAATATTTTTGGAAAACTTTATTATTTAGTATTTTAATTTCAATATGATGAAACTCCAAAATTGAAAATTTAAATTCCATTTTAAAAATATATACCTGACTTATTGTTTTTTTAAAAATATTTTTACACTATTGAATATTATAATTTTTGTCAAAGTATTAAAGACAAAATTATCATTTTCATTTGAAAAGCTACTTAAAATCACTTTATAGATACATTAAAAAGTGTAAAATTGCAAATAACTAAAACTGAGTTGAATCTGCATATTTTCATTAACAGAATAGAAAAAGGATAAGTAAACCTAATAACTAAAGGTGGAGAAGAGTAGTGGAGAAGAAAAAGAACAAAGTTATTGATTTTGGATCCCATTTTTGGCGCAGCCTAATTCAACTTAGTTGCATATAACCTAAACTCAAAGTATTTGAATTGATAGATTGGCAATAAACAGGGTCGACGTGTGACAAAGCCGAGTTATTAAAATTTTAAAAAAATTTAATAAATGACGTTATTTTGTTATTTTTGATTGAGCTTGGACAATTTTGATCCAAGCCTTATTTATGGCTTGGTCGGGTCAAGAAATCCGAATATATGGCCTGGCCCATGGGCAAGTCAACCGGGCTGGATTGCCATCCCTATGAATTGAGCTAATTAAGTTTTAAATCGTAGTCGAACTTTTTTTAAATTTTGCATCTAATATGTTAAGTTAAATTATATCATTTTGGGTCAAATAATAGTATTTTTAATTTTTAAAAAATAAATTAATCAATCCTAATTTATAAATAATTGAATTTGAAATAACTCAAGCCTAATCAATTTTAAGTCATATGATTTGATATGCTTCGATTGGACTTAGAACTATTTAAATCAAATGATTCTATACGTTTCGATTTGATTTGATATGCTTCGAATTTTTAATCCGACATAATCTATTATTAATCCTAATCCAATTTAATTTAAAAAATTTATGCCCTTTTAATTAATTTAAATAATGTAATATTATTTAAAAATTAAATTTAAATAATATTTTAATTTTAAATTAATTAAACTTTAAAATTAAGTTAAAATTGATATATTTAAATTAATTAGACCGGCGTTACCCCGGCTAGAACTTCCACTTCATTCTTCTAATATAATAACATATCTATAAAAGGAGTCGCCAATCAAGAACTTTCTTCTTCTTTGCATCTCTCTTATCTGATCACGCCATTTTCACTATTTCTCTGTGTCCGTCTCTAAACTTCCCAAGTTGTTTTTCATTTCTCTCTAATTTAATTGCCTCATTTTGATCTTTTGTTGACTCTTTTTTTAGGTTTCTTTTTGTTATTATCATCTGGTTCCGTTACTTGAGGATGAGTGCTGGTGGGTCGAAGCTTCTCGTTGGCTCGGATATTCATGGGTTTCATACGTTAGAAGGTATTCTTCAGCCTTTTCTTTGGGATTTCTTTTTGATTTCTGGTTCTTATTTTCTGGGTTGGTGATTGTTGTGAATTTTAATATGCTATTTTTTCGGATTTCTTCTTGTTCTTGTTCTTTTTGGGTTAGTGATTGTGGTGAATATTGATGCATGTATAATTGAAAAATTAAAGATTTTCTGTTTTGAATGGAAATGCCCAACCAGTTGTTAGAGTGAGGTTTAAACTTTCTTGGCTTGGTAAGTGGTGGTTTGGTGGGATGCTGTGCTTGAATTTTGATAGTATTAGGGTGACTTAGGTTCATGGAACTTACTTGAGTAATCCCTAGTCAAGTTTAAATGTTTTAAAATGGGAAAATAACGATTTTAGATTGATTGTAGTAATGCATAAAGGGAAAAATAAAATGAATGCGGAGAAAGGAATGACAAAACCTAATTCCTGCTGTCCCAGAGAGTGTGTTAGAGCAACATTGTTGGCAACTAGTTTTGTTATACTTTATTAATTTACTGCAAATATGAGATTGATTAGTAAAACACTAGATTTTTTTGGTATACTATGCATTTCAATGCCTAACTTATGATTCCGTCATCTAAGTACTTGTCATCATATGAAACTGATGCTTTTCTTCCATGCACAGATTTGGATGTTGCAAATATAAGGGAAGAAGCCCAAAAAAGATGGCTACGTCCCAATGAGATTCAGGCAATGCTATCTAATTATAAAAATTTCCCCATTAATGTCAAGCCAATGCATCTACCTAAAAGTAAGTATGTGTTCCTATTGTTCATACCATTAATGGGATCTGTGATCTTGCCTCCGGCAGGAGATTATTGTGAGTTTGGACCCACAGTTCTATTCTATACGAGCTAGTCTTTTCAAATGTTTTCCTGAATTTTGGCATACCTTGCTAATCATGATAAGTTGGACCTGTATCCTTGCTGAATCTCATACGTTTTCATCGTCATTTCACATTATCCGTCACCTTCTTTTGTAATGGTATTGTATCTTTGGTATTCTTCTAATACCGCTTTTCTATAATGTAAATTTTTAAATGTTAGCTTCTACCAACGTTAACTCTCTTGACCTATTGCAACTTTAATGCCTTCTATTTTCCTAAAAATTGATTACTGTGCGTGATAATTGCTGTTTGGTAAATAAGTAAAGAGTGGATTGTTTTGTCGCATGATTTTTCAAGTCTTCGCCATCCAACTAATATATATATATGTGTGTGTGTGTATGTATGTACGTATGTATATATGTATGCATGTATAGATCAAGCAACTTTTCTGTGGTTGTGTAACAGGTGGCACAATCGTGTTGTTTGACCGCAAGAAACTTAGGAACTTCCGTAAAGATGGGCATAACTGGAAGAAGAAAAACGATGGAAAGACTGTTAAAGAAGCTCATGAACACCTAAAAGTGAGTTTTTTTGATTTCCTAATGAAGTAAACATGACCTACACTTATCCGGACCAGTTAACATTGTTCATTATTGGATATATTTGTAGCAAATCAAGATTCCTAGTTTTTAACAAATTGGATGATACATTTGGGGAAAATGTTTTATGAGATGATTTTGTCTGCCCATGATTATGGTCTCCATGTTCATATTTATTTACTAAAGGTAAAAGGACGTGGATTTATCTACCTATTTTTAGGATTGTAATGAGCTTCTGGTTTGCCTCATGTTAAAACATTGTAAATACGAAAGCAATACTGATAAACCACAGATTAAGAAATTGCTTTACAATTGTGTTAGTGTTTTTCCAATTTTTTGTGCAGGGATTGTTAGGTGCTAGTGCAATTACTCAATGCTCTTTTCTACACCTTCTCTTTAGTCCTTCTTTTCTGCTTTTTTTCTTT
This sequence comes from Erythroxylum roraimae, assembly GCA_027568915.1. Classification (NCBI taxonomy): domain Eukaryota; kingdom Viridiplantae; phylum Streptophyta; class Magnoliopsida; order Malpighiales; family Erythroxylaceae; genus Erythroxylum; species Erythroxylum roraimae. The sequence continues at coordinate 44,760,328 of JAOSBL010000212.1, forward strand.
GATCACTTAACATCACCTAGGTACTTCAGGATGGTAGTTGATGCAAATATGATTTATTGTGAACTTCAATTTGGTGATCTTTTTAACAGTATACTTCAAGATGTAAATAGTTTCCTAATTGTTTTTCTCCTGTCCACGGAAAGAAAAATTGAAAGCAATTGTGATTTTACATGTGTGTCTTCTTTGGATTATATTTTACAAATCACCAAGTGCATTACCTAGTTTCATCTTTGCCGCTTATCTTTTTTATTTGTGTTGAAATATTTCTTAATTCCTGTAAAATAATCTTTATCAGTAAAAATGCATTGCGCTTTGATGTGGCTTACTATTTTGGGTGTTGCTACAGGTTGGTAATGAAGAAAGGATTCATGTTTACTATGCACATGGCGAGGATAATCCAACCTTTGTTCGCAGGTGTTATTGGCTACTTGATAAGTATGTAATAGCTTGTGTCCACTTGATTGTTCTCTTTACGAACTGTCCTTTTCCATTTTTTGACAATCTGTTAAGCATTTTAACCATAAGATTTGCTTCAGGACTCTAGAACACATAGTTCTTGTGCACTACCGTGAAACCGGGGAGGTTTGTTTCATAAAGCTTATCTACTGTTGTTAAATCTATGTTCTTGTACCTTTGATTCTACTTGACTTATATTGCAATCACAGGGTTCTCAGGCCACTCTTGTGAACTCAAATTCTAGTTCAGTCTCAGACCAGGCTACTTCTTGGCGTTTATCAGAAGAATTTGATTCTGGAGCTGGTCAGGCATATCATGCTGGTGAGGAAGCACCTCTAAGTGATCATGGGACCAATTTTTACTACATTGATTATTAAGGGGGGCAAGGTTTAGGAAAATGTTTTGATGTTATTCTTTATTCTGTTAAACCACTGATACATATGCTAAATGACCAATGAAAGTTTGTCAATTGTTGGACAATTGTATTGTTGGGATTTGTTCTCAGTCATCACTCTTTTGGCAAGTCAACAGAGGCTGGTGACAATTTAACCGTCAGAAATCACGAAATGAGGCTTCATGAGATTAATACACTTGATTGGGATCAGCTGGTGGCAACTGATGCCAAAAATGTAGCTGTTTCTAAGGGAGGTAATAGGCCAGCAGTTACTCTTGGCAAGGCAGTGCGTTAGAGGTTATTTTCTAGTGTGATTTATTATGGTTTGTTTTAAATTTGACAGGTAAGATATCATGCTTTAACCAATCAAATCAAGTTGCACTGAAGGGGTCCCCAAATGATGTAAGTGGGACCATCTGTCCACACTTTGAAATTTCTGTTTTTCAGTTCATTGTATTCCTAAATTTTTCTTACTCAAGCTGCATAATCTTTGCCTTATATAGTAAAAAGGAAAATTCTGTGCTTCAAACTTCATCTGAATATGGATTTTGGTCATCACAGATGTGATATTTGTACAAGAACTTCATAGTTACTAATTTGCATGTCTCCCTTAAAATTATGATGACTGTTCTGTTGACTTCTTTTGTTTGTATATTTCAACCCTTATAAAATAGACATTAAAGTACACTTTTTCTCTTGTAACTTTCCTGATACTAGCATATGATATTACTAATTATTGTTCACCTTTGCAGGGTGGTTCTTTTCCATCTTATAATATATCTACAGAACTTTCTCCTTTGGTTAACTTACCCGAGTCAATTGATAAGAGTGATATCACTCATTTCAATATAGCAGATGGTGCTTATGTTCAGACAACTGGGATCCAAGTAAATTCAAATATGCAGAATAAGGATATTGATGTCCTAAGAAAGGGTGATGCTTCAGACATTTTTGTTAATGATGGTTTGCTAAGTCAGGATAGCTTTGGAAGGTGGATGAACTCTTTTACAGTGGACTCTCCTGGCTCAGTTGATGATCCTGTGCAAGATGCTTCAATTTCATCAAGTTGTCGTTCATTTGCTTCAACTCCCATTGATCAATATCAGAGTTCCATTCCAGAACAAACATTCTTCATAACTGATGTCTCACCTGCATGGGCTTTTTCGGGTGAAACAACAAAGGTTTGTCCTTTTCCTACAACTGCTTATCATGATGTTCTGGCATTTATTAGACTTTTTATTGTTTGATGGTTGGCTTGACATTAAAGAGATGTCGACTTTGAGTTGTTGGTTGAAGAAGTTAATGGGACCTCGACGTGTTGTTTGAAGATAGATAATAGATGCTTAGCTAAGCCAAAGACAAAGTTCCCAATGACCTTGTCTACTTGTAGATTATAGGCATCTTTGAAGTTTCTGAAAAGCAAGTGTTGTCTGAAACCAAAGATTTTCAGTAGCTGTCTTGAATCCAGAGTTTACATTTTGCTCCTTCCTAAGCGAGGAATCTGCCACAAGTTTCATATCTCCTTGGGCCTGTTGATATTTGATTGATTACTTGGCTAAAACAGTTGTGTGAACTCATGTATAGTTGTCTCCTTGGAGCCGTTGCTATTGGGATTAGTTATATTTTGATATTTTTTTAAGATTGCTCCAATCATTAATCACTATCATTTTTGTCTTACTTGTCAAGTTGTGATGATTGGGGTGATGACTGTATGAACATCCTTGAGAAAAGAAGTATTGTTTTGAGCTTGAATGAAGGCTGGATTTCTGTATTAACATGAACATTATTTGCCTTTTTGGACATAATGTGTAATGCTTATGAGTATAGAGTAATTGTGAGGAGGTGAGACTCATAGAACCGCTCTACAGAGCATTCTACAAGTGAAAGCATTACTCTCAGTTTCACAATAGAAAGATCTTAACCTTCAGTTATAATTGCAGATTCTAATTACTGGATATTTTCCCGAACAATGCCATGATCTTGCAAAGAGTGATCTACATTGTATCTGTGGTGATGAAAGTCTTCCTCTAGAAACTGTTCAAACTGGAGTATATCGCTGTTTTGTTTCACCGCATTCCCCTGGGTTAGTAAGTATTTGTCTTAGTTTGGATGGTTGTAAACCTATCAGCCAGGTCCTAAATTTTGAGTACCGTAGTTGTTCAGTCCAAGATCCCACTATATCTTCAGAAAGCATGTCCAAGTGGGAAGAATTTCATCTCCAGATGAGACTTGTCCATTTACTCTTCTCCACATCCAAGAACCTTAACATCCTATCCGGTAAGGTGTCTCCAGTTAACTTGAAGGAGGCTAAGAAGTTTGCCCATAAAACTTCTCACATTTCTGGAAGTTGGGAATATTTGATTAAGTCAATTGAGGAGAACAGGGTTTCATTTGCTCAAGCAAAGGATGGCCTATTTGAAATTGCTTTGAAGAACATTCTGCGGGAATGGCTTATGGAAAGAGTGGCTGAAGGTTGCAAAGCCACTGAACATGATGGATATGGCCAAGGAGTTATCCATTTATGTGCTATTCTTGGATATACTTGGGCGGTATATTTATTTTCGTGGTCAGGATTGTCTTTGGACTTTCGTGATAAACGTGGATGGACTGCTCTTCATTGGGCAGCATATTGTGGAAGGTATTTTCAATTTTCTTAATTAGAATATCCTCTGTCATGGCTGTTGAGTATGCTCATTCTTTTCAGTGCTCTTAAAATTAATTATGTAGGATCCTATTGATGTTTTCAATTGTCCTGTAATTTCCTTGTCCACTTATATCATGAGACTGTTGAAACAAATGTCTCTGGATCTCACCAATCAAAAATCAAATAGTTTTTCTGGAAATTTTGGTTTCTTGTTAAGATTGGAAGCTTATATCTCTCTCCATTTCTTGCTTTGGAAATCATTGCCAAGATTGGAAAAACTTTTCAGTATTCTTGAACTCTGAAAATATCCATGTTCAGGGAAAAAATGGTTGCTGTTCTCTTATCTGCTGGGGCAAAGCCAAACTTGGTTACTGATCCTACTTCACAAAAACCTGGTGGATGCACTGCTGCTGATCTTGCATCTGCAAAGGGTTATGATGGCTTGGCAGCTTATTTGTCAGAAAAGGCTTTAATAGCACATTTTGAAGATATGTCTGTAGCAGGGAATGCTACTGGCACTCTGCAAACTGTTGCAACTGAAACAGCTAATGCTGTGAATCTAAGTGAGGAAGAGCTCTGTCTGAAGGACACTTTGGCAGCTTACCGAATAGCTGCTGATGCAGCAGCTCGGATACAAGCTGCATTCAGAGAGCACTCCTTGAAAGTAAGAACTACAGCAGTGGAGGCTGCCAGTCCAGAGGCGGAGGCTCGGGCCATAATTGCAGCAATGAAAATACAACATGCCTTTCGTAATTATGAGACACACAAAAAGATGGCTGCTGCGGCCCGCATTCAGCATAGGTTCCGTACATGGAAAATCCGAAAGGAGTTCCTTAATATCCGTCGTCATGCTATCAAAATTCAAGTAAGTGTTCTTTCATGTTGCTTAGCTGTCCTAACTGTGCACAAGTAGCTGCAAATTTGAATCAGTAGTTGAAATTTGTTCTGCTGTCAGTCAATACGATGTATTAAAATGGACACAAATTACAAGCAAACCAAAACTGAGTATGGTTGTTTCCGTGCTGCGTGAATTTCTGAAATAATAATGAGGCAGAATTACTTCTCATCTATGTATGTGCCGTTGGACAAGAACAAGTATAAGACCATGTCTACATTACAAGTCACAGAAGCATGAAATTGACTAACTTCGGTCCTAATCTGCTCTGATTGTGTCATGCTTTAAAAGTGTATTTTGTGGACAAATGTTCTTTTGACATTGTCCAGTTAAAATTAGTCGACATTGATAAATCAATCCAATGCAGGCTGCTTTCAGAGGCCTCCAAGTGAGGAGGCAATACCGCAAGATTATCTGGTCAGTTGGAATAGTTGAGAAAGCAATTCTCCGATGGCGCTTAAAGAGAAGAGGTTTTCGTGGCCTTCGTGTTGATTCTGTTGAGGTGGTTTCAGATCAAAAGCAAGAAAGTGATACAGAAGAGGACTTCTATAAAGCCAGCCAACATCAAGCGGAAGAGCGCATCGAGAGATCTGTTGTACAGGTTCAAGCCATGTTTCGTTCAAAGAAAGCACAAGAGGAATACCGGAGAATGAAATTGGCTCATAATGAAGCAAAGGTATGTGATTTACCTACAAAATGATGGTCTTTCAATTTGATCTTGCAGAATATTTATATACTTTATTCTTTCTGCAGCTGGAATACCAAGAACTTATTGAACCTGATACATACATGGACAGATAAGGATAATCTCTTGGCTGGTGATCGGACCCTTGTTGATGCCGTTCACATGCATAGTTGTTTTACGCAGGGATTTGCCCTATGGTACATGTTTGATAAATTTGTAGCTTAGTCTGTATATCTGATACCCTTCCAATATGTTTTAAGATTTTGAGAGGGGGTCTTGCTGTAACCTGGATGACTATGAAATGAAACTAGACATTTTTACGGATGATTAATCTTAGTTCTCAAAACATTTTATAGGTTTCGATTCTCTTCCACAACTAAACTATATAAGATAAAAATTTGCACCCCCACTAAGATGCCGGACTTTTAATCTGACTAGTTAATCTCCTAAACTATTCATAGAAGACAACCTTTAAAATGGGGGGTTTTTGTGAAAGAAAAAGAAGACTATTGAACGAGAAGATAATTGAGCTGAGCTCTTTGATACGCCAAATTCAATCTTGTATAGAAGAAAAGGAAAGATGGATAAATGGAAAAGAAGGCCTCATAACATAGCAACAAAACTAAATTTAACACCTCCTCGTTCCAGAAAATGTGTTGATCTATTGGGATGATGCACACAAGTTCCTTCAATAACGCCAGTTTCACAAGGGCCAGGTTATGAATCAAAAGTTAATGCTAAGCCAATAGAATTGGGAAAGGCAAACAAAGAATTCCATTTTTTTCAACTAATTATCGCAAGAGACTGCAAACTAACCCAACAACTCAAAAAGAATACAGCGCCAGATAGCAATTCAAAACTCTACTTGATGTATTGGGAGAGCCACTTGAAGCCATCACCATATCCCATCTTGCGGACGATACTGCACATGAAAACCTCGAGAGGCCTAACGTTTGAGTCTGTAAGATTCACCTTGCCCTTACCAGTAGTGAAATTGGTGAGCCCAAGATGATAACGAAGCTCATCCTCAGAAACTGCATAGGGAATGTCAATTTTGTTACCAAGAATGAGAAAAGGAACATTAGCTAAGGCTTCATCAGATAGGAGGGCATCTAGCTCCTTCTTTGATTCTGCGAACCTCTCCTTGTCATAGGCATCCACCAGGTAAACCACTGCATCCACCTGATCATAGAGATATAAATTATCTGTATCATACTCTTTCTAGATCATATAAACACACCAAGGATGTGTTTAGAAAACTTAGATAGTCAGCAGGTAAGTTGGACAACCAACAAACTACAATACAGACACAACAAAGATGACGCCAGTACCAGAATAAGTATGAGAAGCTCGATGACCAAATCAATCTGATTTTGAACACTTCAGCTGGAACACAAAGAATCCTTCCAGAATATGTGATCTCACAAGCACTAACACTATCCAAAATCATTCTATGAAAGGCTGCAAATGGTTGCATAAATTGTGAATGTATGGAATGATGCACTAACACTATCCAAAATCATTCTATGAAAGGGTGCAAACGGTTGCGTAAACTGTGAATGTATGGAATGATACTACAATATACCTCAACGGAAATTTATAAGGCAATATCAGCGAAACTTCCATCATCAATGTTGGCCTCCCATGAATCAGATAAACACAAGGGAAGCTTATCTGGGATTATGAAGGCGCAATGTAATATGAAAAAAGAAAATCAGCATGCCTTAATCCTTCATTCGACACAACAACTTCTTGAATTAAGCTATGTCCATGGAAACGAATAAAAGCAGAAACAATCTTGCAGAAAAGAGGGAGGACCTTCCTCATCTTTATTGTACCGAAGACTTGCAAGGGAAATAACAAGACACATAGATATGAAACTTGTTTCAATTTAGCCAGGAATGAAATCTTTCAGACGTCAATGAGGCGAATGTGCAGAAAGCAAAGGAGTCTAACCATCACAAACAACAAAGAGAAAGCACTTTACGGACCTAAGTACCCATGAACTGATTTGGAAATAAACATTTAAAACAAGCAATAATCTCTTGTACTCCGATCGATTTAGAATCTCCAGTTTTCCTATAAAACGTAATTTCCAACATCAAAACACACAACAAGCAATAGGAAATGAAGGAACGATTACCTTAGCATAGTAATCTTTCCAAACCCTGCGAGCGATTTGATGACCACCCAAATCAAAAGCCTTGAACTTGATTTTTCCTATGCTCAACTCCTCAGATGTAGGGTGTTGTGTCGGCTGGTGTTGTACTAGTCTCTGCAAACAAACAGATCTCATGAAAAAAACAAAAACCCACATCAGAAACACAAAGACAACGAGGAACCCTTTATAAAGACCTCATCTTTCAACATGTGAAGAAGGGTTGTTTTGCCGGCATTATCGAGACCCAGAAACAAAATCTTAGCCTCTTTCTGCCATAGACCGAGGGAAGCGAGAATTCCATAGAACCAATCAAAGAGAAACATGACGTTGTTTAAGGATCGGTATCCTAAATCACAAGAAAACTGGATACAACAAATGGATCCAGAATTGAAATGGTGGGGTTGGGAAGTGTAATATAAATATATATGTAAATAAGACAAAGCAGAGAAGAGAAACTGAGAGGTTTAATATAAAAGATGAAAATTTTCCGTGTAAGATTGAACTTACGTTACATGTCCACTTTAACCAAAAATTTAAATAAATTTATAATATGTTATATTTAGGGCTAAATTTGCCTAATATTAGACCCTCCCAGACATTACGCGCAGTGAAATTTTTACGAAATATTATTTTTGTTATATTTATAGGTTAACTTTTTTAATTTATAAAAACACTATTTAAATAAAATTGAGTGCCAATGTATTTCTTTATGGTATGATTGAATAATATTAGAAAAAAGTCAAAAATTCTACTATTGGGTATACATGTAGCAATTTATACTTTAAACATAATAAATATACTCAAAAAATAACGATTTATATGTATTTAAAAAATAATAATTTACACTCAAAAAGTATAATTTATTAATTTTTAAAAAATAATGCGTTAAAATATATAAATGTAATAAATAGAATGTAATAAATGTTTTTATAAGAATTTATTAAGTAATAAAATGATAAATGTAAAATAGGCCCAAAAAATAATATATCAATCCAAGCTCATATTTAGCCCAAGCCCCAAATGTGATTGTGACATTCTATTGTTTTGTATAAATAACAAAAAACCACAAAATTAGGGTTTCAGACGACGCTTTCTTCATCTTCTCTAAAGAAGCTTAGCTTCAAGGTATGTGTCTTCACAAAGACAACTTTTTTTCCTTAACCCATTACGCAAGATCTGCCGTTATATAGGTCAAAGGCCCTTTTCTCTGTTTTGGTGGCTGAGATTTCGTTTAAACTGTACTCTTCTTTTCGCAGAAATGGCGAAGTCTAAGAATCATACAGCTCACAACCAGTCATACAAGGCCCACAAGAATGGAATCAAGAAGCCTAAGAAGCAACGCCACACCTCCACCAAAGGGGTATAGTTTAGAAGTTTGGCTGATATTGTGTTGCTTATCTTAAGGTCTATATTTCATCTTTCCGTTTTGGATCTTGATTTGTTTCTTCTTTTCTTTGGTGTTGTTAGATGGACCCCAAGTTCTTGAGGAACCAGAGGTATGCTAGGAAGCACAACAAGAAGAGCGGTGAAGCAGCTACAGAGGAAGAGTAAACACAAGTACCTGTATTTCCTGCTTGATATGGGTTTCTGAGAACTTAAGAGTTTATGTGATGTAATCTTTATCAGAAGTATAGTGTAATGCTTGATTTTCGTCTTTATCCACTTCCTTAGAAGCAAGTTCTGAACTTTAGATCATGAAATGAATCATTTTATTATTATCTTGATTTCCCTTTATCAGTTATCTCTGTTTGAGACCCTTATTATTGGATGGCCAGCTTCTTGGATCTTATAATCCAATTTGGTTGTGGTTGATTGAATCGAAGGTTTTGACCCTTGTATCTGCAATTCATTTTCTTTGTGTGTGTCTGGCTTTTAATATTCAAATAAGCACCCCCCATATTCTAATGATTATGCTCCATAATGTGATTTCCTATGTGCAACGGTTCGTGTAATTACACTATATTGGCTTGGTAGTTCTGAAACCAGAACTACTGGTTTGTTCAAAGTTTGGTTTTCACGAAAGTTTAAGGTGCCCATTTGTAAGTTATAGGTGTCAACTGTAAGAGTTAATTTATGAATCGTTACATTTGGTGAATTTCTATGAAAAAATTAAGGACTATTATATGTTTTTAATTACAAAGTTTTTAGTTTTGCAAGTGTAAGGACCATATAACAATGAGAACAGGTGAGTTGGTTACGGAGTCATGAAGGCAAAAGCCATTTTCCAAGTTCATTTACACCCCAACAATTTGCATTCGGAGCTCCCATTTCTCTATTTTTCAAGCCAACCATTAACGAACTTCAACATATTGTGTACTTGGAATTTTGGGGGCATTGCAATATTTGGATAAAGAGGTTACTCTTTGCTAGAATTTTTAGATTGTCCAAGTTTATTAGAGAATACTCTTTTTCGCAAAATGTGATAGTTCCTCCATTAAAACCTGCCTCGAGGGGATGAATTGGAACCCCAGTGGTCAATGGTCATTCATGGTCTTTTTAAGCAGGGAATAAAATACTTGATTAGAGAGCCAAAAAGGGAGGAGAGGTGCCGTAAATAACTAGTGTTTTGTAATATCTTATTCATACTTAAGGACAGGAAGATAAGTTTAACGTGCAAGTATTCTCTAAATATAAGGTTAGCTAAAGAGTTCGCATACAAAGTGATGATTCCCTTGCCGGTAGAAGCTTTGTCCAGGTTGATAAATATCAACAATCATAGTAGCAGTGGTTAGGAGAACCAGAGCATGTATTGTATAGGATAAGAGTACAATAATAAATGTTGGATCTGCATCACCAATCAAATCCTACCCACGTAAAGTAAATTCAAGATCATGTCTACATGCACCAAATTTAGCATTCTAGTAAATACTTCAGATTACTGCATCAAAATGCAACAACAAAAGTTAAGCTAGAAAAGGAAAACACACAATTGCAACCTTATTTTTTGCTTAATCGGTTATGCGCCCAAGCCTTTCACCTGATAAACCCAGAGTTGGATTCCAAATTCAAAAAAACCAAGACACAGTAGGCTGCTCCTCTCTGTCAAGTGCATTTATCAACGCCTTCTGCTGTTTCTTTTTTTTCTTCGGCTCTTCCTATCATCAGAATCAGAATCTGAACCAGTGTCCGAATCAGAAGACTCAGAAGATGAACTGCTCCTCCTTCGCCTCTCCTTCTTCTTTTGCTTTTTTCTCCTTCGCCTCCTTCTTTCTTCCTCAGAATCAGTGGATGAACTGTAATCTGAGCTACTCTCACCAGAAGAAGATTCTGACCCCGTCACAGATGATGACCCACTATCAGTCTCAAAAACTGAAGCCTCGCTATCACTACCAGAGTCAGAGTTTGATCTATGCTTCCTCTTGCTTTTCTTAGACTCCTTGCTCTTCTCTTCTCTATCAGCCTCCGGATTATCCAAATCATAAGAAATAGACAGCCTCATCCTCAATTTAGGGTTCTTGAGCTGCTGGGTTCGTGAAGGTCGTGCCATATAAACTCTCTCATTCTTGCACTCATACGTCCAGTGACCAGTTTGGAAGCATTTCTGGCATTGGGCAGTGCCACCAACTGCAGATATACTTGTTTTAAGGTCTTTCCTTTCGCCCAATCTCACTTGCTTTTCAGTACTCATCAAATACATTTGCCGTTTTGCTTCCCTTTTCTCTTGCCATCTGCTAGGCCCTTCCTCTTTCTGCCCATAAGCATTGACATTACGGGCAGCTGCAGCAGCTGCCCTTTCAGCCTGAGCACGACTGAGACCTTTCGCAGCACTCAAGGCTGCAGCTTTGATCCTGTCAGCTGCAGCCTGACCTTTTTCTTCTTTCTTTGACATCACCTCTGAAGCCCAAATCCAGAATATCTTCAAGAACCCCAGAAAAATTTCAAACCCTACACCACAACATTTTTTGAAAAACCCTAATCAACAAAATCTTCAAAAAACCCCAGAACAAATACAAAACCCCAAATCGACACAATCTTCAAAATTCCCACACAAGTTACAATCCCTAATTCAAACAATCTTCAAATCCAAGCCAAACTATAAACCCTAGGCAGCACAATAGTCAAAACCCCAGATCATGATGCCAAAACCTTATTCAAAACAAAGTCAACTCCAACCGTTAGTTACCCTTCATTCAGAAACATCGGCCACTTAAAAAATCACTCTCAAACCCTAGATCTCCAATTATGTAAAAAATGAAAAAATTCTAGTTTCGTTACGCTTTCTACCCCCAAATTCCAATTATCGCACAGATTTAAACAAAAAACTCCTAACAACGAATGATAAGAAATAGGAAATCATAGAGATCAAATAGCTAATATCTGAAGTGAAGGTTGGAAACGAAATACATTAGGGCAAACATGTTCATACCTCAAGAATCAAGATCGCGTCTTCCTTGGACAGAGAAAAGGAGAGTTTGAAGATTTTTATTTATATAAATTTAATGGATCGCAATGGTGCTAGGCCCAAGTTACAAGATCCATGTTTGGGCTTAGGTGAGCCCATGAGTAAATAATCAACATCTTTAATTTCTTAAAATAGATATTTTTAAGAAAATAGTTTATATATTTATATTGTACAAGTTCATACACGACACATGATTTTATTAATTACTAGAAGGCAATTTAAAAATAATACATGAAAAATATCCATCCATTTAATTTTTTTATTTTCAAAAAGTGTCTTTAACAAAAAATGCATTCGCTTTGAAAAAAAAGTAGAAAAAAAATTCAACATTATGCGTACATATATATATTTCTTTATTTCTTCTTCTCCTTTTCTAAACAAATTTTCATCTAAAATTTAATTAAGATTTTTAAGTATAAAGTGTACGAGAATAATGAATATTAATAACGTACAAATAATATAAATGTTTTTTTCATAGCAGTAGACATTAATAATCAAATTTAGAAATTTGGGATGAAGTGGTGTGATTCTTTTACACCAAAATAGGGAAATATAAATGAAAATAAAAAAATTACCAGACAGAGACATATAATCAAATCATAATATTTTTAAAACAAACAAATTATGATTTTGATATTCAACATTTTGTGTGAATGATGTCATAATTATTATTACCGTAAGGAAGTGTTCAATGTCATTAACATCATAGATTAATTGCCAAGACAGAAAGTGAAGTTGCATCGCTAAATGTTGTCGTCGTTGTTACATGTAAATGAGTAAAAAAAAGGTTTCAAAAGACTATACCAATTTAAATGACAAGCCAAGGTATATTTTAGTGAGCGATGAAGAAAAACTAGTACAAAATGGTCTGCCACACGAGACCTTCCTCTGTTAAAAAAGAAACATAATGACTCCTTTCAAAAGGAAAATGACTTAAAAATCAAAATGCTAAGTAACATGTCAATACATTAATACATAAACAGAAGTTTTCCAAAATCATATAATCTGTAAAGAACATCATCAAGAGCAAAGTATGCATGAACTTCAGACAAATGCAGCATACGCATTCAAAGTAAGGCAACTTGGAGACATGTGACGAGACCAAAAGATTTAACTTGAAATGCCTGTCCCTGGAACATAATAAGTACAAGCTGTAATTTACAATGTTCTATGAATGAGATCTCGCTAGTACAGTTGAGAAAATTTGGTCTCTGACCCACATCGCCAAAAACCTTCCTCTGTTACATTACAACCCACTGGTAATCAAAGAAAAAACAAAGCAACCTATAAGGAGCACATAGTATTCATGCCCTTTTGTCTACCAATCTGTCCACTGAAGCTTACAATTGACAAAATAGGAAGAAAAAATTGAAACAAAACGACATTTAAAAGAAAATTTTAATACTGAGGAGCGGTGTACAAAGTCAAAATGCCCAAAGCCGTACACAGACTGGCCCACCCCACTGAGTGTTTCCTCTTGATCAAGGAGTCAGCGCTATACAGTAGTACAACAGGAAGGTCATAAACCGCTCACTCCCCACCACCCTCCGGTCCTTTTTCTTGCCGTTCTTCCAGTGGTCTAAGGCACTGAATTGTCACATTTGTTCAAGTCAAACAAAAAAGCCACCTTTCCGAACATTAATCTATCAGATGGCTTATGATCCACTTACAGTCATTTCCGGTGAGGATTTTGGTGGTATTAAAGAACCATCCTCTCCGCTTTCCGAGGTGTTGTGCACACTATCGGAGCAACTTCTAGATGTGGAAGGTTCCTTCTCCCCACAATTTTCCTCACCTGAACTCCTGCTGTTATCAATAGAGTTGGCAGGTTCTTTCTCTTGATAATTTTGTTCATCCGAGTCTTTGTTTGTCTCTGATACGTGTGGAGCTATTTGTGTGGTATTCGCATTTTTCTTAATAGGTAATACGCTCAGTGTTGAACACAGAGCTGCAAAAACACTCTCCCTCGACTTAGAGTTCTTCACCAGTCGCTGCTTTTTTGCTAACTCGGACTCCTTATCTTTCATAGGCAAGTTGCGCTTCAATCGAAGCGACTCCATAACTCCCTCATCTTCTTCTGAAGTTTCTTGCTGTTTTTTCGGTGGTGGTCTATAGTCTTCGTCGTCCTCATCATCATCATAATCAACCAGTCCACCAGATCTAGGAATACAAAGCAATGGGGAAGATGAAAAGCTTGTACCAAAAATTTTTAAAATCGTAAGGTCTCACATGTGGGCAAAAAATGTCGTACCTTGTAGCGACTCCATTGGATAAAACAGGTTGAACTTGTATTTTTTGAGAATGTGCTGCAGATGCTGTGTCCTCTTCATCACTGCTTATGTGTTCAAACTCAGAACTTGGACGGACAATGCATAAACAACTGGAAGTATTTGCAACATACCTGTCCTCGTTGAAATACTCTTCCTCTTCTTTTTCCAGTGCACGCTCATCAATTCTTCTTCTTGGGTCTGATGTTGTTACAGTGTTCTTTGATCCAGAATTATCCATGCACTGGAATTACTGCAACTACTTAGCACTGGCAAACCACAATCTCACTTGAAAATGAGGAAGACAGTCAAATGTAAAGTACCTGCTCATATCTGATTTTCAAAGCTTTTATCGAAGTCAAATGCTCGAATTTGACCAATTCATTCCAGAAAGTATCAACTATGTACTTGAGCAGTAATTTCAGATTTTCCTATATGTAAACAAGATGTCAGAAACTTGTGTATGCTTCATTGGTGCAAAAAGGAGGCATTTTACTAAGATTCAAACCTTGAGGATATATTCGAAAAGCTCCAATACTGCAGAGTTCAGTAGGTTATAACGGTTGCCATTGCTAATAAAAGCATCAATAATTGGTTTGAGGAGATTGTTCTTCACAAAATGGTTTATCAAATGCTCATCCTGACACTTCAGAACCAAATAGCGCAATGAAAAGCTAAATTCAGCTAATCATAAGTGAAACAACAATGCAAAGTGCCATAGATGATGATAATGCCTTCCTAGAATTTTTGGAGAATAACCACTCAAGTAAAGCAATAACAAGTCAGGGAGTATGAAAAAGTAAAATTAAAGGTGTTCTCTATGAAAAACAGTTGGGCACAAGAAAACAGACTTTACAATCCAAAAACAACTATAAGAACAAAGCAAACCTACAAAAGAGAGGTTTGACCAATCCTGCATGCACTTACGACTCCCAGAATCACGTTGCACAAGAGTAACTTAAATCTCAAAACTGTAAATGGATGATTTACAGCTCAAGAAACTTAACACCAAAATCAATATTGCCAACAATTAATATTAAGTACATTGAATGAACTATTCCCAAATGTATATAGGTGGTTCTTGTAGAATATCCTTACTGGACAAGAAATGCCCTCACAGAAAATTCCATTTCCGTTAGACTAACTTACAAATATGAGATGCTGCAGTTGTGTGAGACCGCAATTATTAACCAACTTAAAAATACATGAAGCAAATGCCAAAAGTAAGTCACGGAACAAATATTTTCCCAAATGAAAAGGTGATGATAGTTGAGAAGTAGCCTACAGGTCGGGACAGAATAGTGCGAACAAATCGGACTGCAGCAACTACAAGGTACTTTTCCCTTCTTCGCGTGAGTAGCAAAACTTTGTCTATAACATTATTGAGGAGAAAATTACCCCTGTAAATGAAGGAGATAAAAAGACATTCATATTGCGCACCTTCTCATGAATCAATCAAGCGTGTGCACTGGGAAAGAAAATGCTAGAAACTTACTTTATTCTGTAAGGATGGTGCAGAACACAGAAACATAGCAATTCACATATGTTTGAGAGTATTTCTGGCTTCACACAATTCTGATTTTCAGTGAACTCTGAAGATCTACCACTTGATTCAGCCACACCTTCGGTAGGACACGAGGCTGTTATCATATCAATCAATTGGCCCAAGTGCCTCTCATAAAAAATCTCTATTATATTGTCTCTCTGCATAAAAGGTGTGAACTTCAATGAACAGCTGACAAATTGAAAATATAAAATGAAATACATTCCCAATAAAAATTCCAACAGGCAGCTTTAGCAATAATATGAATTAACATGCCGAAGGCGTACATTCAGCAAATTCCCTTTCCATGAGTGGGACTCAAGATAATTTATGGAAGAGCTACCTGGCAAAGCTACTGCAATGTAGAAACTCTCATCTGTTGCATTTAGTTTTTGCCAGGAGTAAAGCCTAAAAATGAGCTAAGTTGTGAAGACCTACCCTTCCCATGATATTGGTTAACCCTACACACTCTACAGCTATAGATCAAGTTGAGATTTACTAGCCTTTTATTTGAAGGTGAAAAAGAGCTCATTCAGTAAGGACATAAACATGGAAAGAGTAGTAAACATCAATGCCCAATCAGCCAAAAAATGGGATGGCCCTAGTACAGACATTGAAGCAACAATCAAAAGCAAGTTGTAATGTTGAACTAGCTTTTGCTAGTGTTAATACAATTTATTCATTTTACAAAAAAAAGAAAATCAAAAGCAAGTCAAAGACCAACACAGTATTTACATATTGGAATTCCAATAATCAAACTTAATGGACAAGTTATAATGGAAGCATAATGGAATGAATATAAAGGCAGGCACCTGTGCCCCTGACAAAGTATAAGAATCCAGTAAACTACGTAGAATTTCAAGAAATTGGCAGTGCATGTCGTCTCCAAAGTCTGTTAGCATTCCTTTAACCTGCAGAGCGAGGTACCACTTGGTTCTCAGAAAAGAAAAAGTGGCAATCGTTACCAATACAAAAGCAACGATCTAACAGAATAATGTCACCAAAACAATAGCATTTGATCCAAGATAACCTAGTAGTATATTCCCTGGGAATATTAGCAAAAAAAATTTTACAGCCTTGCCACCTGCAGTGACAATTCAATGGGATTACCTAGCTGAGAAGAAAATGAGACAACCAATAATGAATCAAAGATGCAATTAAGACAAGGATGCACTCCACTCAACACCTGAATAAAGTATAGCCACGAGGCAACAGCTTTATTTAAAGCTTATGATTGTTATGGAAAGGAAAATAGGTTATAACGAATTTACTTCAAGAAAACCACCATTATTCCATGATCATGTTTAAGCTACTTCACATCAACTTTGCAGACATAACACAAAAAAAAGAGAATTTTCAGAGAACACAAAGGAAAACCGGTTTTGGTGCAATTAGGTTTTCATGGAATTACAACCGCAAGTGATACAAGGAATCTCTACGAAGTGCATACAGTAACCAAAAATCACTGAGCACATACCAACAGTCCTAGAAGTGGGATCCCTTCCTGTCGAACAACGTAAGAACGCAGAAGGTTTGCGTCCTGGTTCATGAAATGAATAAGGATATCTGTCCTGCATCCATTAGAATAAAATCCGGTTAGGCTAAGCAACCAGTGTGAAAGATAAGAACAGAATGATGGTCACTAAAAGTCAATTCGCACAGGAAGCCATCATTACCCAGTCAAAACAAGTTTTTTGTCTTCATTCTGCAAAGCTTCACCAATAATGTCAAAGATACCTTCATTCATAAGATCCCTACAAGATGAGAGGAGCTTTCAGCTCTTAAAATTTCATAAATGGATATCAGAAAAGAAATTCCCAATTTAATCCTTGAATAAGCAATTTCTGTTGTTACTTGCCTGTACAACCGGAGCTGCTGAACCATCTGCAAGCTCTTGCTTAGGCTACAAAACTCAAGCAAAAAGTATACCTGGATCATAAACAAAGTCAACCACAGCAAGACATGGAAAGTTGGCTAGAAAAACAATGACTATACATACTAGTAAATGCAATATCAAGGGAAAGAAAAAAGAAAAAGCTCTAGATGCACTGAGAAATTTAACACAATGCACCATTGCTCTATAAAAATATCATGCCAGGATATGACAGTTTTAGTTCAACCTGTTAATCTATCTAATACTTTCCGCAGTACAATGGAGCTCAAGCTTCTCATCTTGCAAATATGAACAAGTGCGTAAACATCAAAGATATAAGAGAACTTTAGATCTGATAACTCTGGGAAGTCAATTAAATTTTTTGCCACCCCCACCCTCCCTTCTCAAGTAATCACTGAGAAATAAAACGGTAAAATTATCGCAGAAGTGCAACAAGTAATTAGGGAAGCCCCAGCTATTAAGTAATCAAAAGCTATGGTAATCCGAAACTAATTCATCAGAAGAATTGAATTAAAAAACAAACAGAAAAAGTAGACAAGTTGATTCAGGAGCATCCAGTCCATGAGTCTTATTTAGTTAGGCATTATGTTTCCTATCTTTTTTTTTTTGTTTGAAAGGAGAGAATAGCTATTATCTCGAGGAATAATGATCCAAGATACAGTCAGGCATATCAACCCACACTTGAAAGCGACTATGGAGAACAGATGCCCGAGCAAGAGAGTGGGCACCCCTATTCCCCGAACGCCTAATCCAAGAAACAGAAATATTGTCCCTAGTGCATAAAATATCCTTACAGTCTGAAATTACAAGACCAAAATAGGAAAAATCCAAAGACCTGGAGCTCAAAGCATGGATAAGAAGTTGACTATCAGTAAAGATAGAACCTGCGCGTAACATGCCATCACGAGCAAATAACAAACACTGCCGAAGAGTAAGCGCCTCCGCCATCGCAGGACCTCCATTGCCTTCCTCGTAGCCCGAAAGTGCTAAGGAAAAGGAGCCTTCTCCGTCTTCAAATAGAATGCCAAACCCAAGAAAGCCCGCAGTTGCAAAGATCGAACCATCAATGAAAGCCAACCACAGAGAGGACGGCGTCAGTACGGCTGCCGACTGAAAAAACAACGGTAGCGGGGGAGCAACAGTCAGGGGAGTACCTGCAGGCATCAGCTCCTTGAAGTCTGAATAGTAAGAATTAGCTTGAGTATGAATATAGAGTAGTGTAACTCGTTTATCGTGCCATAGTGTGTCATTTCGTGCCAACCATAGCTTCCATGCCTGAATGCCGATTCTAGCAGCATGATCCCTTCCTGCTGTCTTTTCAAAAGCTTACTTATCATTCTTTGTTTGAGAAAATATAATCTGTCAACGTGTTGATGTTTAACATAAAAAAAGGCATATCATGTTCTATGTTTGCACACATAATAAGGAATCTTTAGCAGATATGAGATCCTTTATTACCATCTAGTAAGCTTCATTACGTGTCTTCACTTTCAATAACAAATTTCAAAAACCCAAGCATATAACAGTGGCTTAAAAATCGTTCAAATAATCAATTTAGTTAAAACATACAATTTGAACATTTGAACATTACTAGACATACATTATATTATTTATCATGTTGTTTATGCAGCTCCAGTGAAAAAACCTCACTTTAACATCAAAACAAACAAATGAAAAAAAGCTTGCATGTGCAAAAGATACACTCTCAAACTAACCTACCAACACTTCAGCAAATTCGTCCTTGGCTTCCTTCAATTTAGATTTCATGATGAGCCTAAAAGACTTGGCAAATGACATTGTGAAGGCGTCCATTTTCTGAAGATGTTGTTGGAGGCAGGCAAACCCAAGAAGAATTAGAATAAATTTGTATTTTTTTAAAACTATTGTCATTTTTTTATTTTCAAAACAAGAAATTGTAATGCTAGACAAAAAATGTTTTAATAAATTATTAGATTCTATAGTTTTTATTTTTAAATTATTTTTACAATTCTCAAAATATTTAAGGGCATTTTACTTTTATTTATGTTTTTTTGTTGTAGTGTGATATTCATAGTTTAAAAATAAAAGAAAAAATATTTTTAATTGATAATATTGAAGTAATTATATCTTTATTATTTTTAATGATTAAATAATAAATGTAAATTAAATTTATAAATTAATTAAATGACTAAGTAAATTTTAATTATTAATATATTTTAATTATTAAAACATATTATTATTTAGAATTATGTATGTGATAATCTAAAATCCATTATTTCATAAATAACTATTTATAAAATTTAAGTTATTTAAGGCATAAACTATATTTATTAAATATATATGAAATTTAAAAATATGTTATTTTCCAAAATAATTCTTATTTAAAATTGAAAATAATTATAAAATAGAGCTTAAAAATTCAATAAAATAATTTTAATTTCATTTTCAAAATTTTTTTATTAAAAATAAAATAGAACCAAAATACTTTTAAATTTTCTAAGTTAACGCTTTATTAGAATTATACAATAACGACAACATTTCAATAGAAGTATTGCTGAGACACGAGAGCTAGAAAGAACCATAAGTACGTAATTTTATCCTTAACTAATAGAAAAATTATTTTCGATAAACCGATAAAAAAGAAAAGGAAAAAGACAAAAAGAAAAAAGTTTTTTCAGGAATGTTTGTAGGGAATAATAAAAGATACATATTAAAATAATAATAATAAAATATACATAAAAGATAATAATAATAAAATATAACTATAAACAAATACTTATAAATAAAAATATAAAAATATAATAAAAAGAACAAAATAAAGAATAAAAATAAAAGATAAAATAAAATAAAATAAAAAAGATAAAAATAAAAAATAATATTAGAATTGTGTGTCACTTATATTGATTAACATGTTTTTCACGATTGAATCTTTTTAAAATATTACATAGTGAAGAAGTAAGATAAAGCTGAAATATTACATAAATTTCAAAGTCAAGTGTTATATTAGAATTGTGTGTCCCTTATATCGATATGTTAATGTTATACTTCACATGATTTTCACGATTGAAATTTTTTTAAATCTTGTATATTGTAGAAATGAGTTAAAGCTCACGCTCTCATTTATTAAAAAAGTTAAAAATTTAAAAATTAGTAAATTTATTTATTAAAGAGTTAAAATTTTAAAAATTAATAAATCTATTTTTAAATGAGGTAAAATTTGAAAAGTCAATAAATCTACTTTAAGATGTTTATATATATTCAAAATTTTATTATTATTTTACCTTATAAAAATTGAAAAGAAAAAATTTGTGATTGAATTTCTTATTCTAAATTTCAAGTTTTATTAAAATAAATTAAAATTTTGCCCCCATTCAAAAATTTTTTTACACCCGTCTCTGCTTACTAACATTTTATAAGCCCAAAATAAAGAGTTATAATAAATCGATAATATATAAACATATAAATTTTTTAAAAAATATTTTTATTATTAAAATTTAATATCCTTGTATGAGTAACTCAACTGGCTTTTTAGAAAAGCTATTCTCAGAAAAGTTTTACTAGCAAATACTCTACTAAAATAAGGCCATCCAAACAGGCACTAAATGATTATAATAAAAGTTAAGAGCAGGGTTTGGCTTTGGTTAGGTTTCAAGTTTCAGGTTCGATTTTATGCTAGCCCCTCTTGTAAGAGCCTGGGGCAGTCAGGATTTTACCTGTAGGTGAAGAACTAGTTGGGCCTTCGGTGATGAGATGTGCGCGCTTGACCCGCCTGTAAGGTGGTCCGCCAATTAAACCTTCAGAGAAATGTACCCACTTGACCTGCCTATAAAATTTTCTCGAATCAAAAAAAAAAAAACTTGGGGCAGCCCCCGATATAGATCCGACCTTGTTAGTAAGGATGTTGAGTTGAAATATTATGTAATCTTTATAAGATTTCCATCTTGTATTTCGGAAAAGGAGCTAGCTATAGAGTCATCTTGTTAAATCATCTTCGTACCTATAAGATTACTTGCAGCTATATTCATTCAAAGAAGTTATTTTATTTCACTTGCATCAATTTTCAGTAGCATATTCCAGATTTTGCAGTTTTAACTCTGAACTTCTTATGAGTTAGAATAAAATGTTTTTAGTTTGCCCTCACAATTGAGAGACTATTGTCAGATAAATAATTTCAATGGCTTCAACTTTAATTGTATACTTTTTTCTGACGTGGAAAGAGTGCGGATAATATCGAATATATTTATTTTATTCAATATTTGTTTTTGGTCGGGTCGGCCATATTGGGCCCGGATTCGGTCATAACGACTCGTGGGCCGATCGATCCGTCCATCAAAGATGTCAAGCCCAAGCCCGATCCATG
>JAOSBL010000212.1:44782107-44792124 GCA_027568915.1 Erythroxylum roraimae
ATTATCTCGAGGAATAATGATCCAAGATACAGTCAGGCATATCAACCCACACTTGAAAGCGACTATGGAGAACAGATTCCCGAGCAAGAGAGTGGGCACCCCTATTCCCTGAATGCCTAATCCAAGAAACAGAAATATTGGCCCTAGTGCATAAAATATCCTTACAGTCCGAAATTAAAAGACCAAAATAGGAAAATTCCAAAGACCTGGAGTTCAAAGCATGGATAAGAAGTTGACTATCAGTAAAGATAGAACCTGCGCTTAACATGCCAT
Organism: Erythroxylum roraimae; assembly: GCA_027568915.1. Taxonomy (NCBI): domain Eukaryota; kingdom Viridiplantae; phylum Streptophyta; class Magnoliopsida; order Malpighiales; family Erythroxylaceae; genus Erythroxylum; species Erythroxylum roraimae. The sequence continues at coordinate 44,782,381 of JAOSBL010000212.1, forward strand.
ATCAGTAAAGAAGTCTACTTTGATGTTTATTTTTCAGCAATATATGGACACCTAGATTTATTTCCTGCTTAGTCAGTATGACATGCTCTACTAAATATGAATGCTAAGCTTTAATTAGAAAATTAGATCACATCTTCAATTCATTGAAAGTATGACTATTAACATGGATGGGAATTCGAAAACTGTGAAAATGTTTAAACAGATTGTATATCCACAACTTTAGCTAACTTGCCAGCCGAATGACTAAGAGTACTGATTTATGGTTTGCAATTACTTGTACACAAAGACTCCAACTCCAGAGTAGCAATTGTTCAGGGAGACAAATGATTGAAAAAAAAAGAAAGAAAGAAAGAAGCAATGATTACCAAATTTTTCTTTGATGCTGCCGACGTGGCAGGCGATCTCAACCTAGCAAATAATTCCTGAATGAAAGTACTGTCATCCTTCAACAGAGAAACAACCTACATGAAAAATAACAGAAGTGAAAATAATGCAATCCTCAAGCAAAACAGGAAAATTTTGACAGAACAGATTAATTTAAATCCTTACAATGGCATTATTTGCATGAATAATGGAATTGAGGTTTGCAACTGTGGCCTCATCCAATACCCTAGCCAAAATAACATCCTGAAAGGGATGAAAGCAGGTGAGGACTTGCACATCCATGGGAAAGCATATAATCCATTGACGGTGATACAAAATCCTAAAAGCATAAACATTACAGAAGTAACTAAAGAAGAGATTAAAACATTAGAACTTCCAGTATTCAGAATCCAACCTTCATATAGCCGACTCTATATGTCTGGTGTATTTTTGACAGGACAAGCTGATCTTTGATTGGTATGGCCTTAAAACATCAAACAAGAGAAAGCGAGATCATGTCAGTAACAATAGATGATTCTCATAACATAAATTCAGGACTTGTAAGAGTAGCCATCTCCAAAGTGAACTGCAAAGTTCATTTTACCTCCTTGAAAACAACATGCTCTTTTAGAAAACTACGATGATGCTGGACATGAGGAACCTCAGGATCATCTGAAAGTATGATACAGAATCTAGTGTCGGTCAATCAGTTAAGAAGCAATTATCAGACCCAAGTGCAAAAGCAATCATATATTTCCTGTTGTGGGCACGTCTAGTGATATAGCTTAGTATCTATAGCAGTGCATACAATAGGCAATGTCCTAAATGTCCAGATTAGCATGGTTGGATGTTGAACAATAATCATGAATAGAAATGTCTGAGAAACAGCAATCACCTTCACTGATGTAAACAACATCAATTAGACACAAGCTGGTAAGATATACCTCATGCAGACATAATGAAAGACACTAGATCACTTCCTGATCCATTCCAGCAGAATTAGCAGCTTACCCACTTTGCAAAATTAATTGTCATATAAAAGTGTAAAGCTTCAACCAACAAAACACCACTCCCTCATTACTTGCAGAAAGGCACTAGATCACATGAGCTATGCACACTAAACATATTTCAATAATCTCTTTGCGGGGTCTTATAGATATGAGATTCAAGGAACCAGAGTTTCCTACCTACATCTAAACCACTTAAAAATGTTGATTGTTGAGCTTTATATTACTTGAATGTCAAATGGGAAGTGGTATCTGACATGAAAATAGAGTGATTTAGATAAAATATATGGGATCATGCAATAACACCACTGAGCGATCACCTAACTTGTCGCGTGAGGTAAAACAGACACATGGAGGAAGAAATTTTGTTCTATTAAAAGGCAAACAGAAACAAGATGATAACTTACACTCAAGTGCACCGATAATATCCATTATAAGTTCATCCCCAAATATTTTTTCAAAAATTTGAGGACTGTTGAGCAAAACTGCAGTAATCAGAACAATTCAATCACAAATGGTGAACAACATGCCAAAAAAAAAGTATATAGATCAGAATATAGTACTGACTGATCCCCCTGACAATTTTGAATATCATGTGTAGGCCATCGATGTTTTCTAGGTCTTCACAAATCTTAAACAGGTCCATCAGCTTCTGGAAAAAATCTTGCTACAACAACAGAGGAAAAACTTAACAGGAAATTTCAAATCGATCATTTGATCTCTAACAAGTTGAAAAAGGCCAAGATTGTGCGAAGTGTACAAGACAAATGGAAAGAAGTACTAGAACCAAATATGAACAAACAGTGTATCACACCACCTCTATCCAGAAACTGCTAGAAAGGTCTAACTGCACAAATTTTCTTATGATATAGATTTCTAAGCAACTATCCTTGACACGTCTGACCTGCTTTATGTTGCCCAAGTTTAACTTAACAATCTAACAGATCAAGACTAAGAAACAACAATGAGTTCTCATTAACATCTAGTTTTTCTTCAGAAAAATTTATCCCAATAACAGGAAATTAATTCAAAAGCTTGATTTTTGATATATAATGGATTTATCTTTAAACTTAACTTGAGCGGGGAGACAAAACCAGATCTTATGGTTATATATATGCATCTACAATCATAATTCTTTCACAATTTCAAAATATGAATGATATAAATTAAAAAATATAGAACATATGGAGAAAATTATACAGGCAGGTAAAGCTTGTGTTTAAATGTCAGTTAAGCCTAAATAGGAACCATAGACCTAATAAAAACTTCAAGATTTAACGTGTAGAAAACATACATCATTCAATATAAGTTCTGTCAGCTTCATCTGATCTGCAATTCCACTCTCAGATACAGTCTGCAACATAACCATTCAAAAATCAAAGCATGTCACAAATGACAAGGGAAATGACAAATATTTATAGGGCACACGAACATGAAGGAAATAGAGAAGACATATGATTCCATTGAATGAGTGCGTGGATTAGCAAATGCAATCAGTCAGCAAGAAAGACTGCACAATGAAAATAAGTACCAACTGCAAATGGCCTCGGCTCATAAGGAAATAGCACCACCCATCAAAAGACCTACGACTCTGTGAGAATGTCCATCTTAAAACTTACAAAGAAGTTAAACAGTTTTTAACCATACCCCACTCCAAGAAACAGTCGACAGAGATGAATTTGGTTATTGCATTTTAAAATCTGGCCTCTTCTGATTGAATTCAACACGGGCATTCTGATTGAATTCAACCCTTTCGCCCGTGTGATCAACTTGAACGCTAGAATTAACAGCAGCAAAGAATAACTTAACCTTTGTTCCAGCAAAATGATTTGCAAAAGGGAATTTTTAACTCTGGCCAAGTGGAACCCACTTGAAATTGTCTATAGAACTTTTTCTTTTTGATTAAATAGTTTGATAGAATATATTATTCAGGAATACAATTTAGGGAATTCACCAAGACATTTAATTTCAAATAAGCAATAACCAAAAACACAGCTGATCCTTGGCCAACATAATATTTTTCCACAAATAATTAAATTTCAACCTAAAATCTACATCTGTCCAGTAGATTTGGCAATTCCGGTCCAGCCCAAAGTCAATGGGCCAGACACAGGTCCCCGTCCTACTATCCAGCATACCAGTGTACAGGCAACAAAACACCTAGGTCACAAAGAAAAAAAGAACTAAAGTACCACAACACAAAGCAATAAAATAAAATCATGTTTCAGTGTTACAAATCCTCATTGCAGGTAAAAGGGAAGGAGATGGGGAAAAACAGGGAATGGTAGAACCTGTAACTGAATTATCAGTTAATGCATCTGAATGCACACAAAATCCACATCCGGAACAAAGGAAAGGAAAAGTAAAGAAGAAATAACAATAAAATTAAAAAGAAAAACTAAAACAGTCAATCAAGACCTTCAATATCAAAGGGAGTGTGGAAAGTTCTACTGCAGGTAGTTCCCTCAACTCACTGTTCATGCTGTGAAATGTCTCATCTGCAAAATTTAGATAGAAAGGTTCAATAATCACCACAACTAACCAAAGAAATTTTCAAACAATCTACAGCAGATAAACATACATACAAAAAACAGAACTGTTTTAAAGTTGAATATAACCGTGTCCCTTGGAAACAAACAATTTGATGTAGGACAAAGAGTATGGGACAGATCAATTCCCACTAACTATTTAGATTTCTTTTCCTAAATTTATTTAGTAGTTTAGGTAGAATAGTCTCTGTCTATCAGAGTTTAATTTCAATTAGGAATAAACTTATAGCTTAGCAAAAAAAATTGCATGACAAGAAATTATTTAACTGTATATCATAAGTACTTACTGTTCATAGGACCAAACTGCAAGTTCCTTTGCACATTACATATATGATCCCTGATGAAAACAATAAATTTTAGTAGCATTACATCTCAAAGTAAAAACAAAAATTCATGAGACCTAATGATCATACCATATGTAAGAGCACCCTGTGGTCTCCTGAAAGCTTAGGGCTAACTCAGTCGAATATTCTGGATCTCTCCATGAGATAATTGTATCTAAGAATAGGAAGCAAATTATACATGGAAATGGAACAATTCATAAGCACTCATCTCACAAATATGGAGAATACCATTAAGTCATAAGTGTTGTACACATACTGCCTAATGATAGCTTGGGATGTGAAGAAAAAAATATTATAGTACCTTCTTGCTTTCTGTAGATGTCATCCGGCATAATACGATGCAAAAGCAACGTCTCATTATCTTCCTCATCAAATACAAATAAACCCAGCTCTTCAGATTTCTGTACAACACAATTTGCATTTGAAAACATAATAGACCTAATTATTAGAATAACTCACAAGAACAAATTACCCCAAAAAGTATTGCATCACCAAGAACAGAGAGAATTCAATCAATAATTAGAAGCAACCTCCACATAGTCAACTGTAACATGACCAGTCCCTTGGTCATCCCATTTACCATCATCATTCAGACGGTACACCTTCACCCGCTGCAAGTTGAAAAACATCAGGGAGTTTTAGGGAAAAAAATTGGAAGTGCTAAATTTGAAGAAACAACTTGATTAGTGCTACACATCATGCTCAGAAAACTTAACTCCACGAAAATTAGGATAAAGAGTACACACAAAGTTGTCAATAGTTTCACATCTGATTGGGAAAAGTCAAAAGAAAAAAATAACAGGAACTGAATATAATGCTGGAGGAATAAAAAGTAGTGAATGTCATAGGCTCAACAAAATAAAGAAACTCATGACAGCTACATCTTAAAACCAACTCAACACAATTTATAAAGAACAAAAGTATCCAAGATTGTGCTCAAGGGCCCATTAAATCCAACCAACAGCTGCATATAACCCATCAATCACATATCATGAGCAAGCTCTGTAAATAAAGAAAAAAAAAACAGCATAGTTACGAAGCCAAAAATCCCAAAAAAAAAAGTGCTAAGTATAGGCCACTGCAATAGATAGATTTTAGCAAATGTGGGATTCCAGAAAGACTGAATTTGCAATTAATCCATTCCTTCAAACTTCCGTGCGTAGTCACTCCCTAAACTTAAATTATAACCTTTAAGGTCCCAAACTTTACCATAGCTTCACCGTTCCATTGATTAATAGCCCTACGTGGCTAACCTTCTAGAGCTAATATCAATTTCAGTCAATAATATTTATTATCATTCAGCAGATGTCCCAAGTCAGAATGCCATAAATTAAAAAAAAGCATAAATTCTATAATCAATAAACTGAAGAAATACAGCAAGGTTATTCAAAAAATAGTATATCATTCTCAAAAAGGGGTTTGACAGTGAAATAAGATAAAATAATATAAGGTTATAACTATTATAAATTATTCTTAAAAATCCTCAACGTGACTATAATATAATTATGTACTTTTAGTAAATTCTTTCTATCTCTTCTGAATCCAAATCCTCTAATTTCCTAACCACAAAAAGAAACCAAAAGTACTGGATATCTAAAAATTTTCACGGTACAATTGTAGTTTGAACAAAATTTTAAACATGAAGGCACAGAATCCTAAAAGATAGATAAATAAATGTTCCACAGAAACAAAAAGACGACTAAAGCATTAAACTCAAGAGGAAGAGTGTGGTAAAGGGTCCCGATTATATTTATAAGGTATATGATATATCAGAGAAGCTCAAAAAATCGAAAGATTATTATATTTATAAGGTATATGATATATCAGAGAAGCTCAAAAAATCGAAAGATTATTTGGAATAGTTCTATGACAGGTGAATATTAATTCTATTCCAGTCCATGAACACCGGTAAACCAGAGCAACATTGAGAATTACTAATCACACCAATCCACAACCCCGTGCCGTTAAGTCTTGAAAATAACAGCCGCTACTTGGCACCAAGAAGTTATTACAAATCAGTTGATCAAGTGGACCATCAAGTTTAGCAATTGTAAGGCCTGATAAAAAAAGGAAGGTAAATGGAATAGATGCATACAATATCACCTCAAAGGAAAGTAAGCACACCAAGCCTATATCACTATCCTGTCATTTTACAGGAAAAACACTCAAGAGTTCCAACAAATCTGCAGCAACAAGATGAGGACAACAATGACCAAATATCCTCATTTTGACAACATTACAAACAAGAATTCTGCAATCCTGAACATCCAGCCAGAAAAAAGGAACAATATAATTCCAAACATAAGTATACATGCACTATCAACGGCATGCCATAATCAACTCATCTACCAAACCGAAGCGCCAACATTTTAATGTACGGTAACTAAACTTCCTTGAAACTTATGTTCCAAAAATCCCCTATACATCATTAGCTTATCCACAAATTCCAATGTTAAGAATAATATGCAAAAATGAAAAAAGGAACAAAACTAACATGGACCCTCCACAAAACATGAAGGACGTGTTTGGTGAACAGCTAATAAGCTACGTGACCACAATTAACTGTTTGACCCATGTTAAAAAGCTATTTATCTATTTGGTTATGAGCTGGTTGGGTCAATTTTTTAAAAGCTCCTTAAGTGTAACGTTTAGGGTTAGTTGTTTGCCTAATGATAGTATTGCCCTCTACTTTACTATCTACTTTTGCTTTGTGTGCTTTCAAAGTTGGATTTTTTTGATCATACAATTATATCGTGAAGTTTGGAACAATATAATAAAGGAGTTAATTAAACTTTTTAATCTTCATTTAATTTTATAATATTAGTTTACATTTAAAAATATCATAATATTAAGTTATTGAACATAAAGAGTCACATTAAATTAATATTTTTAGTATATAACTACTATCTATCGTATCTGTGTCATAGTATGATTATAGATACTTTTAATTTATTAAATAATAAAATTCATACATATTATATAAAAAATACTAATATGATGTAGCTTGCTGCATCATTTATATTAATAGAGAATTTAAAATTGGACTATTATTATTATTATTATGATGATAATGATGTCTTTCTTATAAAAATATTCAATGAAATACTAAGAAATATAATATTCATGCCTTTATAATTTTTTTAAAAAATCATGCCCTCATAAGTCATTTTACATATTAACAGCTAATACTAAACAGCTAATTTTACCAAACATCTTTAATAAATAGCTGATAATATCTGCCTGTCTAATCCGCTGATATAATCAGCTATCAATTAATCACTAATAGAATCCGCTAACAGCTAATGTAATCCGCTATTTACCTGTCTCAAATGTTAAATTCCATAAACAATGGACACCCCTTAATCTATCGGCATCTCCACATGAATATCCTCTCTACTATTAACAGAAACATTTCCGGCAAATGCTCCAGCAGACAGCCAGTTTCCACTGTACCATACAGTTCAACCCATAACAGAATAGAGAACTACAAACCTATAAGCTAGAGGGGTATCTGTAGAAGATTACATGAACCAACTAGGTGCAAAAGGAACCAAGAAAATACCCAATAACCACACCAATTACATTAAAACTAAAAAATGTCCAGAAGAGGGCAAATTCAAAGACGCTACCGAAGCAAACGAACCGTAGCCGATAAGTGATCAACCGCTTAAGCGTCAAAAACTCGCATCACATCCAATTCTAGGGCAAAAAGAAACCGAGAAGCTGTACGAACTCACCTGCATCGAATTGGAGTTGGCATGCGATTTCTCTTGCGCGCCCATAGTATCTCCTCCCTATACGACTCAAATTCTCGCCAAAGATTGAATTGGAGATGAAATCAGCTCTAACGACGTAAAATTTAGGGTTTTTGTTAAGGAGAAAGGAGAAGAGACAGGGTATAGCAAAACCACGAAGAAGAAGATTTGCGGTTTTCGAGGATCAACAGAAAACCCTAACCGCCAATGAAGTGAAGAATCTTCGATCTCTCTCTCTCTCTACTTCTTTCCTTTTTATTCGTGTCTGCAAGTGTGTGTCCCCAGCCCCAACCTTCGGTAAGACAGAGAGATTGAAATGGAATTTAATTAAATAAATACGAACTGAAAAAAATTTAAGAAAGTTGAAAATTTACGTCATAAATAATGACAAAATAAAAGTGTTTGAAAATGATATTAATATCAAGACTTAATAACTAAATATTTTTAATATATTAACTTAAAATATTTTTAAAATTAACTCAAATTAATAAAATATATTTTAAATTAAAAATTTAAAATAATTATAATTAATTTTTAATTTATATTAAGCTTATTTTATCCAAATTTTAGAGGAGATTTATACACCATATTTATATTATATATGTATGTTATTATTATTTTTAATATTATTTTAAAAACAAACATATTTTAATTAAATTTTAAAAAAATTAAGTTCAATTTAACTTAATTTTATCTATAGTTAATAAACTACGTTCAGGTTAAGTTTGAATTTAAAAATTAATTTGTACATTTTAAATTATTCTTTAAAATAATATTATTTTGATTTAATTTTGTTATTTTAGTTTAACTTATTTAATAATACTCCTCCTCCTCCTCGTCATCACACTCAATCCGAAGTCCCGCAATAAAGTGAAATATGGGAAGATCTGATAATATGCAGCCTTACCCTTATATAGTAAAGAGGTTATTTCCAGTAGATGTGACAACAAAAGAGTGATGCAAGTTAAAAAATAAATAAGTAAAGCACATAATAAATTATTATGTAAATAAAATTACAATAACTTATATAAATAAATAAATAATAAAATTACAATAACTTATTAAATAATGCTATTTTAGTTTTTAAAATTAAAATAACGTCGCTCGAACCCACATGATTCGATCTCAATTAGATTTTGAACCGACCGGACCCCAAAGCGACAATAGGACTCATGAGCAGTTTTGATCAATTACAGGCTTTCTCGAGCTCCGGTGGAGACATTGATCGGCTCAACAACTACTAAAAGAAAAGCACAGAATGAGCCGACATAGTCCTCAACTAAGGGGTTGTTTGTTTCTGTTTTTTTCTTCCATTTTTTGTTGTCGTTTTTGTAAAAAGAAAAATAGGTAAGTAAAACATGTTTGATTTACTCTGTTGTGAGTTTTTGTTTCTGAAAATAAAAAAAACTACAACAGATTTACAGAAACCAGAAAACATTGTTTCTCTGAATTTTGACAACATGTTTTTTTCGACAGAAAAACAATATATCCCTATTTTTTATCTTGATTAATAATAATAATAATAAAAGTACAAAATTTATAATTAATAACTAATAATTAATAATTAATAATAATAATAATAAGATAATTAATTTGTTATAATAAAATTAATAACATTAATAATATTAAAAATAGTAAGTAGAAAATTTATCACAATAATTAATAAAAATAGAATAAATAATAATAATAATATTATTATTAACAATAAATAATAATAATAATAACT
>JAOSBL010000212.1:44792224-44808077 GCA_027568915.1 Erythroxylum roraimae
AATAGTAAGTAGAAAATTTATCACAATAATTAATAAAAATAAAATAAATAATAATAATAATATTATTATTAACAATAAATAATAATAATAATAACTTATTAAAAATTAATAATAATTATAATAATTAATTATAAAATTAATTATAATAATAATAAATTAATAATAATAATAACTTATTAAAAATTAAAAATTAACAATAATAATAAAAATTAATAATAAGAAGAATAACTTAATAATAATAATAATAATAAATTAATAATCATCATAATAACTTATTAAAAATTAATAATAATAAGAATAATTTATTAATAATAATAATAATAATAATAATAATAAATAAAATTAATAATCCAAAAATAACTTAATAATAATAATAATAATAAATTAATATTCATAATAATAACTTATTAAAAATTAATAATAGTAGGAATAAATTATTAAAAATTATTAATAATAATAATAATAATAATACAATTAATAATCCAAGATTAACTTAATAATAATAATAATAATAAAAATAATCATAATAATAACTTATTAAAAATTAATAATAATAAGAATAAATTAATAATAATAATAATAATAACAATAACATCACAAACAACAACAATCAAACATATTTTTATTTTTAAGTTTTTATTAAAAATCTCAACTAAATAAATTTTTATTTTCAATTTTTATTTTACAAATTTCATCTAAACAAGTTTTAATTTTTTTATTAAAAAAAGAGAAACTAAAAATAACAACAACAAAAAAAGTGTAACCAAACGCCCTATGAGATCTTTTATATCGCGCAAACCAAGTTCAGTCATCGGGCAGTCGCAAGTCCAGAGAGCAAGCATCTGTGCCAACGCCTTGTGAATAACCCAGAAGCACATTCAAAGACAAAGGGTCCTACTACTTTTTATCTTGGAGGTTGGAAACAATGAGTACTATGAAGTTTTGTCGGGAATGGTAAAGCAGAAGCCTGATTCTGTTTATTACAGTCAAAGCCATTCACATTCAACATTTTGTGGTATAAAATTTATCGTCTTCGTATTTTTGGGAAGAAATTAACGATTTCTAGGCGTTTTTGTGTTTAATTTTACAGTAACAACATTCTCTATCCTAAGGAAGACAAGTCCCAGAAAATCCTCCTCTATGCTTGCCGTAACTGTGATCACCAGGTCTATCTCACCCACTTCTCTCTGGTTTTCCCCTTTTTTTTTTCTTTTTTGGATTTTTGAATCCAATTAGACGTTTTAAGTCCAAAGCTTTGAACTTTGGTGATTACCTTTACACCCATTATAGAGAAACCCTAGTTTCTGCTTCACTGTTGGTTGCTCTTCCTCATTTCAGTGGTTATATGAAGTTGTTGCAGCTGTGAAAAGCCTCTAGTTTACACTGACCCATTAATGCGTTTTTATCAACTTTGTGGGGTTTAAATCGTGTTTTGTGGGATGATTCGTTAAATTTTAATGCTGATTGAAGTGAAAACAAGAGTGGTAATCCACATACCGAAATGTATATGTCGAGTTTGTTGAAATAATCTTAGGTAGGCCTTGACCTAAGCAACTTCTTTGGAAATTGAGGAACTATCATACTTTTTCAGGAATCATAATTATAAAAAAAATTCTAATTTTTTATTTTTGTGCCGGCATTTTCGGTGAAGAGCATTCCTCATTGACTTTCTCCTTGTTTTTAAAATTGTCTCAAAGTGCTTGCGTACTCACTGTCACTTTTGCTGATTCTGTATGTATTCTTTGAGAATATCTCAACCATAATCTAGTGCTATATCTTATGCCTATTGATGGAAATGGGACAGTTTCTGAAGTTGTAGTTAATACTGAAACTAGTGGTGTTAATGCAAGATTTAGTTTCATTCTAATGCCGGTTCACCATATCACGATGTTTATTTTTTAACCTCTTGGGTATCTGAATCGTGTTTCTTCCCTTTTCAATGCAGGAGGTTGCTGACAATAACTGTGTCTACCGCAACGAGGTTCACCACTCTGCCGCGGAGCGCACTCAAGTATTACAGGATGTAGCTGCAGATCCTACTCTTCCTCGCACCAAGTCTGTCAAGTGCATGGTATGCAAGCACCCGGAGGCCGTCTTTTTCCAGGTTGGCATCTTAACTAATGAATACATATGGTAGTGAGACGAAAAGATGTTAGTATGCTACCTGGGATTGCCGGTAGTCTACAACTTTCTTGGATGACAGTGACAGTGAGAGGAATAAGAACTACGACAGAACGTATGTGTTAGTAATTGTTTGCTTCAGGGGAGTTCTACCAAATTTAGGTTTGTCACTTATCAGAGAACAACTGCATGCCCTTTCTGGCATGGCAAGGCTTTTCATTTTAGCTGTAGGCTAATCTCAGTAACTCCTAAAAAACAACATGTTCGATTTTAAGCCTTGACTAGGAAGGGGAGTAAGGACAAGAGCAGTTGTCCGAATATACCCACAGGGTAGTATGCTAGTCATTGTTGTCTAGCTTGTTATTTTGTCAAATAGTTTGAGCCAGTCCTTTCATAGTAAGAGTTGACAGACAGAGAGCACTTTCTTGACTCTATGGGTGGCGGTGCATTGCTGTTCTTAGCTGGTGGAGCCATTTGTTTGGTTATTTTTGTTAACGAACGAGACCTCAGCTTGCTAACTAGCTATCTGGACGTGACCCTAGTCAAAAAGTTTCTTTCTTTGTAGAGTATATTGGATAATATGAGATATGCTTCCCGGGACTTTGCAAATAATGGTCTCTGATGATGATTTTTATCTAAATGTTTCAGGCAACTGCTAGAGGAGAGGAGGGCATGACGCTGTTCTTTGTTTGCTGCAACCCGAATTGTGGTTATCGATGGAGGGACTGACAATATTGCAAAACATTTAAACGTAAATGATGCATTCGGGTACAAGAATTGTTCTATAGTTTACTCTTCATTCTTAATGTTACAATCTTTCGAAGGATTGTTTATGATCTTTCAAAGGGATTGGTTAAGCTTAAAGTTGGAATTTAGTGATACATGGAATTAGGGTTGGCAGTCCGGTTTGGACTCTTAAGGCTTGAGCTTGAGCCGGAGAGTGAAAATTTTGGGCTGAATCTCGAATCTCGAGTCCAAATTTGAGTGTAGTCCAAACTTGACCTCGGGTTCAAAGTGTAGCCAAATTTAATTTGACCTATTAACCTTAGTTGAATTAGAATGAATCTAATAATTTTGTTATGATTAGTCATGTTCAAAAAATATTATCAAGTTTGAGTTTGATTAGTCTTAAATACAAAATTGATTCTATCTTGATCAAAAAATTGAAATGCTTGATCAAATTCTAGTTCAAGTATGAATTTAATTAAATTTAATTTAACTTATTAATTTTAAGTCAATTCAATCTTGATGAAAAATTGTCATAATTGATCAAATTCAAAAGATTTTGTTAAACTTAACGTAAATTTGAGTTTAAACTTGATTAAATTAAATTTAATCTGTTAGATTTGAATCAAACTAACTCTTGAAGAACACAAATAGGAAAAGTAGAGCATTAAAATGTCAAACTTCGAACCAAAATGCAACAAACAATATGGCATTACAAAAAAAAACATATAAATGTTCTCATCTCAGGCTTTTTATGTGTTACCCTCTTTTCCTTGCTTTCTTCTCCAATAGAAGACACGCTTCTTCTGTACCAAAAGGAATGGTCCTTGTTTGAGGTATCAACGCTGAGGAACGTATATGAACTGAGCTTCAAGTCTAAGATTTCAGAAACAACCTGAATTGATTCACCTTAGTTCAATCAATCAAAGCGGAATGTAATTCAAAACTCAAAAAGAGAAGGCAGACAACTATATCTCTTTGCTATTATTATGGGATGAAGATTTAGCATCTCTATACAAACAATGCATCTCCCAGTGGGAATTTTCCACTGCAATCAGCTAAATATTTCCTAAAGACTTCCTATCTCTGGGGAATGCAGAGGCAAATGAAAGGGGTGGGGGGAAAAAAAGAACCTAAAAATCAACCTCAATTTCCAAAATTTTAAGCAGGAGGTAACTAAAAATACAATTTCAGCTATAACTTATCTACAAGTTAAAAAGAAGAGTAGAAGTCCAAATAGGCTCTGGAGGGTAAAAATCTTTGCAACACCGCTACAAGGATGATAATGTCCGTGTGAACCAGTCCGATAAGCGCCTAATTTTGTTAGAAATGTCTACGTTCTTCCCAAAATATGACTCCGCATTTGACAGCATCACTTTAATGTCATGCTTCACTCCCTTCAGAGTACGGTAGTAGTTGTTTTCTAACCTTGACTGGATCACTTCAAGTGACAATGGGACTGGGAACCTAAAAGTTTCGCGGATCCAAACAACAGGTCAAATCCCTCAGACATTGACAATCAAATTCAATTTGAGAAAAGATGACTTGAGGAAAATAGAATCGACATGTTAGTCACAAGCTAAGATTCATAGTGGAGAAATGGGAGAGCTAGTTTACCTGTTTGTAAAATTAGACTTCTGGGAAACTTGCCTCAACTTTTGAACCCCATGATAATCCTGAAAAAGTTAAAACAAAAGAACTTTAAACATCTTCAAAATGTTTGAATGGTTCCAAACTGAATTTAATTGTGTGCTTCAGCAAGCTACCTGGACTTTTCTTGCTGATTGGTCCAATTTTGCAAACGCTGACAGCAGTTTATCTCTGGTCTCATCGTCTAAATGAGGTTGCACCCATAAAGTATCAGCATCAAAAAGCTCCCAGGGACTATGTAGGTGTGTTTCTCGGGGATCACTCCTATATCTAATAGTATATTTCTCCCATGGACTGTCAGGGAATTCTGAGGATTTGGGTTGCACAGAAAGAACTCGGCCATCCCACCAACCACCATCTTCTTCACCCTCATTTTTCCACCATACTCTACACTTATCCCTGGTTGTCCAATTTCTCTGTATAGCAGCATCAAACCGAGTTCTTTCAACAAGAAAATCAGGGAAACCAGTCACTTCAGGTAAAGTTAATCTGAATGATTGCTGGAATGCACTAGAATCAGGATCTATAAATCTGAGTCTCATTTTACAACAACTATCCCCAGATCCTGCTAGAGTGGAATACTCAAGGTCTTCAACATCACAGAATTCAACCGCTCTAATTTTTCCCTTAAATAACTTCCAAGGGCCTGCCTCTCTTGAGCCACTGTACTCTATGTATTCTTGATGTCCCTGACACAAAGAAATCTTGTTAAGTCAACAGAAGCTGCAAGGTCAAAATTGTGATGCCTATATGCAACTATGCAAGCAGCAATAAAATCAAAATTGAAGAGTCAGAAACAACATTCATCAGAATTCTTGCAGCTAACCTGTCTTAGATACACAACTTCATCCCCAAGCTGGGGAATGTAACGAGAGCCCTCTTCATGCATTGATAACATTAACCAAGATCCTCTTTTGCCTGAGGGATAAGATTTCCTCCTATCTACAGGACTTGTGTCATGAAAATGATAACTGGTTCTCCTATTTCTAGTAGATCTCAATCCAACAGCCATCCTAGAGATTGATCCCCACTCATCGCTTGGAAGTTGACATCTGCTAAGAGAACTTCTATGGGAGTTTATTTTTGTATCTTCTAATTCATGCTCCTTATCCAAATCCAAATTAGGATTATTGCTAAGATTATTGTGCCCATCTACATGTTCCTTCATCCATGTGGAACGTGGTCTATCATCTGTAACTTTTGTGCCTTCATTGCAATCTTTTATGGTTTCAACGTCACCATTGCTAGCATATAAAGCACTTTCCCTTGCACCACCATCACATTCTGTGCCGGTCTTAGTCCTGCATGATTTCGACCTTCTATAAACAACATCATATCTTTTTTTAGCATGTACCTGCGACTCCACTGCCTCATCCAAATTGGACCTGGTAATTCCATCAATCTGAGCATCAGAATTGTATAATTTTCTGCCTTTATTATCTGGACTGTTACTATCTGTTCCATCACGGTCATGCACTTCAAAAACAGGCGTCAGATTAGTCACTGCAAGATTATCTGGTGATGGAGCACATATATTGTTTCCTTGACTATCTAGTAACTCTTGCACAGTGGTGTTTGACCTTATTCTTAGCTTAGTTGCGACAGAAGTAACACTATCTTTGAGTCCTGGATGGCTCCTATTCCCATCAGCCATCCAACCCATATTCCGCAGTTCATCAGAATCCAAACCTACATCAAATTCTGGTTGATCCTTGCTGTTGGCCACATAATTCATGTCCTCATAGTTGTCAATCTTATCAAGTTTACCATTAAACGGTGTGTCTTCACCCATCTTATCCTGGGAATGTTTTATGTACCCATTGAGATTATTCTCTTCTTCATTATCGTTCCCAGGACCTACTCCACGTCCAGTTTGTATAGCTGATGATGAGGCTTCTCGCACCCTCTGTCGCTTAGAACTGCGGGCTTTGGCTCCTCCCCATTTGATATCCCCATTTCTGTATCCATCAGACAAATGCGGGTAATAATTGTTGATATGCTCTTTCGCCTGTCCTTCCGCTAGGGTGCAATTTCCTTTTGTAGAAGGCTCTTTATCCAGAGCAGTTTTGTGATTCCCATTCACCTGAACGGCTGCCACAGGAGGTTTACATGATGATCCAGTTAAATTGACATGATTTTCATGCTGAAGTTGTGCACTGTCTGGCGAAGCCATCTTGTTAGGATTCCTGATCGGCAGTTTAAGTACCAATCTCTGCCTGTCACCAATGTTCGTTTGGGCTACTGGAAGTTCATGAGACCAAACAAAATTGTCAGAATCATCCAGGGAAACTTCTTTCCCTTTCCAATTCCTGATTTGTTCATTCTGGAAAGATCTATCAGACCCAGCACTGTCAATAATCGAGTCTTGCAGCATAGATTCGCTTTCTGATGAATCACCCTCCAGCTCATCTTCATCTTCTCCATCTGAAGCTGATCCAGTTAATTTAGTAAACAAAGTTAGGGCATTGCGTGCAGCAGCTCTTTGAGGTCTCAGAGCCTTCGATGTGGCAGACTTCCTCCTTGACAATTTCCTGCCCATCCTTGATTTTCTAGTTCCGTTATTCCTTAGTAAATTGTCATCACATTCGTCCAAATTTTTTCTTTTGACACGTCTCCCAGAAGAAGTCAGGAACTCAATCTGTTAGAGATAGGGAAGAATTCGAAGTCAAGAACATGCCACAATGCATATCTTCAAATCAAATTCAGTGCATACTTACTTCTGTTTTTTGTTTCTTCCGTTTAGATCTACGGAACCCATCCTTGCCCTCTTCTTCACTCTCTTCACTACAGTCTGGGTCACCAGATGAAGCATAATCTGGACTTCCTTGATCACCCCCACTAGAGTACTCTTCAGTGACATTGTACTCTGAATCAGTGTCATCACTCTGCAATTCATTTTCTGGTTCCCAATCCATGGTATCAACAAACTCGGGAAGTGGCTCAAGATATACATCCAGATCAGCCAAAGGTGGTATCTGATACTCAGGATCTAGGCTAAAATCAGGCCCAATAGAAAGTCTAATTGAAGGTGGCCTCCAATCAAAACCTAGAGCTCCTAACCGCCTCTTCTGGTACATGCTCTGATAAGGGTCCGTATAAGGAATCATGCCTGGTATTACACAAAACAAGAAATAATTAAATCTCGATTATCTGCACAAAATGAAACGGCCAGATTTTGAAGTTGTCAAGGTTCAGAAGTAAACCTGAGTCACACAGCAGGTCTTGCATATTTCGGCGGTAGGGTACAAGTTGAGTTTCCTGAATCAGACATTTGTATGAAATGAAAGAGGGAACAGAACCAAGTATAGTATACAACAAATAACAAGCTTGGTTACATTTTACCAGCCAAAACTGCCACAATTACTGTCACTAATAGAAGTCAAAAAGCTAGTCACTTTCAAAAATTTAAAGCGCTAAACATTCAAATATTGTCCTTCACATGCAAAGAAGAGTGAACCAGAGATAAATAGAGAAACAAGGGGTAAAAAAAGCATAACTCGCACTTGGGGTCAATAACAAAAGTTAAAATCAGTCAGGAAGGTGTCAGAAAATTCAGGGTTAAAAAGAGTAAATTCTCCATTCAGTATGGTGAAAGAGTTGGATTCAACCAATGTTATTGATAGGGCAATTAAAAGTTCTAGGAAGACCTAGAGAAGATTGAAATGCTATCCTTCAAATGTACAAGGGCTTTTCTCAGGTCATCATCAAGCACATTAGAGGTTTCAAACCAAAAAGTACACTCTTTAGCAAAATAAGATGTGAATGTGTCTCCATTCTCTGGTCGCAGTCTGATAATGATGGCAAGGTTTTTTGACAACCTGATTTGGTTAATGAGGTTAAGAAGCAAATCATTACATCCAACGCAGTTGCTGTTTCTATCTTTTGGATAACTTGATGGAATATGATCCTAAATGAGGGAGTCTGTCAAACAGACATGGGCTCCTCTACAAAGTGTAGTATAATAATGAAAAAGAAAACTTAAACCACCACTACACAACTATGAACTAACCTGGTCAAGCACATTTCCATTTGTATCCTGTATCAGGGGGCGATAATCACCAAGGAAGAACTGCAAAAAAGCACACAAAGTAGAGCATGATTGAAATGTCCAAAACACAATGAACAATCTTCTTCAAGTGTTTCCAATAACCTAACTAAGAGAAGAATACAACAAAATGATAAACTGATTTCTGCAATGTTAAGGTACCTGATCATATTTAGCTTCCCTTAGAGACTCCCCTTCGCCTGTGTTCAATATATAGAGTTGGCCAACATCATCTGAAAGTATAATTGACGTTCCATCCCTAATGCCAAAAGAAGAATACAATAGCTTATGACAAATGCAATATTGGGGAAACTACTTTTATCACAAGCAACACAACAAGAAATCTTATGTCCATCAGTATCACAATAAAATTGGATTGAAAAGCTTTGTCGTACATCTATGTCTCAGAGTAATAGATGAAACTACTAACTCAGGCTATCATAAATACCTGATCTAGCTACTTGTAGTAACTTTTAGGCAACAATTCTGATCTAAACATTTTATAATCCACTTTAATGAAGCAGTGAACGCAAAGAAATGACTCGCAATGACCAGAAGCCAAAGTGCTTTAGTATAATTCTGACGCTTAATCTACACTAACGTTTGCACTAGTTTCCAGTGTCATTAATCTCACAAATGTGATCATTCATTGCATAGATTGTTGCTGCACCAATTCGTTTGTGAAGGTACTTTTCAAGCCTCCTAAAATTGTCTTCCCTCCTCCTACCCATTTCATACACTTCCATTTTTTCTTTCAATTCTAGTTAGTAACTAATTCCCAACAAAAAAAATCTAAGGCATGCTAAAACTCTGATAATCACGAATGCAATAAACTATGGAACAAATTATTTAAAAAGGAAAAGACAGCTTAAATGCGGGCCTAACTACCAAACAGAACAACATAATTTTGATTCAGGAGAATGCGTCAAATGCAAAAGAAAAAAAATTATGCAGTAGCATGTCCAAGCTTGCATTCTGGAAGATAAAACCATAAATAAACAAAAACCATAGGATAAATTCAAGAACAATATTTTCAGATGAGCAACATCTATGAGATCAATGCTGTGAAATAATACTATGATAAGCGATGTCATTTACACTTACGGCGAAAACTTTCCATCAACCAATTTGAAACGTGAAATTTCATAAACACGGATCGGTATGCCCTCCCATATCTGAAGGAGAAAAGTATAATGCACTGACCATTCAAATGGAACAAGAGCAGAAACTAACTAAGGTCAAACAAAGAAGAACTCACATCCCACACTATGGTCCTTCCATCGTAGCCAGCACTCATAGCGATTCGGGGGTTAAATGGATGAACATCCAGAACATATGTCTGTTCAAAAATAAAGATCATATAATAGGAACACAAGTCATTCGTGAAGGGGTTTGAGAATCCACCAAAAAAATCTAAAACATATATTTCAGACAAAAATATATCTACATTTACAGTGAAAAATGAGCAGTGTCTGCTTGCAATCTGCAATCTATACTTTCATGTAACTGCTCCAACAACAACATAAGGAAAACAAAAAGAACCACTTACTGATTCAGTATGACCAGTCAATGAATGTACCAAACTACCATCAGCGGCATTCCAAACACATATTCTACAATCTGCATCACAACAAACTTATTTTAAACAAATTTGTGCTACACATTGAAACAGTATATGCAACATGGAAATAGTTCAAGCCACTTACATTCCAACAAGAGCTTACATGCACACAGCTTAGGTTTTCCAACAAAATTTTCAACATTATCAATAGTGGTGGAAGCACATTAAACAAATATAAATTAACATGATTTAACTGCACATTATTTTGTCTGAATAAACAACAAGAATGAACAAGTGATTAAACAGGGAAGTAAATTATAAATTACTGGCTTTCAATGAATGGTAAACTTCCTTTTCCATTTCCCATAGAATAAATAAGCAATGCTCAATTTGATATGATATTTAAACATTTCCCATTTGTAGCTCAAATTTGTACAATAGAGAAACAATCTCTGTTTCATAACATATTTCCAGTACCAAACTGGAGTTACTTCAAGCAGTTCAAACAAGATACTTGGAAACAGCCATTGTTAGAGTGAAGCCACTCCAACTCACAGGTTCCATTAAAACAACAAGCAGGCTAAGGATAAAAAATGTTTCAGCCTTTCTTTAATCAGTTCCTGTACTAATCTTCAAACTTCTCTAAGCTTTTGCTCACTACAATTGAGACAGAAGATGGGTCACTACAATTGAGACAGAAGATGGGAAAACAGACCTCAAAAGTTCACATACATCAGAATCTATGTATTACTTAGGCTCGTAGTAAAAGTCCAAATAACAAAATCAAGTTCAATGTTTCACATCTCAATTCACCAAGATATGCTTTGAGATAGATGCAGTAGTACTCAAAAGTCTTAAAATGAAGAATGCAACTGACAGGGAATCAGCAAAACTAAAGCTACATAGAATCCAAAAGAATGTTAACTTGGGTCAGAAACAATCTTTCCTCAGCATGATAAAATAGCTGTAAGGAAATGAGTTTATATACCTATTTGAGTATATAAACAATGATACAAGTACACAAGATTTGCAAAAAGTATACTTATTAATGTAGAACAAAAGCAAGGTTACCCATGATAGCAGCAAGGACAAAACGATTGTCTAGGCTCCAAACGATCATATTTACACCACGGGGAGTTGGAAGAATTCTCTGACGTGGACCTCCCCGAGGAGGTTGAGGTGGCATTGGTGGAGGAGGAACTTTGAGATGATATGCTCGTGTCCAACGGCCAGCTTTTCCCTAATAAAGATAGAAGGGCATTCTTTTGTTGAACATGATAATAAAAAAAAAATACAGTGCTCCGGAGAACTTTTGACTTCCATACAGGTAAAGCTTGTGTAAGATTTGAAGAATATTATAAAAAACACAGAGTTATAACAGATATCTACATGTGATCGACGTGATCTTGGAATCCAAATTATTGCACTACCATCACGGGAGCACGTAACAATGTTGTCATGAGAAAACCTGAAGCACATGAAATCAAGCATTATGTCTTCAAGACATTTACTGAACTACAATAAGGGTACTGATGCTACTAACTATAGATACAAAGTGTAGAACAACTGAGAAAAGAGTTAACACACCATGAATTTCTGAATTTTGGGATACTCTCTTCCATTGGGCTCTCAGATGCAGAAAATCTAGATACCGTGGCACAACCACTGCAAAATAAGATGAAACCAAAATTAACATTCAAATTCGGCCACAGATCCTCATAGACAACAGGAGGTACCAACCTAAACTGAACATAATTGACATCATTCTCATGGCCAGATAACACATCAATTTCATAATTCGGTAGGTCTGAATCATCTGTGTTGGGTTTACAAGCATTCCACACCTGCAAGTCAGTAGCTATTACTACTCTCATCTTCCAGATTGACAGTAAAAATAACCAACAAGATTTTGACAAGTACTAGGACAATAATGGAAATCAGGACAAGTTTTCAGTGACATATTTACCCTAGCCAGATTGTCAGAGCTTCCAGCAACAAATACTGTTCCACTAGCATTGAATGCGCAACAGAAGATTTGATGGTTTAGTGCACTGCTTGTGGATGGACCATTGTTCTTTGCTGCAGCCAATCCATTACTTTTGTCAGTTATACAGAGAAAAGAAAAAACAAATTGGTTGCGTAGATGATGACTTTGTAAAACTATAACTAACCAGCCACACACTCTGGAGGTCTGGGAGCATATATCCGAGGCCTGAAATTTGAAGTTCTAGCATCCCATATCCTACATGTTCCATCATCAGATGACCTGCAAAGTAAAAGGAAAGCCCAAAATATAAGGTGTAATCCTATAGTTATACCTTTTATGGTCACAGTATCAACAAAGATAAAATATTTTGTGAACCAAGCAACAAAAATTTTTAATTTGTAGAATGTTAAAAGATACTCAGATATGAAAGACAACAATAGAAGTTGAACCAAGTGATTCTTGAGAGTGAAAACCAAAAATCATTAGTAAAAACCAAAAATCATTAATTCACTTGTATCAATTAAGAGATGCATGACTTGAGGACCAAAGCTCAACTTAACTCAATCTGTAATCACAGACTGGCTTAAGTTGGCTATGTGAGATGAGTTGAACTTAAACTGGATAGAGTGAAGTATCGGAAATGCACAGGATGTCTGGTCCTTGAAAATCCCATTTGGCAACAAAACATTTTATAATTAATAAATGAGACATTGCGATGGGAAAGAATCACATCAGGTGGCGCAACAGAATGAGAAAATGAAAGTTGTCCCTAAAGTTTATGGATAGAGAATAGACTTTATAAACAAGAGAAACAATCAATTCAAATTTGTAAAACATTCATAGAAATGTGTAATAAGCAAGAGAACAGACTGTTCTCAGCCTTACGACAGAAGCTGGTATACAGAACCAGGCCGAGGACTAAATGCAATAGCAGTAACAGCTCCAGTGTGTCCACGCAGAACTGATATTGGCAGCCCATCTGGTAGACGCCACTGTCAAAATCCAGAAAGCTGCTCAAAGATCCACCAGAAAGAAAACAAAGAACGAAAAAAGTACAAAGAAGTAAATTGGTAATGGGTTGATGCAATAAGCTTACCACTCGAATGACACAATCATTAGATGCTGAAGCCACCAAGGAATTGTTGGAACTCACAGCTAAATCAGTAATATCGCCCTATCATATAAAAATGAGATCCAATGAATCCCCAAGCAACATTAGAAAGAACATGAGCTTATTCCATGACAGAACAAAAGAACTAACTTCATGCCCACGACAACTGGCCAGGCAAAATGCAGTTTCCATAGACCATATCTTTACAAGACGATCATCTGAACCAGTAACAACATATCTTCCTGACCGATCAAAAATTGCTGCAGCATATACATCAAGAATTTTAGGTTTATATTATAGTCATGATAAAAACAAAATCGAAGTATTTCTATAGTGTCATGCAAGTTGATAAGAATTTTGTTTTCCCTCACACTTATTGAAGAATTGGTGATAACATATACCTATCAACCTGCCTAAGGACATAAATGTCAAAACAAGTTAATAAAAATTCCTCAGATCTCATACCACAGTAGACAGCTGCACGGTGTCCTCGTAGCCGCTTAAAGTTATGCATTTTCAGGACCATCATTGACGGTTTTGCAATTGTGTAGCATGCTGCACGAGTAGATGGTGCTCGGTGGTGTCTAGTGAAACCACCACCGATTTCCCTCAAGCTTAGACCACGAACTTGATCAGCATGTGTATGAGGCCATCGCATGTGAGCAGGAGGGCTCTTCACTTGGCCTGTTCCCTTATCCCCATCATCTGAAAAAAAATGGAAGGATTTCAGAAGACATAAATGCAAAATACTCTCACAACTCCAAAGGGAAGGAGAAGGGGAAAACACAGATAAACTTAGGTCGCTGGTCATGGTAAGTATAGAAACAGCACAAAATCTTTAAATTCAAACAGGATTGTGCGTAAAAGGCTTGAGCAAATGTCACCTACTGCTTAGAAGAGAAAATGAACCCGCTCCCAAAAGGGTAGGAACTGAAGCTGCATTGACAGCATTTCCACCAATTAAGCCATGAGAAGGAGATGCTGAATTCAGTAACAACTTCTTCAAAAGCTTTACCAAGTGATTCTTCTCAATATGTGGATACCTAGATACAAAGATTAATGACATGAATAAAGTCAAAATGAAACTGCAATGAATGGCTACTAAAAGTATAAAATTTAAACAAATTATTATTTGTTCCACAATTAGATGAAAGACCTAAAATTTTAAATTTGACACTTGCCCTGAACAATAACACATTAGTAAAGAAAAGTGGAATCATTGCCTTAATTGCCAGTTTAGACAAGAGACATCAATATGTAAATACACTACAATCGAGAATGCAGATACATAGCAACAATATAAGCACACTCCATACCTCTCCACTAGTTTGGAATAGTTTAAGGGGTATGAAATGCCATCATCATCTTCATCACCGGTACATATTCCACTTCTCGAATACCAAGCATGATACCTTCTAGGTAGAAGTTGGTGTTCACGAAGTTCCTCCCACAACTGTCCGTAAGTCCTGTGACATGGTCCAGATGAAAGGAAATGCATGATCAAAAAATAAATTTCTTTGAGATCAATGTCTACATCAGGCTCCATTGTCTGATTTGTCTCTGGATCGAAGACTTGGGCATTATCAAGCACCTTTCTGGAAAAGCTCAAAGCCTTCATACTAGCAGAAGGTGCATCATCTACAGGAACGTATTTCCTGAGGGCCATGTTTCTGTATATTCAGAAGCCCAAAACGTTTATAAGTGACACACCAAAGAAAATCAATTAGAAAAAAAGAAACGGAAAACATAACATTTTGAATCACCGATTGGAAACACAAATGCCTAAAAGCACTTATATCAACTGAGTAATAACTTCCAAGACAGAAAGATATACCAAACCAAATCTCACTGAACATAAGAAGGACTGAGTGCAAACCCATTGAATGGTTCAACACAAAAACACACAACCCACAACCTCACAACTTAAGGGTAGAGAGCAATTATACCCACCAACTTCAACACTAGTTTTTGAGCAAGAAAAAAGCCAATTAATGCTTTAAAAGAACAACAGAATCCTTTACTACGAGCCATTACAACACCCATTACATTCACCTCATGTCTACTTCCATATCCAGCAAGCTAAATTCAAATCAGTTAAACCATAAATAATTCTCACAAATTCAACCAAATCAAAAGCTCCTCAAACTAGCAATGCTCCTCAAATTCCCCCCTTCAAGTCCACACTAACAACAATTCCAAAATCACAGCACTAAGTAAAGAACTTAACTAAGTAAATTATGTTCATAACCGACCAACCTCTCCTAATCTGCAGCAAAATTCCAAACACATTCCTTTGCCACAACAACAAAACCCTAATTCAAATTCTCCCGACACCCTTTCACCCGAATCAACGAAACAATCACAATAAACCCTATTCCGATCCAATTCAAACCATAGCACAACTCTACTTTTATCCAAGAAACAACCAAAAAAATTTTAAAAAACAAAACGATTGTCGTTTCTCCAAATACCTCTAATGCGGTTGGGTCCCGAACCAAGACGGTGCGTTTTAGTCAGTCACAGAAGTATTGCTCGTTCTCTAACATTGTCAAGGCGTAGAGAGATCCAACTACATAAATTTATATAGAATTTGAAACGTAGAGAGGTTGACGGGTGAAAAACACGCGGCAGGGGGCGAGTTTATTTAGATTC
>JAOSBL010000212.1:44873132-44894327 GCA_027568915.1 Erythroxylum roraimae
GATGAGAAGAACAACTCTTCATTCCCTGTTTCCCTCTGCCTTTGTCAAGATTTAGATCACCCCCTCCGACGCAGTCCGTTCAGTATACTTCCGGTCAACCAACGGTTCCGTTGTTGTAAAAAAACCGGACCGGACAATCCGACCGAAACCTGCCGATTTTTATACATAGAGGTTTTTAGGAAAAACCGAACCGGACCACTGACCGATTCAAAAAAATTTCGGTCGAACCGTACGGTCCGGTTCGATTTTTTAAACATTGATGTTAACAGATGGATGATTGATCTCGGGTACAAGGTGACACAAAAAATTTGGAACAAAAGAATTAATCCCATATGTTGTATACCTAAACCCTTGTTTGTAGTTAAATGGAAAAAAACAAACAACAATCGAGATTACTTAAAATTGGGAGTTGAGGGTTGGTGGTTGCCAATCCCAAGTTTGAGACCATACAACAAACTTATCATTTGTAGCATGACATAATCATAATTAAAAGCAAAATTTATTTGTAGGTCTGATAAATTATTTAATAGGTACTTAAAAAATAATTATAAGTTATATTATTATTAAAAAATAAAAAATTTTGACCATCAATTGTAAACATTATTATCAATTGATTATAAATTTAGTCTTGATATATTAAAAAAACGATTGCTAATACTTAATTAGAGCACTAAAATTTACATAAAATAGGAAAAATGTTAAAAAACCCAAAAAAAAAACAAAATTACTAGTCAAAGCTGACCACCTGGGATCTAACATAGCTCCCGCCAGACCCGTGTCACGTCTCCTTAATCCCCTGCTTCCCAACTTTCAACTAACGAAGCCACTAAGTAAATGTAAATGGGAAACGAATATAAAACAAAATGAAATATACGTAATAAATGATTAGAAATATGATAAAATCAGTAATGAAATTAATCAATAATTCAGTTTTGATATCTAATTTCTGTTAATTTTATTTTTCAAATGAAAAGATCTAATTGGTGATAAAAAAAAGAAAACTCAAATGTGATTTTATTTATTTTAAAAAATTATAGTCATTATTTTGAATTATTGAAAATTATAGTCATTATACGAAATTTAGAATTAATATAAATTGAAAAAATTTTAATATAAAATGTTGTTGATTTTTTATTAGTGATTAAAATAATAAGAATTTATTTTTACACAATTGATAAGAAATTTGTGTATTTTATTCATGCAATATAATTATGAAGAATATTTAAATTTTTAATAAATTTAATTTGAAATAATTTTATTAATATATTAAAAGTTGAGTGAATCCAAATATAATTTAAGGGATGTAATTAAAAAGTTTAACGAATCAATATTAAAAAATTAAATAAATTTACAAAAAATATAATAATAATAAAGCAATGATGGCGGTCTATTTCAATTGCTAGCTAACTAACAT
Organism: Erythroxylum roraimae; assembly: GCA_027568915.1. Classification (NCBI taxonomy): domain Eukaryota; kingdom Viridiplantae; phylum Streptophyta; class Magnoliopsida; order Malpighiales; family Erythroxylaceae; genus Erythroxylum; species Erythroxylum roraimae. Next base: position 44,874,547 of record JAOSBL010000212.1, read on the forward strand.
ATGCCACGTGACGCAGCTCACTCCTTTTATCTCTCCTTCCCTTCAAAATCATTCCCTGTCCGGGTGTGGTGTGGTCTGGTGTTCTTGGTGGTGGTGGTGGTAGATGCAATTTGGCTCTATTTAAGTACGTACCCAAATCCACTATTCTCACCATTCCTTCTCTCGTTAATTTAGGCGACTTCCTCGAGGCTTGGTTTGGCTTTGGTGTTGTTTATAGAGAGACTGAGTTCACGAGGTAGGTCTCTCTCTGTGTGTTGTTTGTTGTGTGTCTCCTACACTTGCTAAGTCACCAGTCCTTCAATTTAGAGATGTACCCACCATCGTAGATCTACTACTGCAACTCTTTCCATCTTCAATTCCCATTTTTGTCTCTTCACGGTGTCGTTTCTAAGTCAGCTCTGGTTTTCTGGGACTCTTTTTTAACCACCCATTTCGTGGTTGTTTGCATTGACTTGGTTTATTATTTCGTAGAGCAAGAGATCCGACGTTGGTGTTTTTTTGTTCTGTCTTTCTGATTTTTGGGCCCTGACCACATTGGCATTTTTTTGGTTCTGGGTTAGTGAGATCTGGTACGTTGTTGGTTTCTTGTTAGGTGTGGCTTTGGTTGTTAGGATTAGAGTGTGGATCGTTGGCTACTGTATGGTGGATCTGTATGTATTAGCTTTTCCTTTTTCGCTGAATTGCATTGCTCAGGCATGTGAAAGCTGGTCTCTTGTTAGGTGGTAGGTTAGGTAGATGTATCAGTCTTGTAGTGATAGGATCTAAATTGCTTTACACGCCTGTTTTGACTTGTTGATTCATAAGGAATATTGCAACTCTTTCATGGTTTTTTGGGAAAATAACTCGAAAGCTTGAGACTTTCTTGTTTGACTTTCCAATTACTGTGTTGGGTCGATTCATTTTGGTTAGTTCACCAGGTGTTGTGGAGAACTATAACGTAAATCTTTATTTTTTTTTTTTGCCTTCTTCACTTGGACATTTACCATTTCTGATGTGTGTACATGGGCTGGATAAACTTGATCCTTGTATAAAGATTTGTCTATGTAGCTTGAAGAATATTGATGCTAGTTGTTTCAACAGGTCTGCTGAATCTAAGCCATGGCGACTGGACAACTCTTCTCTCCCACTACACAAGCCCTGTTCTACAACTATAAGCAGCTTCCCATCCAACGCATGCTTGATTTTGACTTCCTTTGCGGTATGTGGTATTTTTGCATTATTTTCCATGAAAGATGCTAAAGGCGCTTTTTAGCATTTCTTGGATTTTTCTTTGTAAGCGATGGTAATTTTGAGTTTGATTCTTATTGTAATTTTTCAGGGAGGGAAACTCCGTCTGTTGCCGGAATCATTAATCCCGGCGCTGAGGGATTTCAGAAACTGTTTTTTGGTCAAGAGGAAATTGCAATCCCTGTTCATTCAACGTAAGTTATGATTGAAGGGAAACTGTTCTTATTTGTCTATTGGGATGAATTCTTCTATTTGTCCCTGTTACTCGCCGATATACTTATCTTGTCTTTTGTTTTCTGTAGGTACTACTTTTATTTGCATGTTTTTGGAATGTTGAGTATTGATCTGTTTATATCAAAAGCTTTTAAATATAAACTAGTGATAGTTAATCGGTACCAAAAGGGCCTAACTGATTTTTATCCTCAATCTTTGGAAGCTGGAAATGGACAAATGCAATCCCTTTTATTTTTCTTTTAGTTTCTGGAGAGTGGGAAGGGGAGTGGGGAGTGGTGTTTTATTCTGCCCCTATTAGTTGTAAATATGGAAGTATCTGCCTGGTAAAAGTTCACGAGGTTTTTGATGCAAATTCTATAGTTTTTAGGCTGAAAATTCTCTTACTTCTGTTGTGATTTATTTGCAGAATCGAGGCAGCTTGTGCCGCACATCCAACTGCTGATGTGTTCATAAACTTCGCATCATTCAGAAGGTTAGAATTTGTTTACTCAATGGTCTCCTAGATTGCAAAGATCACTATATGCATTCCTAGTAATTGTGTCCATATCCTAATTTGTTTGCAGTGCTGCTGCATCATCAATGTCTGCTCTGAAACAGGCCACCATTCGGGTTGTGGCTATAATAGCCGAGGGTGTTCCTGAGTCAGACACTAAGCAGCTTATTGCATATGCTCGGGCTAATAATAAGGTGAGTGTTATGATATGAAAGTACTTGGACTAGGATATTTGAGGGCAAGCAAAGCTTAATGCATCTTATCATCTCTTATGGCGTTAACATAAGTATTGCTCTTATGGCTTTTTTAATCTGTAGAGTTCAATCCTTTGTCATAACTTTTGGTGAGTATTATGCAGGTTGTCATTGGCCCTGCAACTGTGGGAGGCATCCAAGCTGGAGCATTTAAGATTGGTGATACTGCTGGAACTATAGATAACATAATTGCTTGCAAGCTTTACCGTCCTGGTTCTGTTGGATTTGTCTCCAAGTCTGTATGTTCTTAATCCTCTGCTTATCCATGACATGCAAATTAAATTTTCTATTCATAGTGCCTGTGAGCTTTCTTTTGAACTGCATATACTTGTATTAAATGTTAGATTGTTTAATTTTTTTGTTTCACTTGCAAGTCATTGCCATTTGAGTATGGAAATTGATTTGCGTTGTATATTTCTTAAGTGATGTAGCTGGAATCTAATCTGAAATTCTTAGGGCAGGTTATTATATGCAAAATTCTTTTTGATTGTCATGATAATCAATTGCTTAGTTTTTGCTTAGGAGGGATATGGCATAAACTGGGTGGTCTTTTAGTCTCGAAAGTAAATTAATGCGTAGTTGTTTTAAAAATAGACTTGCCAACTGTTTGCTTCTTACTTTGCCAATTTCCTTTTACTGACCAATGCAATCTATCGACAGTTCTGATAATGATCCTCTGGTCCTCATTGCAGGGTGGCATGTCAAACGAGATGTATAATACAATTGCTCGTGTGACTGATGGAATTTATGAAGGTACCTCAAGGATTCTAGTATATTGTCTAGATTGGTTATATCAGATAATTTGAATCTAAGTTCAACTTGGATACGTTTTTCTGGAATTTCATAGGTATTGCAATTGGAGGAGATGTGTTCCCCGGTTCCACTCTTTCCGACCATGTTCTTCGATTTAACAACATCCCACAGGTATATTGCTGTTCATATAATTTGAGGAGAGTATTCCTGTTTAGTTCCTAACTATCTTGCGCGTATAGACTACCATTCGTTTTCTATGGAATGGCAAAGTTGACAGTGTGATTCTTGTGTGCAAAACCGTGCCAATTAACTTCCTGTTCCACAATCTACTTTAGATTGATGCATAATTAATTTTGTGATCAGTGCTTACTTGGACATGGGGAAAAAGTATATAGACGGTCCCAGCTCCACATAGCTTATTTCCAATCTGATTTTCTTGTCACCTCAGGTTAAGATGATAGTTGTACTAGGGGAGCTTGGTGGACGAGATGAATATTCCCTTGTTGAAGCCCTCAAGCAGGGAAAAGTGACCAAGCCAGTGGTGGCTTGGGTCAGTGGAACATGTGCTCGGCTTTTTAAGTCGGAAGTGCAATTTGGTCATGCTGTAAGTTTGGTGCTCGATTGTCCTGTTCCTATTTATAAAGCACTTGTCATAATCTCTGCAAAACAAGACTTTTCTTAATCTTTCTTGACAGTTGACCAATTCTAATGCAGGGTGCAAAAAGTGGTGGTGAGATGGAATCTGCGCAGGCGAAAAATCAAGCTCTAAAGGATGCTGGAGCTGTTGTTCCCAATTCATATGAAGCTTTTGAAGCTGCAATTAAGGAAACATTTGAGAAACTGGTTAGTTTCTGCATGTTTTAAATTCTTTTTTTATTCACTCAAGCTTCACATTTGAACTTCGATAACGATGCATTTCCTTTTATTTAAAGGTTGAAGAAGGGAAGATTTCAGCTGTCAAGGAGGTTACACCTCCCCCAATCCCGGAGGATCTTAATAGCGCAATTAAGAGTGGCAAAGTTCGAGCTCCAACTCATATCATTTCTACCATCTCTGATGACAGAGGTATTCTGTCTTGGATTTACAATTATACTGAATCTGTTTGTTGGCTAAAATCTTGGTAAAATGAATTCTTCTTTTCCATCCATCTTACAGGGGAGGAACCTTGCTATGCTGGGGTCCCAATGTCTTCTATTGTTGAGAAGGGTTATGGTGTGGGTGATGTTATCTCTCTATTATGGTTCAAGCGAAGCCTGCCACGCTACTGTACCCAATTTATTGAGGCAAGTTCTACGATTTTGAAGCATTATTTGTGGAACCGATTCTTTTCCTTTACAGAACATGCCCCTTTTTTTTGTATCTAGCTCAATATTTGACTTGTGATTAAGAGAAAACTATGTTCTCTTCTCAACTTTCTTTATTCTAGAGTTACTGATCTGTGTTCTGTAATCAGATATGCATAATGCTATGTGCCGACCATGGTCCCTGTGTCTCTGGTGCTCACAACACTATAGTGACAGCAAGAGCTGGAAAGGACTTGGTTTCAAGCCTTGTTTCAGGTGAAAAAACAAGAGATTTAATTGTTTCCTTTTATTTCACGGATAGGTCTGTCTACCTAAATTTATGGATAAGAGTTGCTGGAGCCTATAGCATTACTTGTGATCTCTCAAACAGGTTTGCTCACGATTGGTCCTCGATTTGGTGGTGCCATTGATGATGCTGCTCGATATTTTAAGGAGGCTTATGATAAGGTAAGCTTTAAGGGAATTCTCCACATGAAAAGCTTTTTTCGGTCTATCAAATACATTCTCTGGCAGTTTTTGAGATTCAATGATCTGCTGGTTTGTCATTTGTCAGGGTCTTACACCCTATGAGTTTGTAGAAGGAATGAAAAAGAAGGGCATTCGTGTTCCTGGTATTGGGCACAGGTACTGAGATTTGGTGACCTCGTACATGCTAAAGATTATGCAATACAACTAACAAATTGCAGTAAAAATTTTCGACGATATTCTAATCCTTTAAGTTTTATTTTTCTTTGTAAAAAGGATAAAGAGAGGCGACAACAGAGACAAAAGAGTAGAGCTCCTACAAAAATTTGCTCGCACACACTTCCCCTCAGTTAAGTACATGGACTATGCTGTTCAAGTTGAAACCTACACTCTCTCAAAGGCCAATAACTTGGTACTTAATGTCGACGGTGCGATTGGATCACTTTTCTTGGATCTTCTTGCTGGCAGTGGAATGTTTAGCAAACAAGAGATTGACGAGATTGTTCAGATTGGGTATTTGAACGGGCTTTTTGTCTTGGCACGATCCATTGGTCTGATCGGGTGAGTTGGTTTTCATTTCAAACCTCTTGTTTTATTGTGTTGGATATGTGCAGTTTTTGGTTTCTGGGCTATATGCAAACCATTGAGCCCTCATCATGGGCCTGGAAATTTAACTGATGTTTGCCCAGATAGTTAAAGATTTGGGAACATATTTTCTGGTTTCTGCATTATAAGATATCTACTTGCTAAGCAGCAAATAAATGGTGTTGATGAAAAGGTTATGTGTTTCGTTAAAAACCGTGTTTTAAGGCTGATTAAATCTTATATCTATTTCATGTTTAAGATATATGTGCTCTTGCATCTAATCAGGAACTCATTAAATTCCAATTTCAGGCATACCTTTGATCAGCAGAGGTTGAAACAGCCGCTATACCGCCATCCGTGGGAGGATGTTCTCTACACCAAGTGAGAAAAATCTTAAAATTGTCGAACGGCTTTTGACAGGGATTTTGCTTTCGAAAAATTTCTGTAGTCTGCAATTTGCTGGGGTTGTTGTTCCATTGTTATATTATGATGTACTGGTAATATAAGGCCAAGTGCCTGCATTTTGTAAGTTGTATGGGAATTCTTTTAAAAGATACAAGTCATTAGTAAAAGGCTCTCTCTATGTTTCTGATACAAAGAGAACAAGTTTTACTTGGCAGGGATTGAATCATTGTGATAAGGACTTTAGGAGAGTCACACCCTAAAAGTTAGCTTATGAGGGTAGAGAGCTCAAAGTCCTTATAAATTTCATATCAGTTTTGTATTTAACCAATATAGGATTTAAGTCTCATACCTTGCAATTAGATCAAACTGTAACATTTGTCCCCCCATAAGGACCAATGTCCTCATTAGTCACGGCTGACACTTTCAGGTCACCATTTTATGGGCCACCACTATGAGGTTCTTGTTGGTTACGGTCACGTTGGTCACGGCTGGCACTCTCAGGCTACCACTCCAAGACCGACTCTGATACCAATTGATAAGGACTTTAGGAGAGCCACACTCTAAAAGCTAGCTTATGAGGGTAGAGAGCTCAAAGTTTTTAGAAATTTCATATCAGTTTTGTATTTAACCAATATAGGATTCAAGTCCCATACCTTATAATTAGATTAAAACGTAACACATTGAATGTGCTTGGAATATTATCATTACCTATCTGATGAGAATCTGCTCATCATCAATGTTGGATTGTCCACCAAGTACTTGAAAATGAAAGCAAGCGAGAATGAAGTTCATTGTCGATGAATAGTACATCTCTTCTTCAATTTGAAAAGTACACTGAACCTGTCTTATAATACAATAACGAAAGGACATGTTTCTCTTATCTTTTTTTCACGGTATATATTGCACTGCAATTCAGCAATCTCGTACTGTAATGTCATTTGTAATGTTTTGAGTCTTAAATTGATCATTTAATTCTAATCAGGTTATGGTAATGATAACAAATAAGTTGAATTTAAATCTTTTTATAATCTGTGTTTGACTCAATTCAATTAAAATTTAGATTATAAATTTTTGTTTGATTCGATTAGAATTTAGATTAAAATAATTTAATTTTTATTTAAATCGATCAAAATTTAAATTAAAACGATTGTTTCGTTTGATTCAATAAAAATTTAGATTAAAATAACTTAATTTTGATTTAAATTAAACAAAATTCAGATTAGAACGAAACAATTTGAATTCATAAGTGTTCGAATTAGAATGATATTTTTTGTTGGATAGTTTCGAATCGAACCAAATTATCATTTTTGGAATGGGCAGACGGGTGCGGATTTCTGCAGCATCACGTGGGCCTGAATGTGGATTCTTTAGAAAGTGGGGTAAATCACGTGGGCATGAAACTCTACTGTCCCCTACCCCATCAGCCGACATAAACTTGAGATGGAAATCCATTACAGACAGCGAACAACATCAAACACTTCATTCGACGTGTTTTTTTAATTTTTTTTATAATAAGACAACCCTCTATTTTTAAACTAAAAATAAAAACTTTAAGGTAGTGTAATAAAAATCTACGAGTGTATATATTTACATCAAATGCATGCAACATGGGATTAATGCTCTATAAAGGATAAGTTGGCATTAATTAGAAAATGACTTTTCCAGTGATATTGAATTTAGCTCTAGTCTCTATCTTAATAAAGATAATGGCTTTATAGCTGGAATAATAATTTTTTATAATAATTAAGAGTGATTTAATTAACACAGCTTAGTTTTTTTTTGGGATAATTACTCATATTCTAATAATAAGTAACTAATGTTATGTTGATGCAAGAAAATATTGGAGTATTTTTTTTTCTTCAAGAGCTGTTGGAAATGAAATATCGCAATATACTTGATTTTAAACATTCTGTCATTATAAATAAGGTGCATAAAATATAATTAATTAAAATATATTTAAAAATTGATATAAAATAAAAATTTTAATTTCTCTATATTTTTAACAAACCAACCACCATCAATGATTATGGTAATCATTTTATCATCTTAACTAACCATCGTAATTATAATGATTATATCTATTCTCATTCCTTACTAAATTGATTCTCATCCCCATTTCTATTGTCCTCTGTGAACCAAACACCCCTTAAAGATATAAAATAAATACATTAAAATTGTAAATATTAATTAAATCAAATTAATTTCATAATTTAAATTATAATATATAATTTCTAAGACGTAATTTTTATATACAATGAAACTCCCTCAATTATTAAAAACAAAAATGGTAATAGTACAATAAATAAAGTTGAAAAAATAATAAAAATATCAACTTCTCAACGTCTAAGCAACAATATCAGGCGCTCCATCGCCCACTAACCACCCGTACGATGACAAGACATGCACCGTTTGTGTGCCCACTGCCCACCATTGAGCATACAACTAAAAAGTCAAATAAAAGATGCTAAAAAATTTTCAAATTTGCCAACAATTTTTATAATGTTTTATAATATTATTTGATTAATGTATCATCGTCATCGTCCACTCAATTAAAGTCTGCTGAGGCGCAGAATATAGAGGCGTACAATAATACGTAACTTTATTCTTACTTAACAAAGAAGATTTGATAGATTTACTTGGAATGCATTGGAGGATATTATTTGATTAATATATATTAGTTATTAATTTAAATTAAATTATAATAACTAAAAAACTAAATTGATTGGACATATTTAACTACAAATTTTTTTAATTAATTAATAATTTATTTTAATAATTTTTATTATTAAAATTAGTCGATATGTTAATTACTTTTTATAAATTAAATTGATAATCTTTTTTAATTAAACTCTAATTTTAAAGATAATTTATTTGTTAATCTTGTTTTAAAATTTTAAAATTTGTTTAATATTGATTATATTTTTATTTGACACATGATATAAGAAAAGAAAGATATGAAAATAGATTAACTATTTGCTTTTTTTTTTCTTTATGAAAATCACATAAAACCAAAATTATCAAATCAGACAAATGACAATTTAACACGGCTTGTTTGTTCTCCTCCAAAACCAAAATCAAATCACCCTCTTTTTAGACGCGATTGGTTCAAATTAAATAATAATGGCAGGAATGAAAATAAATATAGTAATAGATTAGAATTGATATAATATTTATAATTATTATAGTTGGTTAGAATAAAGGAATAATAATAATTATTATTAATAGCGATTAATTTTTTAAAAATATTGACAAATAAAAGTTTGTTAAAATTTTATTTTAAATCAAATTTTAATATATTTTAATTAGTTATATTTAATTGTTAAAAAAGAGAAAAATAAATAAATAAATAATTATATTGTAAGATTATTTTAAGTAATTATATTATAAGTACTTATATTGTTATATTATTGTAATTAATTAATTAATTAATATTGTAATTAATTTTATTATAATATTATTGTAATTAATTAATTATATTTAATTATAAAAAATAAAAAAATGAAGAAAGTGTCTCTAAAAAATGATTGACATTTTTCACAATACTTGAAAGTTACGAAGGAATACCTAAAAATTAGATATTATAATACCTAAATATTAGATATACCTATAAGCAACATATATAACCAAACACCCTTCTTTATTACTAATTCCGTAGATATTGAGCTCTTTCCAAACCCATTAAGTACTCCCTTAACTTTTCCCATTTACTCAGAAGCCAAACAGAGAAGACCAAAAAGGAGCGAACTTTGCGCAGTTAACATTGATTCTTCGCCAATCTTTTTATAACCCATGTGGGGTTTTCTCCTTCTCACACTCTTGTTCACTCTATTCCTCTAAAATTTTCCGAAATTAATTAAAATCCAGAAAGTTTAATGGCCTCAGGTGGTGGCCGAGGAGCTCAGTCGCAGCAACAGAGTCACCACCAACAAGCTCAGTCTTCGGGGACCAGCAAGTTGAGACCTTACTATGGAAACAACAACACAGAGTCTGTGAGCAAAGCGATTGCTCAGTACACCGTTGATGCTCAGCTCCATGCGGTTTTTGAACAGTCTGGCGAGTCTGGTAAGTCTTTTGACTACTCACAGTCAGTGAGAAAAACTAACCAACCAGTCCCTGAGCAGCAAATCACTGCATATCTATCAAAAATCCAACGGGGTGGTCATATTCAACCTTTTGGTTGCATGATCGCTGTCGACGAAGGGTCTTTTAGGGTAATTGCTTACAGCGAAAATGCATGCGAAATGCTTGGTTTAACTCCTCAGTCAGTCCCTTCTTTGGAGAGACCGGAAATTCTGTCAATTGGGACTGATGTGCGTACCCTTTTCACGCCTTCTAGTGGTGTTCTGCTGGAAAGGGCATTTGGGGCAAGGGAAATAACGTTGTTGAACCCGGTTTGGATTCATTCTAGGAATTCTGGTAGACCCTTTTATGCAATTTTGCATAGGATTGATGTTGGAATTGTTATTGATTTAGAGCCTGCCAGAACAGAAGACCCTGCTTTATCCATAGCAGGAGCTGTACAGTCACAGAAATTAGCTGTTAGAGCAATTTCTCAGTTACAATCACTTCCTGGAGGGGATATCAAGTTGTTGTGTGATACTGTTGTGGACTGTGTTAGAGAGCTCACTGGTTATGATAGAGTAATGGTGTATAAGTTTCATGAGGATGAGCATGGTGAGGTTGTGTCTGAGAGTAGAAGGTCTGACTTGGAACCGTATATCGGTTTACATTATCCTGCTACAGATATACCTCAGGCTTCACGGTTTTTGTTTAAACAAAATAGGGTTAGGATGATTGTGGATTGCCATGCAACATGGGTTCGTGTTATTCAGGATGAAGGGCTTATGCAGCCTTTGTGCTTGGTTGGTTCCACTCTTCGTGCCCCGCATGGTTGTCATGCTCAGTATATGTCCAATATGGGTTCCATTGCATCATTGGCCATGGCTGTGGTTATTAATGGAAATGAAGAGGAAACTGTTGGTAGTAGGAACTCAACGAGGCTTTGGGGCTTGATTGTTTGTCATCACACTTCAGCTAGGTGTATTCCGTTTCCACTCCGTTATGCTTGTGAGTTTCTAATGCAAGCTTTTGGACTGCAGTTGAACATGGAGTTGCAATTAGCGTCTCAGTTATCCGAGAAACATGTTTTGAGGACTCAAACTCTGTTGTGTGATATGCTTCTTCGTGATTCCCCTACTGGCATTGTTACCCAAAGTCCAAGTATTATGGACCTTGTGAAGTGTGACGGGGCAGCACTTTATTACCAAGGGAAGTATTATCCTTTAGGCGTTGCCCCAACTGAAGCACAAATAAAAGATATTGTGGACTGGCTGTTGACCTATCATGGGGACTCCACTGGCTTAAGCACAGACAGTTTAGATGATGCTGGTTACCCTGGGGCAGCCTCACTAGGTGATGAAGTTTGTGGAATGGCTGTTGCATATATTTCTAAGAGAGATTTTCTGTTCTGGTTCCGCTCTCATACTGCAAAGGAGATCAAATGGGGTGGTGCAAAGCATCACCCAGAGCACAAGGACGATGGACAGAGGATGCATCCACGTTCTTCCTTCAAGGCATTTTTGGAAGTGGTGAAGAGCCGGAGCTTGCCATGGGAGAACGCAGAAATGGATGCCATTCACTCTTTGCAGCTTATTCTGCGGGACTCATTTAAAGACCCAGAAGGAACCAATTCTAAGGCTGTCATACGTTCCCAGCTTGGGGATTTGGAGTTGCAAGGAATGGATGAGCTCGGCTCAGTTGCAAGAGAAATGGTAAGGTTGATAGAGACTGCAACTGCTCCAATATTTGCTGTAGATGTTGATGGGCGGATAAATGGATGGAATGCAAAGGCTGCTGAGTTGACCGGCCTCTCAGTTGAGGAAGCCATGGGCAAGTCTCTAGTTCATGATCTTGTTTACAACGAATGTCAAGAAACTGTTGACAAGCTTGTTTACCGCGCTTTAAGAGGTATCCTTATTCTGTCCAAAGGGATTGAAAGTTAATAAAAAGATTTGCTTGAGCTAACAAAGAATTATAGTTGTATATGCAATTATGCGTTGATTGAATTGCAGCAATCAGTCAATTAAGTAGGTTTAACCTTGATATTGATTTGACGAGTTATGGCCTCAACGTTTGGGAAGAGCATTTCTCATGGATTTGACTTTTTTTTGGTGAATGGCTTTGATAGTTTTTAGATTTGCATATATTACCATATGACTCTTTTTAACTGAAACAGGTGAAGAAGATAAGAATGTGGAGATAAAACTGAGGACATTTGGCTCTGAACATCTAAAGAAGGCAGTTTTTGTGGTGGTGAATGCTTGTTCTAGCAAGGATTACATGAATAATATAGTTGGAGTCTGCTTTGTTGGTCAGGACGTAACTGCTCAGAAAATGGTAATGGACAAATTTATCCACATACAAGGTGACTATAAAGCTATTGTCCATAGTCCCAATCCTTTGATCCCTCCTATATTTGCTTCAGACGAAAACACATGTTGCTTGGAGTGGAACACTGCTATGGAAAAGCTCACAGGTTGGGCTCGTGAGGAAATAATCGGGAAGATGTTAGTGGGGGAGGTCTTTGGCAGTTGCTGTCGACTCAAGGGTCAAGATGCATTGACAAACTTTATGATTATCTTGCATAACGCAATTGGGGGACACGACACAGACAAGTTTTCTTTTTCCTTTTTTGATCGGAATGGAAAGTATATGCAAGCTCTTCTGACGGCAAACAAGAGGGTGAATGCGGATGGCCAGATTATTGGAGCCTTTTGCTTCTTGCAGATTGCAAGTCCTGAATTGCAGGAAGCTTTGAGAATCGGGAGGCAACAGGAGAAGAAATGCTTTGCAAGAATGAAAGAGTTATCTTACATTTGTCAGGAAATAAGGAATCCTTTAAATGGCATACGCTTCACTAAATCACTTCTGGAGGCGACAGACTTGACTGAAGATCAAAAGCAGTTTCTTGAGACTAGTGCTGCTTGTGAGAAGCAGATGATGAAGATCATACGAGATATAGATCTGGAGATCATTGAAGAAGGGTAAGTTGATCCCAAAGAAGTTGTATGACATGTATTTCAGTTATTTTAGAACTTGATACATGGCACCATTTCAGCTCTGGTAGCCACTAATTTAGTGTGATATATCTTTTTTCAACAATTTTATACCCAACTTGCTAGATACCTGTAGTTAACTTTGAACTGAGTCCTAGTTCTTTACTTATAGGCTCATCGTCATTCATTGAATGTCTGTGTTCTGTTGTCGTTTCTATAACTTTTAACTAGACTTGCGATCTGTCCGTTATCGTGTGGAAGCAATATGTTCTGGTAGGAGCTGAGTGCTAGTGTAGAAGAGCATATTTTTGTTTCTTGAGACAGTAGACATCTACTATTGTTGGACCTTCCTGTTGGCAAGACTGTTGCATTCATTTGCTGTGAACCCATTGATATGTTAATTTGTTTTAAATTCTTTCTGTGTTTACATTAGCTGTATATGATCTCTTTGCACTGGATAATGGATGGAGGATCCTTTAAACCTTCAATGTTGTGCATTCAATGCACTTTCTTTTGGGTCTTATCTGCACCTCCAGCTTATTCATTGCTAATGGAAGAATTTCCTCCATTTTTCATTGAATTAGCTTACTGGAGCTTGAGAAGGCTGAATTCTTTCTTGGGAATGTCATTAATGCGGTTGTTAGTCAAGTAATGTTACTGCTGAGAGAAAGAAATCTACAATTGATACGTGATATTCCAGAGGAAATAAAAACTCTAGCCGTCTATGGTGATCAAACCAGAATTCAGCAGGTCTTGGCAGATTTCTTGTTGAACATGGTGCGATATGCACCATCATCTGAAGGCTGGGTGGAGATCCATGTTCGTCCAACACTCAAACAGATCTCTGATGGACTCACACTTTTGCATAACGAATTCAGGTATGCTATCTTGGATTGTTTGGATATGAATGCATATTTACTTTTAAATCATTTTCTGTAACACATGAATTTCAGAAAATTCTTTCTCATTTCTTTTGTTCCTTTGAATCTTTTTTTTTTTTGACCGTCACTCCTAATCAGCTTTTAGGTGCATTCAGTTAGTTAATCCAAGACGTGTTAGGATTGATTAGTCAATAAGCATAGGTGGGCTTTTATCTGAATCACCCTCCTGGTGATCTTAAAATTATTGACTGAACCTTTGTTAACTAGATGTTAATTTGGGAATAGTAATGCAGCCTTGGCAATCAAACTGGTTCCTGGTTTTATTTGTTGTGTTTGTGTAAAATTGTACTCTCAATTCTGTTTGCTGTGAGGACAAAGGGATGTAGCTAATGCCTTTGTTGAAATAAAGATTATTGCATAAATGATGATCACCTTCAAAATCTGATAATTTGCAAAGGTTTAAATCAACTCATTTGATGCATTTTTTTGAAGGATCGTTTGCCCCGGTGAAGGTCTTCCTCCCGATTTAGTTCAGGATATGTTCCACAACAGCCGATGGATAACTCAGGAGGGCCTTGGATTGAGCATGTGTCGGAAGATCTTAAAGCTAATGGATGGCGAGGTCCAGTATATCAGAGAGTCTGAAAGATGCTATTTCTTAGTTATCCTTGAACTCCCCACGCCTATGGGAGGTGCAAAAAGTTCTCATTAGGATGATGATCCTTTGGAGTTTATTGATGATTTCCTGATTGCAACCTGATACTTGTTCTGGCGTGACTGACTGAAAAAGCTTTAATCAAGTTGGCCCGTTTCGTCTAAGATGGACATTGCTTGGCTCTGTTTAACTTGGAATGGGATTCATACTTCCATTGATGCCACCAAATTAAAACATTGAGGTAGTTGATCAATTTCTTATCCTAGTCTGAACATCTCACAGGAGTAACCAGGTTCAGATGCATCATTAGTGAAGAGGAAGCAACAAAATGAGAAATCGTTGGAATTCGGTTAAAAGCTGCATATTTCATCTGCTGTAAGTATATATCTGTATGTACCATATCCCGAGGTTCTAAACTAACTGTAATATAAATCCCTGTATCAGTTGGCTCTCTCTAGTGTAGTCCGAGTCTTTTGACATTCCATTTTTCTCCAGTGTAATAAAAATGGAATTTGGTGTCTGGTATGTATAACCTTATATCTGATAATTACTTGGACATTGGTATGAAGATTTTGATAACGTATGAATAATGTGAAAGAAGATAAATTTCCTCCATTTCGTATGCCTTTTGGTGTTGGAATTTTCTGATTATTGTTTTTTAAACCTTCCCTAACAATTCCCAGTTGGCATTTTAGGTGTTAAATTGAGTCGTGAAACTGGATCTTAAGAAACTTCAGGTTCCCAGGTCATGGACTGTTTTAAGATTTATAAGATTACTTGTAAGAGTAAGGGGCCTTGCAATTTGAACTCTGCAAACCCGTCATTTAGTTTTAAAGACTTGCTAGAAACATGTAATTCACAGAATATCGTTTGTACTCGACTTTCACACATGGACAACTACTGCCTTATAGTCACACATTATTTCGCATTCGAACCACCACACTTTTGTATTTGGATCAAGATGGGCATTCCTATGCTCCTACAAAATTGTAGGTACCGTTGGCAATATAACAAGGCCAAAAAATTTTAGCACCAATGTATCCTGCAGAACAAAGAGTTTTGTTACATTTGTAATGATAATACACCATCCAATCTTTCGAGCAAATTTTCCGGAGGGATTCATCATGCAGATCATTCTCAGCATCATTATGATACGAAGGCCAAAGTTCATGCCATTGGTTCCCTAACGTAGAAGATGTCGAATTGCAGCAACGGCATCACCTTTGTGCTCCCGTAAGGTTCTTTCTGCCACCTTCTTGTCCAACTATTCCCAAAGATGAAGACATGATATTGTTACAAGAAATATGATCTTGGACATAGAACATGCAAGATTGGTGGAAAATATACCTCCAGTTCATTTGCAATGATGTCAACATCAGCTGCATTGATCTTAACAGCAGCCAATTCTTTCTCCCTGAAAGAGCATTACAGATAGCTTTCACTCGGGACATGTCGGTTACTGAAGCTAATAAATCAAGAAAAAGACATATTCCAGCAATTGCTCATATGTAAAGTTCATGTCAAGGCCTAGTGTTCAGGGAGCTATATTTTACATCGACTCGCAAAAGAAAGAACAAAATGAAACATACAAAAGAAGCAACAAGTTCATCAAACTTATACTACATTTAAGTTCATTGCTCTATAAACCTTCCATTCTTCTACACAAGGTATTAACGACATTCAGATGGCATTCAAGTAGTTCTAAATAGGAAAAGCAGAATAGTTGGAGAAGTCCATAGCTCATGTTTGTTGGTTCAAATTTCCATATCCACAAGATTTCTTATATTATTTTCTTTTGTTTGGTCCCCAATCTACCAATCAAACCGACATTACATACTTCAAGATACAATAACAGAAAAAGAAAAGAAGACCGAACCAATGCTGAACAGCATGAAGTATGTTGTACCAAGTGTAGATAGCAGCCATCACAAATTGGTTAATTTCATTTGTTGGTTGAAAACCAAACTATGAAACTGCAGAAGACAATCCTTATCACAATGCAAATGATCATCTCCGACAATTAGCATCAATCAGACAGTCGCACTGGATTATTTTGATAAAGAAAAACCAAACTAGGAAAAACAATCTTTATCACAATGAAGATGATCGTCCCTAGCAATTAACATCAGTAACACAGGATTACTTCAATAAAGTGAAACCAAGCTATGAAACTGCGAAAAACAATCCCTATAACAACCCAAATGGTCATCCCTAACAGTTAACATCAGTCATGCTGGATTACTTCGATAAAGTAAAACCAAACTATGAAGATGCGAAAAAACAATCCTTATCAAAATGGAAGCAAAAAAACAATCCTTATCAGAATGAAAACGATCATCTCAAATCGGATTCTTTCGATAAAGGAAAACCAAACTGCGAAACTGCCAAAAACAATCCTTATGACAATCCAAATGATCATCCCTAACAATTAACATCAGTCACACCGGATTCTTTCGATAACTGAAAACCAAACTATGAACCGGCAAAAAACAATCCTTATCACAATGAAAACGATGAACCCTAACAATTAAAATCAGTCGCACCGGTTTTTTTCGCAATCTGCCCATAATTTAACAAATAGCAGGCCATATTACCCAGCAAGTCAAATTCAAAAAGCCAAATCATCAACCAGATTCAAGCAAGAAATGTATACAGTAAATTAAAGAAAAAATGAGGTGCAAGAAAGGGAGAGGAAAGAGTACCTCAACCTCATAGCATTCCAATCGGCCTCAGCAGAAGCAGCAATTGACGCCATAGCCTAAATTGGCATCCCAAACAATAAAAAGTCGAAAACTTTAAGCTTTTATCAACCAAAACAACTACAGAAAAAGCGCTAGAAATATCCAATTTAGAAACAATAAAATAACTACAGAAAAAGCACTAGAAATATCCAATTTGGAAACAATTGAACGTAAGAAACAAAAACCACCTCTTGAACGCGAGTGGAATCGAGCTGGCGATCTTCTACGCGGTCAGTGAGCTTGTCGAAAGCTTTGCTCTGTTGCTGCAAGTCCTTTGAGTTCTCAACTCTCTCTATTCCTTCATCGCCGGCCTCCATTTCTGTTTCTTCTTTCCTTTCTCTCTTGAGATCTTTGCTTTGTTTTGCCTCTTAGAAGCAAAAACCCTAGAAGAAGACCCCTTGCTCTTTGTGTTCTTATCAATTTCTCGAAAAGGTCTAATTTACCCTTAATATTTAGACAACGGGTTGGACAGAATGAGTGAATTTGAATCCAACCTAAAACTATATTATTATAATTAAAATTAGTTCGAGATCAAATTTAAATTAAATATATGTAAAAAGATTAATTTATACTAAAAAGTTATTTTATCAAGTTTTACGTATTATTTATTATTTAATTAAATATTTAAAATGTTTCTTTTTTATTTTTTAAAAATAAAATACTATTAATAATCTGATTATAACTTAAAATACTCCGACATTAATGCTTAGAAATCCCTATCGCTACACTCATCGCTACCCTACAAGAAGACCCCTTGTTCTTACAAATGGGCCAACATTTGATCCGAATAGTTTTCGTTCTCTTGGCCCATTATGTATGTGAAACCCAGTCAACTATCTGTGATAGGTATATATAATATGAAGCTGGTAAACTAACAAATGGACGACGACATGCACGCTCGTCAAAGAACATTTTAATGGCTTCCAATCAACTCTGTGTCCTTTAAGGGCTTCTAATTTGGGCACAATACGGTTGCAGCAATGACGAGTTACGAGCTTTTCTCTTCTTCACAGATCCTGAGTGACTTATGTTGCCAATCATATGTTTGTCTAATCTTAGTAAACAAAAACCTATAAATAAGTTCAACCCATATTTCATTGAAGCAAAAAGCAACGTTAACTCTACGTTTGAAAGATGGCGACAATTACCGAGAATGTTGGAGTTTTATGCATGATGTTCGTGTTGGTGCTAGGTTTTGTAGAATGTCGGAAAATGGAAGAGAAAGAAATCACCGCCACTGTACGTACTGGTTTCATCAGTGGTAGTGGAAGCCTTGGTGGTTTCGGTGGAGGATTCGGTGGTGGGAACATTGGAGGTGGTGGTGGTGGAGGCATTGGAGGTAGTTCCGGTGGAGCTGGTAGCTTTGGAGGTAATTCTGGTGGAACTATTGGAAGTGGTGTTGTCAGCGTAGAAGGAAGTAAAAGTGGTAGTGGGAACATTGGTGGTAGTGGCGGTGGAAGCTTTGAGAGTGGTGCTAATGGCAATGCAGGAGGCAGTAAGAGTGGTGGTGCAAGCTTCGGCGTTAGTGGCAGTAAAAGCATCGAATTTGGTGTTAATGGCAATGCAGGAGGTAGTAAAAGTGGTGTTGGGAGCATAGGAGGTAGTGGTAGTGGAAGTATTGGCGGTGGTGCTAGTGGCAATGCAGAAGGCAACAAAAGTGGTGGTGGGAGCATTGGCAGTAGTGGCAGTGGAAGTATCGGAGTTGGTGCTAGTGGCAGTGCAGGAGGGAGTAAAAGTGGTGGTGGAAGCATCGAAGGTGGTGGTAGTGGCAGCGTAGGAGGCTCTAAAAGTGGTAATGCTAGTGGCAGCGCAGATGGTAGTAAAAATGCTGGTGGGAGCAGTCGGAGTAGCGGCGGTGGTAGCGTCAAGGGTGATGCTAGTGGCAATGCTGGAGGCAGTAAGAGTGGCGGTGGAAGCATCGAGGGTGGTGCTAATGGCAGTGTTGGGGGAAATAAAAGTGGTGGCGGGAGCAGCGAAGGAAACGTTGGTGGCAGTAAAATTGGTGGTGGGAGCATTGCAGGTAGCGGCGATGTGAGCATCGGAGGTGGTGCTAGTGGCAACGCCGGAGGTAAAAGTGGTGGCGGGATCAGCGGAGGTAGCGTTGATGCCAGCACTGAAGGCAGTAAAAGCGGTAGTGGGAGCATTGGAGGCAGCGGTGGAGTGAGCGTCGGAGGTGGTGCTAGTGGCAACGTCGGAGGCGGTAAAAGCGGTGGCGTGAGCAGTGGAGGTAGCGGCGGTGGGAGCACCAAGGGTGACGCTAGTGGTAGCGCTGGAGGCAGTAAAAGTGGCGGTGGGAGCAGTGGAGGTAGCGGCGATGTGAGCATCGGAGGTGGTGCTAGTGGCAATGCCGGAGGCAGTAAAAGTGGTGGCGGGATCAGCGGAAGTAGTGATGATGCCAGCGCTGAAGGCAGTAAAAGCGGTGGTGGGAGCATTGGAGGCAGCGGTGGAGTGAGCGTCGGAGGTGGTGCTAGTGGCAACGTCGGAGGCGGTAAAAGTGGTGGGGTGAGCAGTGGAGGTAGCGGCGGCGGGAGCAACAAGGGTGATGCTAGTGGTAGCGCTGGAGGTAGTAAAAGTGGCGGTGGGAGCAGTGGAAGTAGCGGCTATGTGAGCATCGGAGGTGGTGCTAGTGGCAACGCCGGAGGCAGTAAAAATGGTGGCGGGATCAGCGGAGGTAGTGATGATGCCAGCACTGAAGGCAATAAAAGCGGTGGTGGGAGCATTGGAGGCAG
>JAOSBL010000212.1:44906964-44917951 GCA_027568915.1 Erythroxylum roraimae
TAAATAAATATCCAAATTGAATAAATAGTTAAATACATAATAAATGGGAAGATGAGTTTGTGAGTATTATGGGAATTGTGTGTAAAATTCTTAAAAAGTTATATTTTAGCTGTAAAAAAATATTTATTAAATATTTATTAAATAAGTACTTTTTTAATAAATATTTTTTTATTAAAAAAGATAATCGGACCGAGACAGTAGTTAAACCATCGTTTTTCTCAGTTTAGTCGTCTTATTATTTTGCGCTTTAGAGACCACCGGCAATGGGATTTGGATTAAATATTTTTTAATTTTTTATTTAAAGTATTGAGCTCACATTAGATTCAAATCATTTTTTAAAAAAATTTGGAGTCTGTTATTTTTATTTATGTTTAAATTTAATATAAAATTTAAATTTGGTGTCATTACATTTAAATAATTCTGTCGATCGAATATTTTTCAATTTTTTTCTTAAATAAGGAGGGTATTTTTGTCTTTTATCCCAAAAAATTTAAATATAATGTCCACGTTGAAACGCGTGTTCAAGCATGTTTATCTGTTTTAGACTTTTAGAAGCAAAAGTCTGATCACAAGGACACGCCAAGAGTCTCTGTCTTCCTAACACAAACGTAAGATGGCTCGAACCGGCAACGACGACAACCTTAGGATGGCTCGAACCGGCAACGACGACAACCTTATCATCGTGTCCAAGGAACAAAACGGCGTCGCAACGATCACGATCAACCGTCCGAAGTCTCTGAACTCCCTTAAAAAGTCCATGTTGACGCGACTTTCCCAGCAGTTCAGGGCCTTGGGTGTTGACGACTCGGTTAAGGCCATTATCTTATCTGGGTCGGGTCGTGCTTTTTGCTCCGGTATTGATCTGACCATCGCCGAGGAAGTGTTTAAAGGGGATGTTAAAGACAAGGAGTCCGACCCGGTTTTCCAAATGGAACAGTGTAAGAAACCCATCATCGGAGCCATTAACGGGTTTGCGGTCACTGCTGGATTCGAAATCGCGCTTGCTTGTGACATTTTGTTGGCTGCTAAAGGAGCCAAGTTCATGGACACACATTCCAAGTACATGTTTCTCGCTTTTTCATCCGATTTCTTAGTTGGTTCTTTTAGTTCAATGATTAATCGATTATGCTGGATTGCTTGGTTTCATTTTATTGTAGCGATTTGGGTGGAATTATTTGAAAATTGTTGATAAAGAGATAGAATCTTTGGGTGCAGATTGTTTAGATGGATTTTTCATATTGGTTTTGGTAGAGTTTGATATTAAGGGAATCAAGAAGCTGACATGTTTAATATTGATTTTGGTCCAATATGATGATATAAGTGCAGATTTGGGATATTTCCTTCATGGGGTCTCTCACAGAAGCTATCACGCTTGATCGGAGCAAACAGGGCTCGTGAAGTGTCTCTGGCAGCTACTCCGATCACCGCAGAGCAAGCTGAGAGGTGGGGTTTGGTTAATCATGTTGTTGAAGAAAGCGAATTGATGAAGAAAGCACGAGAAATAGCAGAGACTATTGCAAACAATAATCAAGATTTGGTGTTGAGATACAAATCTGTCATCAACGATGGCCTGAAGCTGGACTTGGGTCATGCTCTTTCTCTGGAAAAGGTACCATCACCATCTTTGATTCTGTTATCAGAGTTTATATTATGGTACTTTTAGGGATGTTTAGACCGGGCCGCGAGCCAAAAGCGTCGACCTGATGGCAAGGTACTGAAATGAGTTGTAGCATACCGGATATCTGTAACGGGTTGCACCATTCGGGTCTATACGGATAAAAATATATGCTGGAATGCCGAAAAACACCAAATCGAATCGGAATTGTAACTGTTGTTGCTTGGACAAAATTTTTTACCAATTCATCAATTGCAGTTCTTCCACTATTTGTGTTATGCATAGATTTTTCTTAATCTTGAGGTGTGATTTTGTGTGTGTTTTGCTTTTCAGGAGAGGGCTTATGACTATTATAATGGAATGACCAAAGAGGAGTTTAAGAAGATGCAAGAGTTCATCGCTGGTCGGAGCTCAAGGAAAGCTTCCAAGTTGTAGGGCTTTACCGATTTTGAGACATTTTCTGTTGCAGAAACTTTGAAATAAAGAAGAACCTTAAAAGGAAAAGAGAATAAGATCAGGTTTTGATGCATTTGAATTTGGTTTGGACTTCTTGAAATACGAAACTTGACAAAACTAGTATTTGAAGGGTCATATGAACTTATAAAATGATAATATTTTACACGAGTAAAATGTGGTAAAAAAAATTGAAATTATAATAAATTTAGTCATTTAGTTATGAAATAATAAATATTTTTTATTTTATTTAATATTTAATAGTGTTAACAATTAAACTATATTAATAATTAAATAAATTTTAAGTAAAAAAATACTAAAAACAATAACCAATTCGTGTAGAGTTCTGAGATTTTGACTTTAGGACGTAAGTACTTTTCGTCATTATTTCATCTATATTATCTTATATGCAGTGATTATCCTCAAGAACCTGAACTGTGAAAGACTAGTCAAAAACCTCGAATATTCCTGATAAGGATGTTTTAAATGAATGACAACTATTTGACTAGTCTTCCAGATTCCGTGCTTATCCAAATCAGCAGTATATTCTGGACCACCAATTTCTTTTTTAAAAAGGTTGAATAAAATGTATTAACAATAGTAAAAACTAGTACAAAACATTACAATATCACAGTTGTTATAGCTGTATGTCGCTATTAACCAATTAACAAAAAGATGATAAGATAAGACGAGGAGAGGACCGAACACACACACCAAAAAAGAAAAAACCTACTCAAATGTTCCATTTGGTTTTGGAATGTATTGAATTCTGCCCCGTACAACTTTTGAATAATTACAAGTGAAGAAGAGATGATTTCTAGCTTCTTTCACCTCCCTGCATAAAACGCAAATTAAATCGTGATATCTAAACCATTTATTTTTCATCCTTAGCCTATTTTTGATCACTAACTATGAGATTATGGAAGCTTTTGGAATGGGTGGATTTTTCCATATAATATAGTACCAAGGCACCTCAAAAATAATGCTATTAAAAATTGCATGGCACGAAGAATTAGTGAACTTTCCTTGCTCACTCTGGGTCCAAATAAATTGGTCTTCATCGGAGCTATCCATGAGGTCTGGCAAAAATTCCCTTAAAGCTGAAAAGCCCCTAAAATTACCTTGCCAGTTTCCATTATGGATGAGAGTTGAAACTTTAGCAAGTATAGGTAGTTTTTTAGATGATCCAACTCTGGTCAACGAATAAAGGGGCTGACTTCAGACCAATTATCGAACCATAGCTAGGTAGTGTCTCCGTTCCCCACCTTACATATGATGTATGGATATAAGAAGCTTCTCAAGTTTAATAGTTAATTGAAAATCCACAAGAATTGAGTTGATTTTGATAGTTGCCAAAAACTCAAGTTGCAAAGATGCACCTCGTGTATCCATTTTATCCAATTAGCCTTTTTGTCAGTGAATAGCCTCCAGAGTCTCTTGCTCAATAACACTTTCTGCATAGTTTCAACAGATATAATTATTAACCCTCCTTGCTTCTTTGGTTTTGTGATATTGTTCCACTTTACTTTAGCTTTTTTGGCATTTTCAGTACCACCAAACCAAAGAAAAGCTTTGAATATACAATTGACCTCCTTGGTAACCCTCCTAGGTAAGACTATATGGGCTGACCAATGTAAGTGCATGCTACCAAGGACATAGATGATCAAAGTCACTCTGGCAGCGAACGAAAGGTGTCTATTTTGCCAAGCATTGATCCTACCACTTAACTTTTTGAGAAGTGGAACACAATCAGAATACTTCATGAAATATTTAAAAGATGGGGGTGTAAGCTCAACCCAGTAAATTTGTTGAACTCATCTTTATTCATCGCATTTAAGGAAAGGTAGATACTGCTTTTGGCATGATTAACCATTAGGCTAGACCATTTATAGAACAGCTCCAATGCATTAAGCATATTATTGATTGACTGAGAATCAGCCCCACACAGAAGAACGAGGTCGTCGACAAAGTTTAGGTGAGTAAGATTGATACCATTGCACCTGAAGTAATACTTGAAGCACCCATTACTAGTTGTGATTTTGTTTAATAATCTAGAGAATCCCTCCATAGCAATAGTAAAAAGGTACGGGGAGAGTGGATCCCCTTACCTTATGCCTCTAGCGCTTCTAAATGGTTTTGAAGGAATCCCATTAACTAGAACACTAAGAGAAACCGATTGAATGCAAGAAATTATCCACCTCACAAAATTTTCAGGGAAATCCATAGCTTCCATACAAATCTGTATAAATCTCCAGCTAAGGGTATCGAATGCTTTAAAGAAATCGATTTTCATCATACAAGAGCCAAGCCTCCTTCCGAAAATGTAGTCCTTAGTTAACTCCTGTAAAAGAATTATATTGTCACCAATATTTCTCTCAAGAATGAAAGCACGTTAAGAGGAACTTATGATGTCCTTTAAAACCAATTTCAATCTGTCCACAAGAAGCTTGGCAATGTGATACAACATCTCCCTTAAAGACTTATTCTAGAAGGAAAAATAAGGCGTCACATGGAAATCACATGAACATGGTAAAAGTCAGTTGTGAAGAAGTTAATAGTATATGGCAATTTATGAGTCTTGCATATATCTAGGGAAATTTAAAACCACTCCACTTGCATGTTTTACACGATCATTACTTTCAGCACCAATTTCTAGTTTAAATAGTTTGTTTGTTTTATTCATTAAAAAGGCATGATTATTTTAAGTCATTGTGTTGGAGTCTGGTCCTCTTCACACGGACTATCTTTAAGTGTTATTTCATTTAAGTTTGCTAACAAAAAGCCCTTTTTTTTTACTTTCATCAGTAGCTCCTAACATTTTTGGTATCAGAGCCTCACACTACCCATATTGGTTTCCACCCGGTCCATTTCCTCAACCGAACCTCCACCACCTTCCCCGCTTCCTCCTTAAAACCCTTCTTCTGCACAATCAACCAACCCTTCCAATGAAGCCATTCTCCAACAATTAACCCTCCTTACATCCCAAATGATAGCTATGGATGCCAATATGAAGGCTCAATCCAAAGCCAAAGGTGTTGATCATGTTACATAACCTCACGTTAATGCAATCGATACGGACTATCTTTAAATGTATATTTCATTTAAGTTTGCTAAAAGAAAGCCCTTTTCTCTACTTTCATCAGTAGCTCCTAACATTTTTGGTATCAGAGTCTCACACTACCCACAATGGTTTCCACCCGCTCCACTTCCTTAACCGAGCCTCCACCACCTTGCCCCTTCCTCCACAAAACCCTTCTTCTACACAATCAACCAACCCTTCCAATGAAGCCATTCTCCAAAAATTAACCCTCCTTACATCCCAAATGATAGCCATGGATGCCAATATGAAGACTCAATCCAAAGCCAAAGGTGTTGATCATGTTATATAACCTCACGTTAATGCAATCGATACGGACTGTCTTTAAATGTACATTTCATTTAAGTTTGCTAAAAGAAAGCCCTTTTCTTTACTTTCATCAGTAGCTCCTAACATTTTTGGTATCAGAGCCTCACACTACCCACAATGTTTTCCACCCGCTCCACTTCCTTAACCGAGCCTCCACCACCTTGCCCCTTCCTCCACAAAACCCTTCTTCTACACAGTCAACCAACTCTTCCAATGAAGTCATTCTCCAACAATTAGTCCTCCTTAAATCTCAAATAACAGCCATGGATGCCAATATGAAGGCTCAGTCCAAAGCCAAAGGTGTTGATCATGTTACAGAACCTCACGATAATGCAAGATCATCGTGGGACGACGAAGTTAATGCCTAAACTAACTCACCATGGTGGCTACAACACCCCTCTCGTCGACATCATACAACGATGGAATTTCCTCGTTTTGATGGAGGAGATTCTCACGGTTGGATTTTGAAGGCTGAAAAATACTTTCAGTATTACTAAACACCCGATGAATTAAAAGTTGATATTGCTATCAATTATTTTGAGGGTGATGCCCTTAATCTCTTTGCCTAGATCAACAGTGAAGAACCCTCTTGTACTGGGAAGAACTGGTCAAGGTGTTGCAGGAAAATTCTGGGCCGGTAAAATTTCAAAATCCTGATGAGCACCTTTGTGGTATCCAAAAAATTGGTACAGTTTAAGAATACGGTCAAGAATTCGCCAAACGATTTGCTCGAGTCAAGAATTTGCCTGAACATTGTCTCTTAGGCATGTCCTCAATGGATTGGGAGATGACCTTTGATAGCTCAGGGTTTGTTATTAATGATTTTGATGATGACCATATAATATTTCAAAATTCAAATTGGATTTATTTTCTTATATTATTAACCATCTAATTTTCAAGAGGAAATAAAATCATAAGAAATACAATTCCTTTCTTGCAGAAACATTTTTTATGAGTTTACCTTATTTATTCGAAAGGATCCTACCATTTATGAAGGTCGTATATTAGTCCTGTAATTACTGGAAGATTTTTAGCAAAAATGATATCAAAGTTATTCATATTTAAATTGATCTAGTTGACTAAGGATGTAAGTAAAGCAACGACTAGTTGAAGAAAATGTATATTTAAGAAAGAGCCAATGTTGTTGTGACATAGAACACGCATACAGAAGGAATGAGATGTTCAATCTTTTGAAATACAAAGCATCAATTCTTGAAAGTGATATCATTACAAAATCTCTTGTGCATTAGAAAGTAAAAATATTTTTGAGAGAGATCGTTATAGCTTATATCAAGCACACTTCATTTTTGTTTGAGATCTTGTAGAGGATAGGTAAATACTACTAGTTTGAAAGGTTAGAGAACCTTAAAAAATATGTACTCGTGAGCTTAAAGAAGTTTGTCAAATTACTACTTGAGATTTTAGTGAAACACTCAAGTTGGATACTTGGGGATTGGACGTAGGCTTGGGTCGTAAGTCAAACTAGTATAAATCGACTGCGTCTTTCTCTCTCTTCTCTTAACTTTTAAATTTTCTCATTATATTGTATGTATGTTTATTTCAACAAGAGGCTCCTTCACTTCATAACAGGCTCCTTCTGTTTTTAACTTGGAAGAGGTTCATTTCAGTTTTAACATATGCCTTTTGTTTTGAATCTTTTTTAACAGGACTTTTCGTTTAGCAGGCTCCTGTCATTTAAAATTTTTTATCGTTTAACAAGGTCCTTTCATTTAAATAAGATTCTATCGCACAACAGGCTCCTATTGTTTTAATTATAGACAAGCTCTTGTCATTTCTTTTTGAACTGAAAGTAATTTGCAAAAATTTTTTAAGTCACACACAATTTACCCTCCCTCTTACGTGTGTTTTCTTTATGAACCTTAATTTTGATGTTCGCATTCATAAGCCTCCTTCTGTTTACAAAGCTATGAGCTTAGCCCTCAAGTTTGAACAAGAAGTGGGCTTTTCTTGTATACCTCCCAGAAACCTTTCATAATCTAACCCGTTAAGATCAAACCCACAATCAGCACTAGTTTAAGCCCTAGCTACCACCATATTGGCCCCCCAAAAATACCACCACAATAGCCCAACCCCCAATTTGTTATCAAACCCATCCATGAGATGGGGAGTGGCAAAATCGAATAGCCTGGGGCCATTACTTTTGTTGCAATGAAAATTTTGCTCTTAGTCATCACTGCAAAACAACCTCCCTCTCACTTGTGGAGAAGGAAAAGATCGACCAAATGGAAGAAGAAGTCACATAAGGTGACTCAACTGCTAAATTTGCAGAAATTTCATTTAATGTCATCCTGGGTGATGGAGAACCATAGGTATGTGAAAGACAAGAAGAGAAGCATACATGATGTGATCCGCCTCAAGGAAGCCTAAGACATGACTTGTATGGACATGAGCTTGCAAAAGGAGGCTTAGGAGCTGAAATTGGATCGGATTTGAAGTCTTAATGTGTAAGGCAAGGGGTTGAACGAAATTCCCATATCAAAGGCTCAACATTCAAATCTAATGTTCCTAAAGATCCATTATAAGATATTAGAGACCCAATGACAAGAGCTAGGGCCAAAGCAATGAAGCAAGCATTGAATTGTTTGATCCAAGAATTTCAAGAGATAGAGCTCATGTTGTTGAGTCATATTTCATCTCATAAAGGTCCAAAAGGCATTATCTTACTCCTTAAAGCCCAACATGAAGTGTCCAAAGGCCCACATGAAGTCTAATTGGGAGAACTCACTTAAAATACCATGTAACAACCCATGTGCCACTTAAAAATAACGAGAAGGACGTAGTTTCCTTTTTTTCTTTCCTTTAAATAAGGTCATCTAGTCAATACCTTTCTAAGTTTATTTTGTTTCCTTTTATTTAGTTTCTTTTTTAGGACATTAATTTAGGAAGTTTTTCCTATAAATAGACACCCCCTATGTACTTTGAAGGGATTTTCATTCAGAAATAATATTGAGTATTATTGAGATCGTTCTTGCTTTCTTTGTATTCTTTAAGAATACTTGACTTATCGAATGAGTGGTCTTCCTTTCTGGCGTCTCAAGGTTAGAGTTCTAAGAGACAAGTTTTCTTAGGGTTCTTTCCATTGATCAACATTCTTGCTAGGGTTCTAAGAGATAAGATCTCTTAGGGTTCTTTTCATTAACCAACATTCTTCTAACCTCCTTTTCTCTTTGTGTTCTATTTCTATCTTTTCAATTTTTTTTCTTATGCTTCCGTGTGTGTTTGATTCTAGTCGTTCCCAGGCACAACTGCATCTTGTTGAAGGTTCTCTAGGACAAGTTCCTATTGGGTCTCGCATCATTTGGTATCAGAGCTTTGGTTGTTAGATTTCAAATAACTATCCTTTTGTGTTGTTTATTTTCATTCTTCTTCTTTATCTGTTTTTCATCCATTGTTTCGTTCACTTTTTGTTTGAGTTTTTGGCTAATTAATAGGTGTTTCTTCAAGTTCAAAATCTCTTCTTTCTCCTCGTTTTGGAATCATTCAAATCCAAGCTTTTTAGAACAAATTACACTAAGTCGAAATTTGAGAGCGTCCAGCTTCTAAAAATTACTTTGTATTTTTTCCATATTTATTTGTGTGAACTTCAAATTATCTAGAGAAAAAAAAGAAGAAGTAGAAGTGAAAAAAAGAGAAAAAAGAAATTTGTCAAAAAAGAAAAAAAGAAAACAATCAGCGTGTGTTTTGCAATTTCTAAAGAAGTGGAGTCCAAGTTTGCTACTTTCCTAATTGCAATCAAATAAAGATGACATCTTTCTTATTGCTTGAACTTGAATTGCAAGTACTTTCCTATCTTTTATTGCTTGGAACTTGCTTACTTTCCTATTTGCTTCACTTTCTTATTTCAATTGCTTTCCTGTTTTGCCTTTAGTTTTCTATTTTATTTCTTGCGTCGTTCGTCTTTCTTTAGCTTCAGGTTTAACTTTCCTTGAGGTAATTACTTCCTTAATTCATTCCTTATCCTATTTTTCCTTTACTTAGTTTCCAATTTTCTCTACTTTCCCATCATTTTGCTTTCCTAATACTTTTAAGCTAACTTTCTTTTTTTTTTTCCTTATTTTCAGATTTGCTTAGCCCTCCTTTCCCTTTAAGTCCCATTCCCTTTGCATATTCGTCTCCATTACGTCTTCTTTATTTTCCACACCCTATTTTCCCTTTTGATTCTTTGAGAATTTTATTTTGGGATTCTAGTATTAGCTGCCACTTGGTTTGATTGTTTTTATTTGATTGCGTCTTGTTTCGAATAAGGATACTATAAAAAGTAAGTTGAGTGGTAAAAGGCAAAAGTATTTGCATTATAAAAAAAGTCAATTTGTATTGAAACACGAGTTGTTTGGCATCTGTTGAGTGTATACACGTAAGGTTGAGTGGTGAGGTCCATATTTTTTTCACTAACATTTTGCAGTTAATAAACATGTCTCAAGAAGATGAATCACATGAGCAAGATCTCAAAGTCCTTATGAAGGCTGTGCAAGATCAATTTCGGAGGTTGAATGCTAGGTTGGATACATCCAATCCACGTCAAACTCCAAAGGTCCTAGAAGGACGTTGCATGAAAAAGATGAAGATGTGCAATCCGAGGAAGATGGCCCCAACACTAGAAGAGGTAGACAAGCTTCTTCTCGTAATGAACTTAACAACATAAAATTGAAAATTCCTTCTTTTCAAGGGAAAAATGATCCTGAATTGTATTTAGAGTGGGAGAGGAAAATAAAATATGTATTTGAATGTCATACATGTAGTGAAAAGAAAAGATAAAACTTACTATTGTTGAATTTTGTAACTATGGTAGTATTTGGTGGGATTAATTGCAAGTAAATAGAAGGCATAATCTTGAAAGACCAATCTTCACATGACAAGAAATGAAAGCCATCACGAGAAGCAGAATAGGCAAAGGGTATAATAAGCCTTGAGTACAATCATCCAAGGATTTTAATTGCAAATTGCCGCTATAGTACTTAATGTAACCATAATTGTTGTTAAAGTACATGTAATAGCAACAAATACAGGTGGTAAAAAGCTAAAATTCTCGTTCCATGAGAGTTTGATTTGAATTACTTAACATTAAAATTAGATTCGAGATAGTTAACTTGAATTTAAAATGTCATTTTTTAATATAATTTGTCAAAATAATATTATTTTAATATAGTTTATTAAAAAGTCCCTTTTATCATTTTAGTTAGTGAGTTAAAAAATAAACTTATCAAAAGGAGGTTGTTTTAATAAATTATTCAAGATTGCAACCGAAAAAATTAAAATTTTTAATTTTTGCTTAAGCATTTGAAACAATGTTATGAATACCATAACGGACTTGGTACCCGATTGGGTTCTGGTACGGTACTGTACCAGTACCGATTAATACCGGGTACCGTTTCGGGTAATTTTTAAAATTTATAAAATAGTCTCTGAATTTTTTTAAAAATTACAAAATAGTCCATTGTCATATTGTAAAGTTGTATATTATTTAATTTAGTTTTTTTGTTTATATCTTATCC
>JAOSBL010000212.1:44931389-44951500 GCA_027568915.1 Erythroxylum roraimae
AAAGGCTATTAGGTTCCGGGTGTACGGGGTAAGCCTGTTGGCTTGGGTTAGTTTTCTTTGCCTTCCCTGCCTTTGTCTGTTTTTTGCACTAATGTTGATTTTATTCAAAAAAAAAAAGTTAAAAACATCGAAACTCTAAAAGCTGGATAGGTGTGCAGACAAGTTATTCTCTTATCAACCATTAATAACTATTAATAAGGGTATATTAAACATTTCATTAGCTTTCTTAATAAGTGTACATCTCTCTAAAACGACTTTTGTTTTGAATAGAAGGGAGTATAAAAGTTAAGGTCTCCTGTAGTTACTCGTATCAATCGTAAGCATAAGAATTCTCTGACCCGTTAAGAGAGCTTACGTTTTGAGAAAATTATAGAAAGATCTTAGCCTCGTCCCGGAGAGTAGTTCCCGTAAAGACGGCGGTGGATTCGCGCTCGTTTCAGCTTCAGAAAGCTCATTTAAAGTTACGGAGACTAAAATCAGGTATTTATCGCATTTTTTTATTTCTTGCCCTTTCAGGTTCAATCCAATATACGTAACTAAGGTCTGTTACATATTACATCTCAATCACGCCTACTTCGAGTGCGGCCATGTTGACAATCCTCCTGAAAAGCTCGAAATCAAGTTCCGAACTCACATCAACGACACGTGAAGCTTTTTAGGTGGTTTTCTCGTTGCTTGCTGCATTACAGAGGTATGGTTTATTTTCTGATTTTATGAGTTACGAATGTCTTACTTTGTATAAGAAATGTTCACATTGACATGATATTCTGAAATTGACAT
The DNA here is from genome assembly GCA_027568915.1 of Erythroxylum roraimae. Classification (NCBI taxonomy): domain Eukaryota; kingdom Viridiplantae; phylum Streptophyta; class Magnoliopsida; order Malpighiales; family Erythroxylaceae; genus Erythroxylum; species Erythroxylum roraimae. Next base: position 44,932,170 of record JAOSBL010000212.1, read on the forward strand.
ACTTCGAATTTGTGTTATAGCGTTGCTCTGACTATATGCATCAAATTCAACGTTTGATGCAACTTTCTTGCTACTCACATTTCTTTTTCAGATCCCAGTCCTTTGTGAGATGTAGCTTTGGTAGTTATTACGTGGTTAGCATCATCAGGGAAGAAAACCAGCAAAACAAGTTAATAGTTGGGTCAGACTAAACTTAGAACTTGCGGCTTGATCTCGTGCTTGAGTCCAAAATAATGTCATTTTGGAAAGCTTTACCCAAAATATTGTCATTTTGGACTGGTAGCCGACCTGCTCTAATCTTTTTGATGGGTCTCAGATCAGTCCCTCAAGCTCAAGCTCAACTTGAAATCTGATTAAATTGGATTTAATGCGTTGATTTCAGATTGGACTGGAGTAAGGTTAGACCCATTTGCCATACCTAGTTACAGTAGGTCCACTGGTTCCTTTGAAGTCAACAAGTTAGCGTTAAAACGTATCTCTATATCTTTACTGTTTTTTCCAGCAGAATCTATATTAGGTTCCACCTTGATTTGATAAAACTCCGTACGATTTTTTTTACCCATCAATGTCTATGGTCAACTTTTCTTAGTTGGACATTGAATTATCAACTTTTCTTAGATGAACATTGAATTATTTGCTCATCTCCCTGTGCTTGAATACACGCCTATGAGCCTCTCCGTGTGCTTCAATAGCCTGGTTTGCTCCCGAGTCCACACTACTTTGAACCCTATCCACTACTCTGTTTCAGCTTTTGCCCATGTTGCTCGACGTATTTAAATATCTCAATCAGGCCATGGTTAAATAATGATTCTTTTAACCGATAGAAAAGTCCTATTGGTTGATTAGGTGTGCCTAATATCATCTAGAGGGAGGAAAGCATGGGAATCCTGTTGTTTACCTAGAACTTGCATAAATTCGACCATTGTTATCTGGATTCCACTGAGTCTATATTTCTTACCAACGAAAACAAAGTTGTGAACGATTAAAATTTTGTTGCCACTATCAACTACTTGCACAATTGAGCACATGCAAATTTTTTATTAGATTACGCAAGTGCTGGTGTAACTGCAGAACACTACTTTGACATTATTATTTATTACTTTTCTGAAAATGACTTTGTCAATCTGGGATATTGAGCTGAGATATGGTTCTATCTTTGACAATATTGTTGTTACAGAACCCTAGGAACAATAGAGTAACATGGTTCCTGCTTCATGGTCAAACACGATGATAATTTCGAAAAATCTACGAGCAAATACAATGTGTGAAATTCTTGGTGTCAACGACATAAACTGTCAGAAATAAGAGTTGTTAACAGATACTTTGGACAATTGCTCTTTGATGCATAGAATAAGCAGAAGCAAAACAGGTCCATTCTGTCAGTCAAAATACGATGATGGAGACTGAAAAGGAAACTTGAGACCAGCCTACACCAGTGCACCACAGATCCTGGAGATAAGGCTTCGACTCTCGCTTTAGAAGGGCTGGCCGGGGTTTAGGACGTTTTTATTCTATAATATCCCAACAGAAGAAGCCAACCTTTGGTGGTGTAGTGTAGCAATCAACTCTCACGGTGGGTCGCGTTGGACTTATACAAAATTAAATTGATCTCTCAATCATGCAATCATGATCCTTCAAAATCTCATTAGCTGGCTTATGGACTTGTTCTGAACTTAAATGTTACTCCAAATAAAAGGACAACTTCACACTGCTTGAGAGGCCCTTTTAAGTGGAAGCAGTCAAAGCTTGCAGGAACGAATGAGAAAGAATCCCGAATAAAGACATCGTCTGTCACACTATAGGCTCTTTCTTTTAAAGCTTCTTTATGAGGAGACAATAAAGCATCTTATTTGACAGTTGAACAAATCATAACGGGTAAATAAGGAAGTCTTAAACTCATAAGTAGATTTCCAAAAGAAATCGTGCCTTAGCTTGAATTGTATCATTTCTAGCTTGAAGTGTGATTTTATGATAAACATTATCTTATTCCTGTATCTGGAAATCAAGATTAAGTGGGAGAAGGGAAGACGTGATGATGTGCCCCATGACTCCTTTTTTAGTTTAGTGATTATAGAGAGAAACCATAGTAGCTGGGTGCACTTAAAGGCAAAGATTTGTTGTAATCCACCAATAATTTTTTAAGTTTGTTGAGTAAGTATAAAGATCACTCTTTACTGGAAAGAGAGAGGGAAGGACAAGTTGCACTTAAAAAACCAGAAATTGTTTAGTGTGACCAAAAAGCTAGAGCTAGAGCTATTGCCAAGTGTCCCTTTCGTCGCTAGGGATCGGAGTTCGCCACCTTATAAAGGACAATAGTAGTTATGTTTGGAGGCTTTAATTCCGAATCTTAGTGCACCATTTTGGAGAAATTCATAATACAGGTTTAATCTTAAGAAGAAATATAATTCTTGTGGGCTACAGCTAATTGTAAGGCTCTTGATGATGGCATCATTTCATAGTTCTACTGCTTAACATGGTGCTGCAAGTAAAACGTAGCGAACTATATATCAAGATCTGTGTGAATACGTTCCCTTCCTTCTGTAGCTGTGTTATTGGGAGCTATTTTCACTTGATCCTTCTAGGAGACAGTCGTTAGTTGAGCCTGCCGTATTTTGACAATCTTGCCTGCTGATTTCGATAGTCTCTTGACTTTAATAATTTGCACTCAATTCCTGGTTAAATTAAATTCCAGTCAACTACCCTGCAGGTGTTAACTGGTAATTGAAAGAACAATTGCTCAATTGTGCGGTGCAATGGAGAATGTCATAAAAATGATGGTGTAGACTGCAACAAGTTCAAACGCATTTCACCTGGTTTCTAAATCTCTTCAACTTAGGTTCTATTTGTACTTTCAAGGATTTAGATCTCTAGCTTTGGTCTTTTCTTGTAGTAATGCCCGATAACATACACGACGAGTTTCGTTCATTAATCTACTTTATCCCCTGGGTCTAGACGTACTGGCCTGAATCGAACTTCTGTCATTTGGTAAGTCACCGAACCAACTCCTACTAGACCAAAGTTCACAAATCCCTTTATTGAAATCCTCTAAAATGGCGTTATTCTAGTTCAAAAGCCCCTTCACCATGATCAACCACTGCCCAGCAACAACCTTAGCTTAAGATTCATCGGACAAGGATTAAATCCTCAATTACTCTTCTCCATCCACATGCAATAATTACCTCACTTTCTGGTGCTGTTCATTGCTCTCACCCTTTTTAAGTGCTTGCTGTTTGATTGTGTCCCGAAAGAGGAGGCAATCTCTCTGGCACCTCATCATGCCTGGCTAGTTTATTTAGATCCTAAAAATGAATTCTTTTTAAAGCTTTTATCTCAGTACAATGTCGACATACACATGGTACAATGATTTTGGTGTGAAATGAGGATTAGGTTCATGATTACTGCAAGCATTTTGGATAAACTAACGAAATCCTGTTCTGTTTATCTCCAGGTGAAATGGGAAATTTGTTTCTTATGTAGTAGCCGACGCCACCTTGTGTTTTTATAATATTAGTGTCGGATGTATATTACGTGATCTGGTTAAGCCAATGCCACCCTGCCATTGCATGCTGTGCGTTTGGAAGAAACTTTCAAACAGGTCAAGTATATGTAGGAAAGTAGTGTCAAAGTGGGTGAACCATTCTTATGCTTAACAGTACTTGCCTTGATAAAGTACATAGGTTACATAATTGATTGCGTCCAATGAAAAATCTATTGTCCAGGGGATAGATAGGGACCCATGACCAGAGAAATGTGGAACATACCCACAAAGTCAGCAAAACTCCAAAACCCTCCACAAAACAAAGCCGAAGATGGGAAGGTGCCAGAGAAGCAAACCCACATTGCACATGCATTCCTTTTAATTTTTACCATTTCCTTTTCTGGATCAACACCTCCGTTAATCATTGCACGGAATGAATACAAAATATAATAAGGGACCCATACGCTCTATTCCATTAGTGGAAGCCAACACCTCATACATCATCTAGTCGCGTGCCTCGTCATCTCATACTCCTTTTAATTCACACAAACTTAACTTTGTGTTTGTACCCTGTTGTCTCAATTTCTGAAAACTATACCTAATTGCCAAATTTTTTCTGTTAGAATTTGTTACATAGTCAACTAAAAAACTGCATTTTTGTTGGCTTTATATCCATAGCGTTTTCATCATCTTCAACTCTTAGTTGTTTGAAGAGTTAAACCATCGAAGACAACAAAAAAATAGCTAATTAGTTGTCTATTAAATGAGGCCGAAATAGGCTCATTGCGTAATATCCTATTTCTATTTAACGGCACTTATTATTAAAAGTTTATAATAGAATTTTTATTTTTGTTTAGTATTTTATTGGTATCCTCTTAGTCTTTACCTGAAAAGGTAAGTAGGAAGTTGAAATAAAAAATATTAAACATAAGTTCAAAAATTAAGAAAAAGAAGATGTATTTTTTAAAGGAGCAGATTAGTGATTATCATAATTATGTTAGCCAAATCCCCAAACCTTGATGATAATATGGGGTCTAATCCCAATACTTCACAAATTCAGGATTCAGGAATTGGTAAAGGTGCCTGAAATTTACGTTGCAACAACCACATAACAACAAAGTGAAGGATGGGTTTCGCTGCCCCTAACCCCGTTTTTATTTCTCTGTCAGCACTTTATGTAATGTTGCACATGGAGAACTATTTCAAAGGTAAGCGGGGACACATGTTATGGACAGACAGACAGACACAGGATAGGCAAACTGCTCGGAGATTCCATTAAAGTGCCTTAGTTAAATTACTTGCGCATGCCCGGCTCTCCAAGGCTTTGAAACAACCCCTTATGGGTTAGATGATCAACTCATGGTTCGTCGTAGGTCACGGGTTGCGATTTTACCTAAAACTTGTAACATAGGTTACTTATATAGTGAAAAAAAAAATGCTAGGTTTCTTTCTTTCTTGATATTAATTTATTATTTAATAAATCATTATATACATTTCGATGATTACTACCCGATTAATAATAAGTCACATGGGTTAGGTTGGTCTAGACGGGAGACGAGACACATGCAACCGAATGGTGCACTCTTGGGTGGACCAATCCAGGTGTTGTCTTAACTAAGTTAGTTGATACTATGCTTGTTAGTTTACAACATTAGCTTATAACACAAGGTTGTAAATTATGACCATAAGCGGCGCGGTAGTTGTAAATGAAAAGTTAAATGATATTAAAAAGAAAAAAAATAATAATCCAAACTCGAATTTAATCTAATTTTACTGTTTGCACTCAAATTTAAATGTTTAGGATTATATTAAAAAAGAGTTCAAATCATAAAAGTCACCGCCTGTTTTACCTAAGCCCTTTGGAATAGAACACTAGGGTGTAAAGTAAAACTATGGAGGAAGCTACATCACATGGGTAAAAAAGCACAGATTGGTGATAAGAGCGAGCGAGCGAGGCAATTATAAAATGTGGGTATTGAGGCGTGCCTTGCTTTGATTCCTTTATAAACCATCGACAGGACAGACACCTCACCAACTCAAGATCTGTTCCGTTCTTTTTCCGTTCCGTTTCCTTCCTCTCGTCTCCTCCTATATAAATTCCTTCTCTCTCTCTTTGTCAAAGCTAATCGTCGGAATATCTTCATGTCCCTAGACGATTCATCGCTCTTATAATTATTGAATCTCGAGTTCTCTGGGTCAGGAGTGACTAGGATTTTTGTGAATCGAATCGAATCGAATAATCTGGAATTTATCTGCATGGCCTCCACCCAGATCTCGAATCCGGTAACCAACAACGCGAGCACCGATCGGTTCAGGAGAAAAAAGAAGAAGAAATCCCTAGAAGCACTGTCGAAACAGATCCAAACACATACACACGCTCAATGGAAGACTGAAGCTCAGCAGAAGGTCTACTCCGATAAACTCATTCAAGCCTTGAGCCAAGTTAGCCTCTCCCCTTCCTCTCCCTCCGCCCCTCGCCGAGGCCGCGCCGTCCGTGAAGCCGCCGATCATGCTCTCGCCGCCGCCGCTAAGGGGAGAACCAGGTGGAGCCGAGCGATACTGACCAGCCGGATCAAGCTCAAGTTCCGGAAGCAGCACAAGAGGCAGCGAGTGACGGCGCCGGCTGCGGGAGGGAGTGGCGGCCGGTCGAAGAAACCGAGAGTGAGCGTTTTGAGGTTGAGAGGCAAGGGTATGCCGGCTGTCCAACGGAAGGTAAGGACTCTTGGCCGGTTGGTTCCGGGTTGCCGGAAAGAACCGCTGCCGGTGATTCTTGAAGAGGTTACTGATTACATCGCTGCTCTTGAGATGCAAGTTCGCGCCATGGGCGCTCTCGCTGACCTCCTCTCTGGCTCCGCCGGCGCTTCTAGCTCGTCGCCGGCGAGTTAATTGCCAGATGTCGATTTCTCTCCCTTTTTTTGGGCTTTTTTTTTTCCATTTTTATCATTTTTCTTCTACATCCGTTATCTGCAATCTCCTGTTGAATACGACTTGTCTCCCTTCTTCTTCCTTTCCTTTTTCTCTTTTAGTTTTCGTTTTTCGTAACTCTTAGTTATGTTCTATCCAATTGTAAAATTATTTTTTTTACCCTCCTTTCTGTTAGTTCTATAACCAATAGCGGATGGTTTAATGCCCCTTGACATAGTTTTATTTATTTGCTGGTGAAAGAATCATTTAGATTATTATTAAAAAACACAACTTCACAATTTTATTAAATATATATCTAAAAAATATTAATTATATAAAGCAACAACATTCTAATTTGCTCTTACTTATTGCAATAGGGATGATACCTTAGGCTTTGCTACATTAGTGGTTTTAAGAGTATTATTTCTTATTGATGTTATTATTTTAAAATTATTCCTTTAATTTTGGAGGTGCATAAGTCCAAAAACTGTTAACCTTAAATTTTTAAAGATACTTTTAAAACTTTCATAATCTTGCCTCTAATTAATAAAAATATATATGTATAACAAAATTTTAAAAGATACATATTAAATAATAAAGTAATTATGAAGTACACTTAATGTTAATAATAACAATAAAATAAATAAAAAGTGTTGTGGGGTTAATAAAAATATATATGTATAACAAAATTTTAAAGGATACATATTAAATAATAGAGTAATTATGAAGTACACTTAATGGTAATAATAACAACTAAATAAATAAAAAGTGTTGTGGGGTTATCCATTAGATAGCTTTCTTTTTTTTTTTTCCTCACTTGGTGTTTTAGGAGGGTCTTAATTATGGGAAGATATTTTTAAGCCATCTATACTTAGACTAATCCTCGCTAAAGTCAGGTACGTTCCTTGCGGGAAGCAAAGTTATGGCTCTAAGTTTTAAACAACTGCATACATGAGGAAGGTTTGAACCCACAATCTCACTTAAGCTAAAAGAGTCTCTTACCAATTCACCTGCGCCGTAGGGTTTTAGATAGCTTTCTTTAAAGCAATGGTTGATATGGCCATTAATTCGTCTCTTATTTTCTCCATTTAAGGTTTAGATACATGAAATTTGATTTTAGTCAATTTTTTGTATGTTTGAATTAGATAAATAAAGCCTTGTCAAGAATCTTTTAAATACGTAAGTTCTTGGAATTATATATCTAAAGAATTTACATATCTTTAAAACTTTTTAAATAATCATTAAAATGGAGTTTAATTATTACATAATTTAGTTAGATTATTCACATATTTAAAATTATACAAAATTACACTTAAAATAATTATTATAAATTTTTAATAAAAAATTTATTTAATACAAGTTCAAAAATTATTTTTAAATTTTTTAATATAAATAATAATTTGTAAATTTCAAAATTGATCTATATTTATCGTATTATTATGTTATTATCATCTCATGTTTTCATTTATTAAGTATTTATTGTTTTTTTATATTTATTAAGGTTTTTGAACTAAAAAGAATATTTGAAACTTAATTCAACAATTATATGCCAACACAAGGGGTCCACTTAAAAAATAAGGACACTCTAGGGGAGGGGGGGCTCGAAATGGAGCAGGTGACACCTATGAACCCCTTCCCCATCTAAGGAGAGCAACCTATCAATCACTGTAGTAGAGGCACACGAGTGCTGTGTTTCATCACTATCAAGCCTTTAACAATGGCGATTTCCTTCAAATTTTTAGGGTGGGTTGAGATGGAGATTGAAATTGAAGAAGAGGGTCTCGTATGGGTCTACTTCAATTTTCTCTGCATGGACCCACAATTTTATTCCCTGGTCTAAGCACACATTAAAAGGAGTCTCTCAAAAGTTGCACACATCATGTTTTTTAGTGAGAGCACATGGTTTGCATTCATTTTGTTCAGCCTGTCACTTACAGACAAGCCACCCCATCTAGTTCTAGTGGCGGACCGGAGGCGGTGGAGATAAGGATGGTAAAATCGACACATTTAACCCAACTTGAATGATTTGTTAATTATTATTATTTTATTGTTTCAACATATATATATATACACACATATACAAAAAAAAAAAGACTCAAATATTTAATATTTTTAAATTTTGAAGGACTCAATATATTACTAACCCCTAAATAACTCCATCCTAAGGGTCTAGTGGTTATTGTTTCAATATATATATATATACACACACGTACATGATGACGGAGCTAGAAATTTAAGATAGGAAGACTCAAATATTTAATTTTTTTTAATTTTGGAGAGCTCAATGCATCACTGGCCCCTAAATAACTCCATCATAAGGGACTCAGTGCACCACTGGGCCCTATGTACTTCCTTCTCTATACGTACGTGTTATTTATTAATTAGCGGTAAAATTGTAAATTACTGAACATCTTAGATATCATCGGACCTTCACTAGATTGTTATTGTTGATTGAAAATTATTTGAATTAAAATTAATTAATTAATTAAAATTTAAAATTTGACTTAAATAGTTTAATTATATTTAATTAAAATAATGTTATTTTAATATATATTTTAATTAAAGTTTTAATTATTCCAATATAAATAACCCTTTAGCAATATGATCTCACACGGTCTCTATATACGTGAGGAGGGGCAAAACAAAGAGAGAGAAAGGGGATTGCTTGTCCGGCTTCCCCTTCACATACTATATTATAAGGGCTAAGTACATGGGTTAACTAGGTCTTAAAGAGTTTGGGTATGTAGAAAGTTATGTGATCATAATCATTTTAGCCCGTGACCTCTAATTTAGCTAAGAGCTTAAAGAGGAGGCAAGTTTCCATCATTTGAACAAACCGCCTCCACCACACACAACTTTTTCCAAATATACCCCTAATTTCTTTTTTTATTTTACAAAATTAATTATTTGGCAGCTAAGCTACAATTATATATATATATATATATATAGATTAGGTATCCTAGTTTTTTTGCTGGACTAATCCTAAGCTCCTAAGACCCCAAAGATCCCACGCTAAGAGTTCTAGAGGAGGTAAATATAGAACTCCAAGATCCCTCGTATTCTTACGTAGTCTGCACACTTTTGCACACAAGGAGTTGTCACGTACTGATTGATTAGCTGCTTATTGATCATTGGCTCTACTTAAGTTTCCAATAGCCTCGGATTCTTTAGTGGCCTGATTGGTTTCAACTTTTCACTTAAGACTTTCCTTTATAGGAGGTCTTGAGTTCGAGTCACTAAAAAAAAAGGAAGGAAGAGGAAAATTTTCTTAATCTATTAAATAAAAAAGTGATCATCATATAAATAAAGTTTGAAGATATTCTTCAATAATTGATCTAAACAAAATCAGTTGTTGTTAAATCACTCAATTAATCAAAGGAAAATCTTTTTTTTCATATATATCTTTAGTTAGTGACTTTTGCACGTGGCAATGCATTTGTTCTATCGGCTGCTCCTACGTAACATCAAACACCTAAACCTTAGTCTACACGCTAATACTTATTGTACGTATATCAACGAATACTAATTAGAATCTTAATCAGCTCAAATGATACCATATATGAGATTAATTTATAAAATTTCACAATTACTGTAACCAATGTTTAAAAAACTAAATCGATTATGCCAGCTTAACCATAAATATCTTAAACCGTTCAATTTTTAACAATCTACTTTAATAACTTTTGTTGTAAAAACTGAGCAATTTATTAATCCTTTAATCGATTTTATGATGGTATAATATCAGTTTGGTTACCGATATCTTAGAATATTAATTATAAAGATTATGAGATACCGAGTACTCTGATTTAAGGTTATAATAGGATCACGAGCATAATCATAAACATGTAAATCTTAGCTTTATTAAAAAATTTAAACAAAAAATAATTAAATTGAACTCATAAAAAAAATCGAATACCATGTTCTTAATTAACCGAATCAGATCAGAGCTAATTAAAAAAATGATTAAATCATGTGTAGCTAGGTAACTATCCTTTTCCTGATGTCTGTCTCTTCTTTCGGCTTCTGCATGAAATTTTATTATCAAAGTGAGGAAAAGGACAAGAATTAAAAGGATTCTCGCATGGAGGGGTCATGGCTTTGTCCACAAACTCAAAGAGAAAGTATAAAGTAAAAGAGGGAAAAAGTAAAGGTTCTCCAATTCGACATTCCATACCAAACATAGATTATTGTGTTTTTTCTCAACCTATTTATAAAAAAAAATTAAGGAATTAAATTGAGATTAATTTTAAATTCGAAATTTGTTCAATAGTTATAAAATTAATTGACTATTGGATATTATTTTATTCTCTAATCTGTAATTATTATATCTTTACATTTAATTTAAACCACAAATCTATATAATCAATTCTGCAGGATAAAAATTTTATAGTTTGATAATAACCTATGATTAAGAAAGAAGACGAGTTATTATGAAATAAATTAATATTGTTAGAATCATGATATTTATTATTTTATAGAGAAATTAATTAACTGATAAATTAATATTTATTAATTTAAAGAGATTTTTGTAATTGATTGAAATTAAATTTTGATTACATAAAAAAGCATTGTATCTTTAAAAACATTCATGTTTCATATTAATTGAATGAATCTAAAACATAGATTCATTGTACATAATATTAATGTAAACTAATAAATAATGTTCATTGTTTCTTAATAATTTATGATATTATTGGGACCCTATATTTACATAGGGGTATTTTGAAATATATTATTTTATTATCTTATCGAAATTTGTTAAATTTTCAACTGGCCCAAGTTAGAACCGGAGAAAAAATTTATCTTAGAGAGTTTATTAATTTACCGAGTAGTAATTTAAAGAGGTTCTATTGTAATTGATATTAATAGAAATTTTCAAAAAAGGAAAGTTCCTTTTTTTTCATCAAACACACTCCAATAATTATTAACTTGCAAGTGATTAATAACTATGAAAACTTAAGGCTATGTTTAGTTGAGCGTTTGTTAATAAAATATAATGGAATGTAATATTATTTCATCATCTAGGAGGATGATTTGTAATGGAATTGAATAGAATGTGATGAGATGAAAGAGGAGAGTTTCATTTTACATTTCATTTCATTATAAATAATAAAAAATGATAAACCTCTGATTTGAAGGGTTTAGGATGAAATGTAAAATGACAAACAACTTTTCGCTATATTACATTATAAATCCTTACTTTAAACAACATTACACTATATTATATTATAAATCATTTTATCCCTCTCAAATAACAAATTTACAATATTACATCAATTTATATTTTATTTCATTATAAACTATTCGATTTAATTAAAAACTTACGTCTAACCAAACATACCCTAAATAGGTAGCAAGGGATTAAATTATCGTAGTCATGAAAACCTAATTATGTAGTGAAGGATTAAATCATCATAGTTAATCCAGCGATAATAGTAATTATAATTATGGTTAGTAATTTAAAACCCTTTTAAACATTAATACGAGCTAATTAGATAACAAAACAGTATAGCAAATAGTTTTGATAATTCCGATCTATTCCGGTTCAATCTAATTCAAAATTAATGAAATGAATTTATATTAATTGAATTTTAAATTAAATTTAGGTTTAAGCTACAAATCAAAATATACTTCAAACCATTCAAACATTTTATTTAAAATAACGTCGTTTTAGTTTAATCATAATTAACTTCATATCATATTTATTGACAAGTATGTGATATGAGATAAGTTTACTGTCGCTCGGATCCAAAATGTTAAATTAAAATTATATTATGTTAATCTTAAATTTTTAAATTTATATACTGAAATAATACACTAAAATATTGCAAGTTGAGTTTGAACATATTCTTACTTTCAATTAATTATTATTTTTAAATTTTTTAATCTCGCCTCAAATCGAATCTTCAATCTTTTAATTAAAAAACTCTTTCTTTTTCGACCAATTAAACAACTTTAAGGCCAAATTTATTTTTTTCAATCTTATCTTTAATTCAACCATCCAATGGCCAGACTAATCTCGTAGAGTAGTTTTGCAGTCTAATCATAAGCCTGTTAGCAAGTTGCACAATAATTTCTCAATCATTGAAATGTTAAGACCAAATTAAATTAAGGGTCACATCTAATTTTGTGATTATCACCTAATTATACCTGTTCTTATATATCCACACACAAACATGATATTTGAACAAATTTTTCCTCGGACCTCTTTGTATAGATTCAATCGGGCTTAATTCGAATTTAAGCATACCAATTTTTTCGAGCTTAATTCGAATTTAAACATACCAATTTTTTCGAGATCGAACTCGGGTATTAAAATCATGAATCTCACTGGATTTAGTGTCATCATACTTTAGTTGATCTAAGTGTTTCGTTGAAAAGATGTGATCTACAAAATACTTTGATGCACAATTAATGAATAATAACTATAAATTCCCAATTATTTAAAAAAGTAGTATTAATTCTTGATGATTACGACTTGTTTAAGAGGACATTTACAACAAAGTTTTAAAGCGGATTCAGATCCAATATCCATTTTAGATGAACTTAAGATCCATAACTATTTAGTCAAGAGCTTGGTCCAACAGTTTTGTAAGACAAAAGCCGCGTCGTTTGGGGTCGACGTCCTAGTCCTCAAATCTTCCTCACCCAAAGTGGAGCACAGAGTGGGTTCTTCTTCTACCCCAAAGACAGGGATCGGATAAAAGCAGAGAACTTGAAGCACCAAAAAGGCATAAACCATCCTCGCCTCCATCTACAATCGATCAAGAAAAAAAATGGCGTCATCATCAACATCAACGGCGGAGAGAAGGGGTATACCGGGGGCACAGTTCGTGGAGGATGTAGAAACGTATCTCACTCAGTCTGGACTCGATGTCAACTCTGCTATGTCCTTCCTTCAAGAAAGGTTCTTCCTTTTCCTATTTCACCTTTTCCCTTTATTAGTTTTCTCTTATTTCATGGAATTTGCTTGATTTTTTGGCTTCCCATCAGTTGCATTTGTTCAAATTTCAATCTTTTTGCTTCTATGATCGTGTTTGTAGTTAAAATTCTGCTTTTTTTCACACACCCAATTGGATTTCTTGTCTCCTGATCTTGTTAGATATTGCCATGCTTTTACTCGGTGAATGCTTAGTTACTATTCTATGAGTGTGTGTCCCTGATTACTATGTTCAACTTAGACCTGAATGGGGATTTAGGTCAAAGCAGCTGTCTTAACTATTTTGCCTTTAGGGCTTTAAGTCTAGTTGGATGAAAAATTCTGTAACTTTCTCATTGGTCTTTGTGATATTTACTTCTGCAGACTTCAGCAATATAAATTGGTAGAAATGAAACTTCTTGCCCAGCAGAGAGATCTTCAGGTAGGTTGCTGTTAGTATTTAATGCTACCTGTGTGTATTGTTGTGACGGACTATCACTATCGACAAGGACTTCATTGCAATATGATTCATTAACTGCAAGGAAAGAAGGAATATTGTAGTTGTAGTGTTTTATATTTGAACCAGCCAAATAAAACTTGTATAGTGTAGTTTCCTGTATAAGAATTCTTGTTATATTAGCAAGCTGATCGTTGTCGGTAGATTTAAGTTGCCTGTGAAGTGAGTCAGGATGATGAAATAAATCTTAAAAATGTGACCCTTGGATGGTGAAGCTCAAATTTCTTTAACCTCTAATGGTCTGATTATTCCATCATTATTCATTAACTTAATTAATTACCAAAAGCAGAATGCTACTTTATCACCAGATAAGTTAATATATTCTAACCCATTCTTCTTATTGCTGGCTGTTTTGTGGAGGGAATGTCATTTCCTATGTTGGATAGTATTAATGAAGACATGGTGATGAATAAAAATTTAATTTTCTTTTGTTTCTCAACCTTCTGAGATATTCATAGATTTTGAGTTCATGTTATTTGATTATTCTGATTTTTAGGCAAAGATCCCTGATATTGAGAAATGCTTAGATGTCGTTGCCACTTTGCAGTCGAAGAAGGGTGCTGGTGAGGTTCGTGTCTGTATTCCAGTCATCCTTTATTCTGTTTGTACCTTCACTTTGATGCACATACTTACATGGTCTCAGTGAATTACATTTTCGGGAAGGTGTTCGGGTTCCCATCGTCACTACCAACTCTAAGCTTTTTCTTACTTAGGTTTGAACCTAGTTAAAACTACCATATTCTAATGTCCTAAGAGAAGGACCAAGTCTACATGGGTATATAAGTTTGCGGAATGAGAGATCTCTCCCCAAAAATTATTGAACTGCTTATGCTTATTTGCAATTATCTAGAAATGGCTTTCCTATCTTTTGTATATGCATGACAAATACCTCTGAGATTGATCTGTCTAACTTTGGATTCAGGAAGTGTGTAAACTTCTACCAAACCATCCAATCCTAGTGTAGTCCACTCCAAGATGTTTCAGATCTTTCTCTCTTAAACCTTCTCTTCATCAGATGTCATGACTTTCAACTCTACTAATGGAATTATCTTCGAAATGTCGATTTAAATGTTAACTTGCCGTATATATAATATTCTATTTTCTGCATTGTGTTGAATTCTGAATTCCAAAACCATATGCACTGCATTACGGCTTTTGATTCAACCAAAACAGTTTGCCCCTTGTTGGTTCTATACTTCTGTTCATGTATAGTCCTCTATGAGATGAGGATGTGTAATTCATATTTGAAGTCCTTGCAACCTTGACTTAAAATGCACATAAATTTAGTGATGTGCTTGGACATTATCGTCATAGAACATATTTAGCACCATGTATTCTGCATTGGACTAAAGTAGATGCATTGGATACCGTTGTCTTGATGAGCTTACATCGCATGTTTTATGTGATCCATTTATTCATCCTTTTTTCTGTAGAATCTGCTCCGACAAGTTAGGCATTGCATCTCCATTTTCTATGCAGGCACTTATTTCTGATTTTGAGATATCTGAAGGCATATATTCAAAAGCTAAGATCGAGGGTGCTGAGTCAGTGTGTTTATGGCTGGGGGCAAATGTCATGTTGGAGTATTCTTGTGATGAGGTTTGAATTTCAGCTTTAAGATCAATGGAACAAACAGTTTCTTTTTTCATATCCAGCCGAGTATGCATACTAATATTTTTTTAAAAAAAAAGTGTCGATATTAACATCTTCAATCCCACTGCATGCAGGCTACCGATCTCCTAAACAAGAATTTAGATAATGCTAAAGCTAGTTTAGAAGTTCTAATCGCTGATCTACATTTCTTGAGGGATCAAGTCACAATAACACAGGTAGTGTGAAAGTTCAGGTCTTTATTGGTCTTTTTGGACTAATGTGATGACTGTACGTGAATGTTCTGAGATTCTGGGATATGCAGTTAAAGTATCCAATGACATATCCAGAAAGCATATTGTCCCTTGATAACCTTCAGGAAAGAGTTTCTTGTTTTCTTACTTCTGAAGCTACTACTGGCAGGTCACTATCCCTCGGGTGTATAATTGGGATGTTCACCAGCGCCGGATGCGAGAAGCCGCCGGTGCTGCTGAAGACACATGAAACAAAAGCTTCAATCCATCCCAGAATCAGAACTGACCATGTATCTTATTACAAACTATTGGCTAATCTCTCCTTACCTTTTCCAGTTAGGATGAATTGCCTTTACATTTCTGGTCGTTATGATAATAGTTTCCGGGTCCTCTGTGGATAGACATTATCCCAAATAACGGTTCATCGTAGCACATATCTGTGTGGAAGAAACTCACTTTGTTTCTTAATCTTTTGGGGCCAGTCCTGATGCAACTTCTAGGCTTGAAGTGAAACATACCAAATCACCAGGATAAGCTTTGGAGTGTTCCTTCTTTCTTTTTCTTGTAAGCTATTAGATTTTCAGTACAAATCTATACCGCAGCACTTTTCTTTATTTTCTTCTTTTGGGTCTTTAATGATCAACTACTTGAATTAATCCCTTTTCAAGATAATCATTTTAATGCACTTCATAATTCATAAATCAAGTGGTCCAAATAAATAAATGCATGAACATCAACACCACAAGTGTTCTATAAGCGATTTGCGTTTACAACCTGAAGTTGAATTCAGATAACAATTATAGAATGGAAAAGTTCTTTCTTCTCATGCTCACCCTGCCAAGGGGACCATAGAAAAATACTTTTCTAAGTTTGAACTCAATAGAATTTGAGCTATGTCAACCCGAGATCAGATCAATTTGTTATGATTATGTGGATGAAATCGAATCCGAACTAAAGTATCTTTGTCTGGATTACAATAGAATTTTCTTGCATTCACAACATTGTTAAAATTTGTGTACTTTTTATATCATATAACTATAGATTTTGTACTTTTGAGGAGTGTGTCAAACGCCATGAAAGTTGCAGGATCTACTCGTGCTTTGTTCCGTGCAGTTTCTAGGTAAACAGTCAATTCTTTGTGTGGACAAACCCCTGGCAGCTTCTGTTCCGTGAGGATATGTGTCTACATTCTACAAGCTGTTCTCACCTCCATTTATTGATGTCGGCTAACGTTATTTAATTGTCGGTAAAACCTTGTCCAATTGTCGGTTCTGAAGTCCAGTTGCTGGTAGGATTTGATTTCACATCAAGCCTTCCGCCTATAAATTATATAGAGGACAAAAATAGAAAATGAATTATGTTTTATATAAGTGAATGAATAATTGTGTCTCATTTTAGTTAAAAATTAACATATTAGTGTATTAAATGGATGAAATTAGCCTATATTGTAATTTTATCTTCATTAAAACCTCAAATGTGACAATTTATTACCGCACGCAACTCGGATTCAAGTTTTTTCTTTTTCGAGCTTAATTCAAACAACCGAACGATCCAGAACTCAATCAAACTTTTAAGTTAACCTAAAATCATATTTTAGTTGAATTAATTTCGATTTAAAATTTAACCATAGCTCAATTTGGGTCAGATATGGCGATTAGTCAACTCAAAATTAGACCAAATAATAGATGAAGGGAGACAGTCTAAGAAGAAAGTTTCAAAAAGACAAGTTACAGGCTGATAGTGGCATCATGGCAAGAGTTGACATTTGGAACATTAAAGCGAAAGAGCTATGACTAAGACTCGTGTCTTTCTTTAGCCCCCCATGTGACCGCGAGCTTAAGCTTTGACACACCAACTCAACCCCACAAATATCTTCTCTTACATTTCTTATTCCCATATTTAAAACTACAAGGAGAAGCCATGTCAACCTTTTGTTTCTATTTTTTTTAATTATATTATATGTAATTTTCACACCCTGACCCTTTTTTTTAATTTATTTCAATAGAATAATTAATATGATATAAGCGGTGAGGTCATTATAGTAAAAATGTGACTAACAATGAAAATGTATTGCATATGTTAAATTAAGTTAATTAACTTAATCAAAATATAAATTATCATATGTAATTTAGAGTAGGACTACCCTAAAATATTCAAAGAAACGTGCACGCAAAACGGGGCTGATTTGTCGTCGTTTTGTCCTCTTGTGGTTGTTTTTCCGCGTTAAACAGATTTCACACCTTAGAAAACAGAAAAAGACTTCTTTTATTAAATATATCCAAAACACTGTTGACTTTGACGGATCATGTGCGACTAAATATCTTTAAATAAATAATAATAATCTAAAATATTCTTATTGGGTCTTGAGTTTTTTTTTTTGCCCCGAAGGCCGCAATTACCGGTAAGCGTTTCCACATAACCATAAGAAAGAAACTATTATTCCTTTTCATACACTCTCCTCTATTATTTCTTTCAGTGTTAGTAGCTACTATTCTTTAGAATAGATGCACATTAATTAAATTTTTAGATTGATGCAATAATTTATAAATTATATTAATTAGGTATTTCGTATTAAGCAAGTCTTCTATAATAAGTTCGATCAAGAGAGCCTAAGTTAGGAGTTCGAACACATAACCTTTTATTCTTATGCCTCCCACCTTATCAACTCGACAATCTCTTAAGGAACTTCTCATCCAACTTGATCTTGGTCATAAGCAAATGTCTACTTTGCAACCATATATATATATAAATATATATAACATATATAGTTAAAGATATGAATATTGAATTAAAAAAATATATTTTCAATTTTTTTATTTTAACTAAGTGTTTAAACTTTACAAAATTAAACAACTTAATTTAATAAACTGCTTTTATTAATATTTTCTTAATATAAATTTTAACATATTTTACTATTGATATTTAGTTTCTGCCATCTTATAACAAAGATAACGGTAGTTTATGTATTTTAAATACGATAATTTGTTTAATGTTAACATTTAATTAAAATTTAAAAAACTAAAATAAATAATCTAAAAGGAATTTAAAAAAAAAAAACATAAACTCAATGCTCGAGTTCATCTCATTCCTTTGTTAAATTTCAAAGCTCAAGCTATTGACTTGGTCCAAACCTAAAAGCAAGTGATGATGGTGTTTGACCGTCAAGTCTATACATTCGTAGATAGATATTTTATACAATAAAATAAGTTTTTTTTGTCAATACCACAATTATTATTAATCACATAAACAAATTGGGAAAATCTAGTGAGGATCAATCCATGAGGAGGAGAGGAATAAGTGGTGGGCTCTCTAGAATCTATACTTTAATCTTATTTTAAGGTTACTAATCAGGTTTAATTAGTTTCTACAACTACCATTAGTGGATGATGTCAACATTAATCTAGAAACCAAACTTTAACCCATTATAATAACTTATCTTCTTATTACAAAATACTGTTTCACACTGGAACTCTGCAACTGCCTAATGATTAATAGTTTACTCAGTCTAAGATTAAAAGGTAAATCATAATTTTTTTATTGCGTAGTTAGCCTAATACTAAATAATCTAACATATAGATCTTATAGGAAATAAATTTTAAATTGCATTAAAAAAGCACTAAAAAGGTTATTATAACGATTTATATATCTTAATTCCCTTTTATCATATCG
>JAOSBL010000212.1:44974616-44990933 GCA_027568915.1 Erythroxylum roraimae
ACAGGATACGTTGACTTTTTTTTAATCCATTAAGAAAACAAACTTAATTAAATGGAATCTTAGTTAAAAAAAAACTATAACTGATGAGATAATATAAGATTTTTATAATTCAAAATTTTAGTAACTATTTTTTCAATAGGTTTAACTTTTTAAAAGGAATATATTAAATAAATATTTGTTTATTGAAAGTACTTGAGGGTGACTTGAGGGTGAGAGCCCAATACGCGAAGCCCAGTGAGGAACAGATTAGGCAGAACATTCGCAAGAGGTCAAAAGTCAAAACCCTAATCTGAAATAACACAGAGCGATGGTTCGCACGTGACAAGCACCTGACTAAGAAAAATATGCACAGAGGCGCCGCAATAACCCTATCTCCTAGAAAAACATATTCTCGCGCATCCACCGTTAGATATCCCGCCACCTCATCAATCCGCGTTAATCCTAATTTCAACGGACAAGATTCACAGTTGCAGAGCTACTGGTACAACGAACGAGGAAGCTCATCGCTTCTGTCTATGACTCTCAATTTTTGATTTCCAATTTTTTTTTCCGGAAAAAAATTCGAAGCTCTGAGAAAGTTTCGTTTGTGCCTAATACTCAGCTAAGCTTCTCTGAATATGAGAATCATGGAGCAGAAAGAAGAAGTTTTGCGAGAGGAAAAGATTGGGATTTTGAAAAAAGAAGATGAAGTGGAGGATATTGAAGAAGAGAGCGTAGAAGCTGAAGTGGAGGATGAAGAGGACGACGAAGATGGTGACGGTGAGGAAGACGATGACGAGGACGATGACGACGGTGAAGGGGTAGATGACGAGGACGAGGAGGAGGACGACGAGGTCCAGATTTTACATTCTTCCGGAGGTCCGGCTGTTCACTCGGTGGATGACGACGAGGACGACGTCGACGACGAGGACGATGAAGGTGAAGGAGGGGATGACGACGACGACGACGACGACGACGATGAGGAAGTGGATGACGACGGTGATGATGAGGTGCAGGTGTTACATTCCTCAGGCGGACCGCCGGTTCTGTTAGCGGACGACGATGAGGAGGGCGAAGAGGATGAGGATGATGGAGGTGAAGGCGGCGATGACGACGACGACGACGACGACGACGACGACGACGACGATGAAGAAGATGCTGAAGAAGAGGTATATCACTTCGAATCGGAAATTTTACTTGCATCTTCGTAATGATACAGAAACCCTAACTTTTGCTGCTAACTTAAGTTGATGCGGTATTTCTAAGCTTGGATTAGATTTAGTTGAAGTTTTCAGATCTTCAATCTTCGAGTCGATTTTTGGAAGGAGAATTGGTTCTATACTCGGATTAAAAATCGGACTTCGTGTTTTCTGCTGTTTTGTTTTTGGATTCGATGTGTTCTTAGCTTTTTCCGTAGTTTTACGAGTTTTAAACAGAAGATCTGTTCGTAGAGTAGATGATTTGAAAGGAAAATTCCACAGATCGACAGCTGTTACATGGATTCGAGTTCTAAGTGAAAGGGGAAAAAAAGGGGTTTTGGGGTTTTCACTTCGATTTCTCATATGCCCTGACTGAAACTACAGATCCTGATTCTGTAATCAGCTTTTGAAATTCTGTTACTGTCTGTTGTCTGGTTATTTAGGCGCCTAAATGTCAGAATCTATTGTTTCCAGTTTTTACTTCTTAGCTCAAGCTTTTGACTATGGAGTTTGTTTTATCTCTGGTTGATGATCATAAGAACGGTCAATCATCTCCATGGATTCATCCGAAAATTTGTGTTGTTACAAAGTGGTCAGCTTTTTGTCGTGAAAAAGTAATAATTACACGATAGCGAATAACCTTTGAAGCTTTGTCCTTTTCTTTTTCATGTCTGTGTACACACAGGAGGATATGGGCACGGAGTTCCTGGTCCGACCCGTGGGACCGGCAGAGGCTGAGGAAGACGGGAGTGATTTTGAGCCGGAGGAGAATTGTGAGGAGGAAGATATTGATGATGAGGAAGATGGGAAAGTAGAGGACGATGGCGAGCCGGCGGAGAATCCGGGAAAGAGGAAGAGATCAGGTAAGGACGACGACGATTCAGATGACGACGACGGTGGTGGTGAGGATGAGGATGACCAGAGACCATCCAAACGATAAGGGGAAGTTAAACTTTTGGTTACGAGGAAAGACTGACCAGTTTAACAAAAAGAACAACATTTAGGTCAATCTCTCTTATCTCTCACTCTCTTTAGGACCCCTCTTTGTCTGTTCATCTTCATCGGCAGAATAGAAATGGCTTTGGGTGTATCATGTTCAGTGCTCATTAGGGTTTTTTTTTTTTTACAAGTTCAATTTCGGTTTGTAGGATTTGCATAGTTCTTTATGATGTTGGGGGTTCAAAAAACTCTTTGTAGAATTCACAATTTCTCTTCCATCTTGGTAGGTTAATTGTTGGATTGTCACTGAATCTATAGAATGATGGTTGAATGAGTCTTTATAAATTTAATCTCTTTTCATGTCCTAAAGTTACCATATCTGGTACAATCCATACCGGCCCGTGATCATCATTCGGATTCGGACTTAAAAGATAAAGTTTTCATATCTTTATTTTGGCTTAAAATGAATTTTAAGATGTATTGGTAAAGGAGAAAGATTACTTGGGAGCCTAAATCAAAATATTGCAATTGATGGTGGTTGTGCAGGTGGAGGTGGGAAAAAGTGGTGGCTATAATAAGATAAGATCTGAAGCATTGATGAGAGGCACGAGATCAATCACTCCAAGTATGATATCACCTTGTGTTTCTCGTTCTTGTCTTGAAGACAGGTAATTAAAAAGGACATCTGACGTTCACGAGCATAACATGAGAAGTGAGCTCGCGCCATCATCGTTGATTAAAATAATTGAAAATTAATTTAATCTAAAATTAATAAATTAGATATGTTTTATTAAATTTAGTTAAAATTAAATAAAGTTATATATATATGTATATATATATATATATACATAATTACATACGCTAAATACGAGTTTAAGTTAAAAATAAAATTTATATTCGAAATTAGAATGGGTTTCGGTGTCAAGAGCTGCATAACTTTGGGCCTATCAATTTTTTGTGTGTTTGGGTCTAATCATTATTGAAATATGGCGATTCAGTGTAGATCTGAATTACGGATAGTAGTAATTTGGATTCGGCGGACAGACATTTGAGTGACTCCAGTTGTGGACACTGATTCATTCGTCACCGTCATATTCTTATTTTCATTCTTAGACTGGACCGCACTAACTACGACTCCTCACCAACTCACCCATCTCTCTTCTTCTCTTCTACTTCTCCGTTTTAGTCGGTGACGTACTTATCACAAAACTAAAAATATTAATGATAAAAAACTCAGTTGGTTGAAATTTTGAATTAATTTATTAATATAATATTAAAGTGTTATTTTATTAATTTAAAATTTGATTAAATTAATTGTAATAAAAATATTATATGCAAGTTCATATAAATAATAAACAAAAATATATTTAGTGATGATGATGAAGAGGACAATGAGCAAAATTCAAATTTGTTTGATATTTCCATTGTTCTTGTTGTTGGTGTTCCTCAATCGCTTTCACTTGTTTTCTTCTTTTTATGCAGCACAAACAAACCGCTAGATTCGGTCCAGAAATCTAGCGGTTCGCTAGTCCGTACACCTCCAGATCTGGTTATCGCGCCACTCCATTTCGCTTCAAATGCTCTCTTCTCTTCAGTGAGTTGTAGCAAACGGTAATGGCGATCACCAGTCCCATCACTCCCGGTCAGGTACCTGTGGATCTTGTCATGTACAGAGTTTTCTCGCTTTTTTATCGAAGTGTTTTGGGTTTTGGATGTGGCAACGGTTTTGATTTTGCAGGTTTCGTTTGCTCTTGGGATCATACCTGTAATTGCTGCATGGATTTACTCCGAATTTCTAGAGTATAAGAGAAAGGCTGCTGCTCAACAAAAAGCGTGAGTTTGATTTGTTTGTTTAATTGGCGCGTTTTTCTTGATGTTTTAATGATGTCTCCCATCAACAGAAAAGCTTTGGTGTTTGTCATAGTAGGCATGCTGATATCGGTTTAGTGGAGCTGCATGATGAGACGATTAAAGACGATGATAGCGCTGTTCTGCTTGAAGGAGGAGGTCTCCACTCCGCATCTCCTCGACCTAGTGCTTCACCAGCCTTTTCTCCGATCTTCAGGTTCGTGATTATTGATTTGAGGTATTGTTGTTGAGATCTCGTGTTACTTAATTTGCACGCTTGTTTTTTTTTTTTAATAATGTTATTGTTGGTTAGGTTCATTTCGATGGATGAGCACTTCTTAATCGAGAACAGATTGACGCTTCGGGCCATGTGAGCTTATTTGATTAAGAATAGTTTTGCTTGTGAAGTTATATGGATTTGTGTTTTTTGAAATTTTGTACTCTCTTTCTCCATTCAGATCTGAGTTTGGTTTCTTTATGGCATACTTCTACATCTGTGACCGTACGGATATTTTGGGCTCGTCAAAGAAGGTACCTGATAAATTTTTTATGTTACATTATTTTACTAAACACGATGTAGCTTGTGTGAAATCTATTTTTTCCCTCAAATGTATGGTGCCAAGTGTGTTGCCAAGTGTGTTGGAGAAGAATGAGCTGACATGCCTTCAAATATATTATTGGAACTTACACTCCTGATTTGCTTCTAACTTCATGCCATTATCTATCTGTGCAGACCTATAACCGGGATCTCTTTTTGTTTCTCTACTTCCTTCTCATCATAGTTTCAGCTGTAACGTCTTTCAAGATACACCACGATCGATCACCATTCTCAGGGAAATCAATCCTTTATTTAAATAGGCATCAAACTGAGGAGTGGAAAGGCTGGATGCAGGTTTGTTACTCTTCCAAAATTTAGTATGGAAGTATCTCATGAAGACAATTTTGGAGGTTTTGGAAAGAAAAACAAATTTGGGTTGGTTTTATGCATCACTAGGTGCAATTTTCACCACTTCGCAACTTCCTGTGTCCTTTTTAAGTTCGTAAACCAGTTTCAATTTAAGTATTAAAAGATAATAGATTTCTTGAAACTCTCTATCTGTATGGGCTTGTTCACTTATGAGTTCAGTTCATTTCTACTGGCATGTTATTGTTGTCAGTCTCACTTATTTTTCTTCCATCTTACAGGTATTGTTTTTGATGTACCATTACTTTGCTGCAACAGAAATCTACAATGCTATTAGGTTATTTATTGCTGCATATGTATGGATGACTGGATTTGGGAATTTCTCATATTATTATATTCGCAAAGATTTCAGTCTTTCAAGGTTTGCACAGGTATGCTCTTCCTTGAAGACTTAAAAAGACTTTTTCTCCAAATGTTGTCAATAATTGGGTAGTTTCAAGTTGTAAGAATTTGTTGTTGATCAGATGATGTGGCGGCTTAATTTCTTGGTGCTGTTCTGCTGCGTCGTGCTTAACAACAGTTATACGCTGTACTACATTTGTCCGATGCACACGCTTTTCACTCTTATGGTTTATGGGGCACTTGGTATTTTGAACAAGTACAATGAGATAGGATCGGTAATTGCTGTGAAAATTGCTGCCTGCTTCTTAGTGGTAATTCTAATGTGGGAGGTTCCTGGAGTCTTCGAACTGATTTGGAGTCCATTCACTTTCCTTCTTGGTGTGTATGCCAAAAATTAATTGTTTTGCTAAGCCCATCATGGTTGTACTCATTCTCCCTCAAAACCTTGCAGGTTACACTGACCCTGCAAAACCAGATTTTCCTCGCTTGCATGAGTGGCATTTTCGTTCAGGCCTTGATCGCTATATCTGGATCGTTGGGATGATATATGCTTACTATCATCCAACAGTAAGTTCCATCACATTGACATTCCATCCACATAGTTACGCAATGAAGTATAGTTGGAAGAAATGCTTTTCTATTTAGATAAATAATTTGCATTTGCTACCGTAGGTGGAGAGGTGGATGGAGAAACTGGAAGAAACTGAAGTGAAGCAGAGGATAACTATTAAAACTGCTGTAGCATCCACAGCCCTAGTGGTATTATGAATATATTGGGATAGTGTTCTTGTTGAGCTGATGTTACTATCTTACCTCTGCTGACCATTCTTGTGATACCTAGGTGGGATATTTGTGGTATGAACACATCTACAAGCTGGACAAGATTACTTACAACAAATACCATCCATATACCTCATGGATTCCAATTACGTATGCTATAATTACTCTTCTTCCTTACCCTATTTCCTTTCTTCTTGTTTTGATTTTAACATTAGTCTCTTTCTTTTCTTGTTTATTAGTGTATATATATGTTTGAGGAATGTCACTCAATACTTCCGCAGCTACACTTTGACTCTTTTTGCGTAAGTCACTTCATGGTTGATTCTTTCTGATTTCTCCCCCCTGTCCATCTACTGTGTTATCATCAGAAAAAATTGACTGTTGTCTAGTGAATTTGGATATATTCCTGCCTAATTTGGCATTGTTGTTTGTGTGGACTAGATGGCTTGGAAAAGTAACACTGGAGACATACATTTCACAGATACATATATGGTTAAGGTACGGTGAAGAATTCCTGTAAAACTTTTTCTAGTTCAGAATTGATGTCGATATGCACTCACATTGTTAGTCATATGGACCTACCCATGCTGCTTCCTAATTCACTTGCAATGCACTTGCAGATCAGGCATTCCAGATGGGCAACCAAAACTCTTGCTATCACTTATCCCAGACTACCCTATGTTAAACTTCATGCTAATGACTTCTATCTATGTTGCAGTAAGTATACAATCGATCAATTTGATCTCATTAGATAGTTCTACAATAATAAAGACTCTTTTCTCCCCTTGTTTAGGTCTCTTACAGACTTTTCGAGTTGACAAATACATTGAAGATAGCATTCTTACCTAGTAAAGACGATAAGCGCCTTACTCACAACGTAATTACAGCCGCAGTGATTTCAGTTCTTCTATACTCGGTTTCTTTTGTGTTCATAAAAGTCCCTCAACTGCTGGTAAGTTTTACTATCTAAACTAATCGGTCATTGTGGCATATAAACATTGTGTTATCCATGACACAGATTATTATAGAAATGTGCAAATTGACTAATGTACTTCAAATTCACAGGCGTGATATATCCGCAAGTTCAGTGAAAGACATGGAAGGTGTCATGGTTTTTGCCTAGATTGCAGACTCGAACCTGTACGGAGGATTTACCCGAAAGTTCCTCGGTGGGTCAGTGAACAAGATGAAGATGAAGATTATGGTCTTAAATTTTGTATCATGCATTTGTATAGGTGAAGAGTTGATAAAAGGATAATGCCACGATATAGGTCATCTTCTCTCTCATTATTTCATTTCTTCTTCCCATGTAGCAAATTGAAATCAAATTCGCAATTCTCTATTACATGTACTCTTACATCTGTAGCATCGATCAATAAGTTGAGATTCTGCAACTTAATATAGCTGAAATCCATGAACAAATTCGTCTGAGCACTAGGAATATTTCACACAATGTTTACAAACTAAACCTTTCCCACCTCTAAACAACTTTTGTGGATAAACTGAAACAAAGTTTCAGGAACCTTTATAATTGTGTTCTGATGGTTACAGTCATACCAAAAAGCATCAAAAGGAGTGACTCAGATTTCCCCGAATGCAACTTAGTACAGGCATGTAGCTTAATTGGCAGCACCAGAGCTTTCCTTCCATTTGCAGGTGTAGCAGATAACCTCATCAGAAAATGTGCACAATATCATATGCAAATCTATTTATGTCAAGGAAATGAAAAGGTAAAAGCCAAAATGTAATACTTTATTCTGAGACCTCTTAAAGTGAATGATTGACTATTAATCTAGTGACTGAATGCAAAACATTGATAACTATGAAGGATCTCGATTCGTGAAAGGATACGTCCAGAATAGCACGAACGACTGCGAAATCAGAGTAGAAGTGTTAACACTATGTTTGATATAAATTGGAATGAAGAGACGTGTTAATGCAATGTTTGATATAAATTGGAACGAAGAGACAGCAGTGCTATAGAAAGCCTTCGATTCGTAGTAAGATTGGCTCTCATATACCCTTTAAGAGGTGGCACAGATGCCGCCGATGGGTGAGCTCAATCTTTAATGTTACAATGGTAAGGCATGATCAATAGTTACTTAATGCAAACAGGTTCAGAGTGTCTCTACCATACTTCCCACCATGTTGGAGGACAAACTAAGAAAGTAGGAGACTTTGTTTCTCAAGGTATAGATACTTAAAATGCCAAAGAACATCACAATAAAGAAGGCCAAACAAATAGATTGAAAAACCAAAAGTAACCAGAAAGAAGAAAACACATACCATGAGTCCACCCAAAAAGCCATCAAGTACAACTTGATTCCACGAGTCGAAATAAGACTGGATAGAAAACTTCGCCTTAGCTACAAGTCCGATAGAAGTGATTGCCATGATAAGGAAATATAAGATAAATCCAGACAGGCCGGTGAATCCCATAATTCCGGCTATTACTCCGGCGACAATGGATAGAAATGTCCGGCTACATAGAAAAAAACACCTCACTCTCAGGTACTCCACATCGAATCAAACACCTTATCAATTGAGGGCAATGCTTGTTCTAAATCAAGTTTGAAATTATTTGTTTTTAACAATTTAATGATTCTGATAAAGTTGCATCCTTTTTTATTGCATTACAATCTCATACTGAAACACATTCATCATATATTAGATAACTGATAAGATTCTTTTTGAAAGACTAGCACGAGAAGTTAAACTTATACGGGATATACTTAAATTCGAAAACCGTCCAAATTATTCCAGATGCTGTACTCTTAAGTCTTTCCCAACTGTTGAACAAACCTGTAATATATAACTTTCATGTTGCTCTGCAGATTTTCAGCATTGAATGTTTGCAGATCATTGGTGGCTTCATTTGATCTCTTATCATAAGCACTCGACTCTGTCTGCCCAGCCATTCCTTCTAATCTTAGGAGTCATAAAACAAGCAAAATCAAAATCACAACGCTAATTTCTTCATTGAAAACCAAATGTTTATTCGAAAATCAATCAATAGTTGCAAAATGTGACAAAAAGGAAGAAAAACTGAAAATTGTAATCTGGGCTTGCTCTAATCCTATTGTTTACATTGAAAGTAGAAGAAAAAATTCAATTGGAAGACATATGAAACCGAACTAAGTAATCAGATTCAGAGAGCAGTCAAGACTCCATCTTTGTTAATAGATCCACGGAGTATGTAAAAACCAGTAATAACTACGACTAGAAACAAAGAGCTTCGAGAAAGGTAAGATTAGGATTCGAAAATTCAAAACAAGTAAAATTAATTGGAAAACAAAAAAAAAATCGAAGTACACGAACCTTGATTTGCGGCTACCTAGTGACTAGCGACTGTAGAACTCTACTACTTTTGACTCCTTGTTCCGCAGAGATGTAAATCTTTATATAAATTGTCATGATGTCCCCTTAAGTATTATATTTACTTTAAGCCCCTCGTGTTATTTCAGATTTATAGTTTCTCCCCTACATTAAACGACATCCTGTGACGAATGTTTCTTCCTATGCTAAGTGGTCTTCACTCAATAGTCGGAAAGCTCGGGTTTTTCTGCTGCCTTTGTGTCTGGTGTAAGCTGAGGTTTGAAACTTTTCCTATAACTAGATAGGTTGTTTAGGTTTTGATCATTCTTGTGCTGTGTGTCAATAAGCTGCTTGGTTGTGTATTGAACTTAAGGTTTAATTGTTCTGAAATGTATTTGAAAGAAGGATGTTCCTTGTTGTTAAAAGTTCAAAAACCTGCAATCCCTTTTGTTTTGAGCTCAAACCCGCTTCTGAGTTCCAACAACAAACCCCTAGATGAGTCAAAGCTTGCACCTTTTGAAGAATCTGATGTTCTAAGGAGGTTAAAGAATGAACCCAACATTGTACAAGCACTAGATTACTTTAAATCAATAGCTAATTCTATGGTTTTTGTTCATACTCCATTGACATACCAAACCATGATCATGAGACTTGGTCAGGAATGTGAAGTGGATAGTGTCCAATACCTTTTACAGCAGATGAAACTGGAAGGGATTAGCTGTAGTGAGGAATTGTTTGTAGCTGTTATAAATACTTTTCGGCGGGTGGGTTTGGCTGAGCAAGCACTGAAAATGTTTTATAGGATTGGGGAATTTGGGTGCAAGCCAACTGTTAAGATTTACAATCATCTCTTTGATGCATTGCTTGGTGAGAATAGGTTTCAGATTATCAATTCATTGTACAGCAACATGAAGAGAGATGGTCTAGAACCTAATGTTGTTACATACAACATTCTTTTGAAGGCATTGTGTAAAAATAATAGAGTGGATGGGGCATGCAAGTTACTAGTTGAAATGTCGAATAAAAGTTGTGATCCTGACGTTGTTAGCTATACAACTGTTATATCTTCTATGTGTAAGATGGGTAACATGGATGAGGCGAGGGAGCTTGCCAAGAAATTTCAGATGACTGTATCGATTTATAATGCTCTGATAGATGGGTTTTGTAGAGAATGTATAATGAAGGAGGCCTTTGAGTTGTTAGGACAGATGGAGGATGAAAGAACGGAACCCAATGTTATTACTTACTCAACATTTGTCAATGCTTTATCTGATATGGGAAATGTGAACTTAGCTCTTGCTATTTTGGCGAAGATGATTTTAAGATGTTGTATCCCCAATGTTCGGACCTATACTTCCTTGATAAAGGGCTACTTCGTCGAAGGGAGGTTGTATGAAGCACTTGATTTATGGGATCAAATGATTCGAGAAGGATCTCAGCCCAATGTTATTGCGTATAACGTGTTAATACATGGTCTTTGCTCACGTGGCAAAATGGAGGAAGGTGTATCTTTCTCCTTTGATATGGAGAGAAATGGCTGCTTCCCGAATGTCAATACTTACAGTTCCCTGATAGATGGCTTTGCAAAAGCTGGTAACTTAATAGGGGCCTCCGAAACCTGGAATAGGATGATCTCAAGCGGTTGCTGTCCTAATGTCGTTGTCTATACGTGTATGGTGGATGTTCTTTGCAGGACTGGCTTATTCAATCAAGCTCATTCTCTTTTAGACAACATGGCAGCTGGGAACTGTTCGCCAAATTCAGTCACTTTCAATACATTTATTAAAGGTTTATGTGATTATGGAAGAGTAGATTGGGCTGTAAAAATGCTTGATCAAATGAGTAAATACAGGTGTTCTCCAAATGTGACGACCTATAATGAACTGCTGAATGGCTTTTCCAAAACAAACAAAATAAAAGAAGCTCTTAAGCTTGTGAAGGAAATGGATGAGAAGAAGATTGAACTTAATTCAGTGAGTTACAACACTGTCTTGTCAGGATTATCTCATGCCAGAATGTTTGGGGAGGCTTTTCAGCTTGTTGGGAAGATGCTAGTAAAAGGTGTAAAGCCTGACAATGTCACATATAACTCTATAATATATGCCTACTGTAGGCAGGGCAAGGTTCAGGCTGCCATCCAGCTTGTAGATATATTAAGTGCTGAAGGCGAGTGGTCTCCAGATATTATTACGTACACAGATCTAATATGGGGTGTCAGTAATTGCATTGGGATAGAAGAAGCCATCTTGTACCTAGATAAAATGCTTAATGTACATATCTTCCCCAATAGAGCTACATGGGATGTGTTGGTTCGAGGCTTCTTTAACAGCTTAGGTCATTTGGGGCCAATTCGCATTCTGGATAATATTATCAGCAACGGATGAGATGGAAGGAATTTGACAATTCATGAGAAGTCGCATAAAAAAAATTGGACATATCATGCAATATCCCTCATTGGGGGTGTCATGTTGTGCTCCATCAATTTGTGCATGCTTGAACTTTGAGATAAGTCACAGAGGACAACTGGGTGAACTATTCGTTATCAGATGCTTGACAAGATGTTCACCAGCTATACATTCCTCAGGATCTGGTGATCGGTGATGTAAAGGCTGCTTTTTTTATATTGATCAAAAGTTGGATCAAGAACTATTACTGTTTATCAATAGGCCTTTGTGACTAATGTAGTTCATTGTCTTGAATCTGGTCATTTCAGAAGAATCAGTAACTGGTTTCTCGAATTGTACACACCACCCATGCAGGTGAAGATATAATATCATGTGTATAGGTCTCGTTTTTTTTTTCTTTCGATTTCTAGTATGCTTGCTAGTTCCTTTCCTTTTACTTAATTAGTTGACCTGTTTTCTGTTTCTTTGGATTTGTTCCTTGTGAGTTGATGTGTGACATTGTTTGGTGTCTGCGAATGACATCAGAAGCCTTGCACCCTGTGAACAATTCATCATCAGGAGTCAAATGCAGTAATATATTTTGCATGATGTTTTAAAACAAAGTAGCACTTGCCTGACCGTACACACAGGATAAGCAAAAAATGGAGGACTGAAGGCCTGGATAAAAGGATGACAGAGCACCGTTCGAGAATCAGCATTATTTTCATGAACTTCTAGGCATTTGTGAAGAAGATAAGATTTCAGCCGTGGATGACCATCAGAGCAGAAATTCTTCTCTGGAACATTTTGCAGTTTCTGCTAAGGTTTTCTTTCTGCTGCAACAAAAAAATGGTCCCCAGGGATTACAGGGCCAATAATGTTGTCCTCCGCACCCCTTATCTATCCTCTCTGAGATGCTGTTTATGGACTCTTCTGAAACAAAGAAATCTTTCTTCATGAATCCTTTTATCCCTCATTCTTCGAGAACCAGAAAGGATTTCTCTTTTCAAGTATGAATTTGTTTATTCAGAATCTGACTCTTATAATTCTTTGCTACTCTTCAAGAATGAAGTAGGGTTGATGCTATAACATCGAGCAATGAAGAAGTTGTACTGGACTGAGGTGGGATAGCATTATAGCATTTAGAGCTTAATTCAACTGTTACAATGGAAGTAAAGAGTCATCAAGACAAAAACATTTGAGATGATCATAGTGATAAGATCTTCAGACAGACTCGTTTCCCGAGCTTCTTTGTCATGAAGGAACCTATCAAGTGTCTACTTCTCGCAATCCAAATTGCGCACTAGCTTCCAAGAGTAGCTTTGCTAAAGACAGAAACGGTAGCTGACTGAAACAGAAGAATTGCATGGTTTAGCCTTTGCTAAGAACTAGGAGATATGAAATGCTAGTCTCCTGCAAAATTTCAAACTGACCATTCTCAGTTTCTTCCGACAACTGTCGTATGCAAATCCAACATGTTCCACCTTATCATTTGCACGTAATTTTAGTTAATTGTGTATTATTGGAGTGGCAACCAGTCTCTCCAAGCAAGTAGCTGTAAGAAACGTGTAATGTTGACAGATTTGTGGATTAATGATGCTAGCACATGAAATTCTTATTGGAAATTTGCAAGTGGAGTTATCCACATGGAAAAGAGACATAGAGACTATATAATTAATTATATATAAAGATAGGGTTCATAACTCAATGATTTAAAGTTTTCGGTTGAGATATAATATCCTAGTTATATATGGATTCATTTGCATCCGATCCAATTTCTTCCCAGACTCCTTCAAAAACCTACATTAGTGTCAGAGTTAGGTTGGCGAAGTCTGATGAATAGAAATTCATGAATTTGGTTCAGAATAACTCAAATAACTTCCCATAAGCAGTGAGTTGAGGGGGAGCTAGTCTAATATGGATAGATGCACTTGTGAGGGAGAGGTATGTGAAATTCACAAGTGGAGTCATTCTACATTGGAAAGAGATATACTGATAAAGTGAATTATATATAAAGATAGGACTCATAACTCAATGCTTTAAAGTTTTGGGTTGAAATATGATATCTTAGTTATATATGGGCTCATTTAAATCCTATCCAATTTATCCCCAGGCTCTCTCAAAACCCTACACTTCCATGTTCTGGGATTTAAGAACTATTCGTGTTCTTCATTTTTTTTTTCTGCAACTTGAAGCTATGGGATAGGAGTATTATACCTTTGAACTTTCACGATAACATATTGTACTTCTTAGTCCTACCTTATGTAACTCGAATCACATTCATTGTTATTAAATTGATGTTTCTGGGAGCTTGCAGAAATTCAGAAATGCAGCTAGTTGCAGATTCTTATTGAAACAAGAAACAACTACGTTGTGCTCATCGAAACAAGAAACAACTCATCACTTGCTAACTAACGTGCATTACTTCTGCTACAAATCAAACTTGGAAGAGGAAAGCAACTAATAACGGTCACTTGGGCACATAGTAAGATGCAGCTATACGACCATTAGCTCCCTTTGGATAGAAGCCACCAGGAACATGTTCATCGCCACTTCCATAAACAATCCTCAATATCTGCTTAGCTGTTCTCGCGTACCCTACTGAGTCCTGGTCTCCAGCAAGAATATTGCCTGCTGTTTTCCTCTCTGCACCTCTTTCTCTGGAAACTATAAGCCCTTCATCTGTCACACCTGCGTCTCCAAGGTTGTTCCTCATATCAGATACGCGATTTGTGAACTCTGCCACTGTTATTCCATAAGGGTACACCTTCTTCATTGCTCTCTGGTACAGCAATGTTCGAATCACTGCATCTTGGCCCGATTCTACTACTAAGAGACCTGCTACAAGCTGTGAAAACACAGACACGTAAACCTGGTTCCAGATATATTAGAATAGAGTGACGTATGATGATGTCTTTCTTCCATACCCTTTTGGAAACAGCACCGGTGAGTTTAGGATTTGCTCCGACATATCCTGTGAGACCAACGTAAGGAATGAGATAAGAGGCGATTAGGTAATGGAGTCCAGAGGCGTAAGGGTCAAAAGGTGGAGATAATATCTTCCCAAACGCCATGTTCATAGCAGTTGCAAATGATTCTGAACTCAAGTTCAACAATGGCCGAGGAAATCCCTTTACTGTGTTCTTGATCGCCCTGAAACACACAGCATTCACATTACAGAAACCTATGGAGCATGAAACCAGTTCATATGATTTTGTGTGAGAGTTCAAACCTCAAGTGTCCAACTTCTTGCCAAGCGAATTGCTCGATGACATCCTTAACAAGAGAGTCAAGAGAAGCCTTCTTAGCTCCAACAGGAGATGGACCACCACCTGTTAGATTTGGAGCAGCAACATCCAAGCCATAACCCAAGGAACCATGCAAGAAAAACTCAGCCTCAAAGTACTCCAAGTTCAATGGAAACTCGAGAAGATCGAGGTCAGAGCTTGGAACTTTGGTGTTTCTGTTTGTGTTTGTGCTCTTCCCATTGTCAGTGGCCGAAGATGAAGAATGAACTAGTACAAGGAGGAGTAGAGAGGCAAAAAGGGTGGCCCTGGAACTTCCAGGCTGGAAGGAGCAGGAGATGTGTAGCGAATTGCCATAGTTTGTGAAATTGGTGCGAAGTCTTTCACGCCATTCAGGTCTTATATAGACAGACATAGGTTATCCTCTTGTCTGAGCAAGCGTCAGGCTCTAACGACTTCGGATATTCTGTCCAATATCACGTTGTCTTACTTTATCTCATGAATCTCAGCTATTTATTTATGCGGGTTTTATATGGATCTCGCGTAAATAAATACGGGACCCGCATAAATAAATGGCTAAAATTTATAGGACAGAATAAGACACTATAATATTAGACAGAGAATCTTATCCCCAATAATAAATAGTTTACATGCAGAAATTATGAGGAATAAAAATAGGTGCGAGTTCAGGCTATAATTCGAGCTTCAAGGTGTTCAAGTCGATCCGAACCTTTGGGCTTCAATGTGTTCAACTTAATTAGAATGAAAGATATATAAATATTTTAAAAATTGAACTGAAATTTTGGTCAGTTAATTTTTTAGTTTACTTTTAACTTTTCAGTTCTATTTAATTTAATAATCTTTGTTGCTAAAAATCAATTAATTTTTAAATGTATCGGTCAATTTTTATAAATTAATCAATTTTTTAGACTAAAATAAATAGATTAATTTTTATTTAATAATTTTAAATTTAAATTTAAATTTTTTATAGATAAGGATAATTTTTCAATTATATTTTAAATTTTAAATTTTATTTAATTTCGATATTATTAAGTCAGTTGAACTTTTCAAACCTTAAATTTTTTATCTTATCAGTTTAACTTCTGGTCTAATTTGTAACACATTATTATATACAACCGATGCTTAATTATATTTGAATTTTTAATAAATTAAAACTTAATGGAACTTGATTGGAGTAAAACAAACTTATACTCAATCTAACATATATGATTAGACTCTTTTAGTATCCTTGAAACTCAGAGAGCTAATATGCTTATCTAAATCTGACGAACTCAAACTAGAAGAACCTGCCTAATGCTACA
>JAOSBL010000212.1:45029883-45040357 GCA_027568915.1 Erythroxylum roraimae
AGGACGGAGGTACATAGGATCAAGTAGTGCACTACCCTCCTCAAGATTTAAAAAAATTAAATATTTTTTATTTTTAATATATATATATAGATGAAGTTATTTGGGGTCAGTGGTGTATTGGGCCTCTCAAAATTTTAAAAAATTAAATATTTGAACCCTTCTATCTTAAATTTATAGTTTCGTTACTAAATATAATCACAATTAAACTTATTATTATAATTTAATATTTACATGTTCCCCAAGAAAGTAGAGTTGACCATCCAAGTTATTTGTAAGACTTGCAAATGAACACTTAGGATTGAGTCGAAAGCCCCACGAGACAACATATGACAATTGTCATTTTTTGATGTTTTGTTTTTTGGTTTTTTTTTTCTTTTCTAAGCGAAAAGGAAATTAAAAATATAAAATATTGATATATAAAGTGTTTAGTAACTCCTTAATAATTAATTTTAGTTTTATCAAGGAGACTAATGGGATATGTATAAATAAAAAGTTAGTTTTTTAACACAAAAAATAATAATAATTTTACACGTGGCAGATGTTAACACCTCGGAGCGTTGGGACCACATTGATGGGTTCTCTCTTAGACACGCGGCCTACAAAGATTCCCCGCCGCCATCCACTTCTCTTCCTCACTGTACACTTGCGTTTTTTCCATCACGTGTTGTTTTGCTCCCACGTGCCAAGTTTCTTCTTGTTATTACTAGATGATAAGAATTGTAATTACTTCACGTCTCTTTTCATCAATCAAAGACTTATTGAAACGAAATTTAGTAAAATTATTACAAAAATGCAATTCATGAAGTCCAAATCCTTATTAATTATCGATTAATCATATCGATATGATATGACAGTGATAAATTCGTCTTCTTCTATTTATATTAAATACATAATTAAAAATAATAATATTAGTTTATTAGTACTTATATAATTAATTCATGAGTCCTCTTGCCATCAAAATCAAGACAAGAATTGGATCAAATTTGATTTTGTACTATATACTATGATTAGCCTATTGCTTTGATCATCACTAAATGCATATTATCTATACTTAATGTTAATGGATAACTTAATTAAATACCAAATCCAACGATGCCATGCCTCAAAACTATTGTTAATTAAGTTCTAATCAATAATTTATGGTGATTAATCTAATAATATATAACACACTCGTGATAAGTTTTGAAGCAAGGACATGTCATACGAAGGTGGTGGAACCAATTATGCTGGTGTCTTCTTATAAATATATTATAGAAAAGGTAACAAGCTTGTGAGTGCAATGAATTATTATTAAACGAGACTACGTTTTAAGCCAATATAAAAATATAATTAAAAGAATTTTAAATAAAGAATTCACTCCTTTAAAATTAATTAAAAAAGAACAAAAGCAATTTAAACCCAATATTAATTACTATAATTTATCATAAATACGATTGTCTCTTCTCTAATTGCGTTTGTATAATTGGGAATTGTAATAATTCACAACCATAATATATAATTCACAACCCGTAATTTAAAACCTTAAACTCTCTTTTGTCTCTACATTTTTTTTGATTTCCATGTAAAATTAAGACGTACAATTGTTTTCCCTTCACTAATCCCTCGACTTGAGTGTTCTTCTCTACAATTAAATTCCAATCAGAATTCAGACACCAATCTATCTTTCTGGTCTGCTCATGTGTTCTTTCACATGTTGATGCTGCTGTTGTTGAACTGCTGCTGTAAGAAGCATATGTCCTCGATGTTCCACAAATTGTCGGAAGCATCTCCGCCGCCTAACCAGGGATTGTTCTGCTCCATACCCTGGAAGTCCAATCCTTGATTGAAGTAGCTCGATGGGCTAGTTATGGAGTCCGAGAAACCAATCTGACCAGCTTGAAAGTAACTATCCGCATTAGGGTTGTGATTAACCGGGAAGTAGCATTCATTAGTCAGGTCCGAAACAGGCGAGACCTGAGCTCCGAACGAGTCCGACGTGCCTGAATTTTCAGGAGTGTAACTACAGTTCACGCGTGGTTGAGACAGGACCGAATTCTGGCTCCTACCCATGTCTCCGTTGTTGATGGG
This sequence comes from Erythroxylum roraimae, assembly GCA_027568915.1. Classification (NCBI taxonomy): domain Eukaryota; kingdom Viridiplantae; phylum Streptophyta; class Magnoliopsida; order Malpighiales; family Erythroxylaceae; genus Erythroxylum; species Erythroxylum roraimae. Next base: position 45,031,951 of record JAOSBL010000212.1, read on the forward strand.
TTGATGATCGGTCATGAAGTTACCGTTAATAACGGTGCTCACCGTACTGTTAGTAGCCGTGGCGGCTGTGGAGGCGGCGGCCGCATTTGCAGCTTGAATTCTTTCGACCAATCTAGGCATCCATAGGTATTTCATGGTGTCTTTGAACTGTTTACTGTTCACGTCACACTTGAGTTGTTTTGCGTGCTTTTGGACGCGGGTTCTCCAATAGTTTTTGATTTCGTTGTCTGTTCTTCCCGGCAAGTGCTGGGCAATCTTGGACCAACTGCAATATATTAACATCAGATTAAGGATATTGTACGAGAAAGCTGTTTGTTTCCCCAGAAACACTAATATACAAACGCTTAAAAAATCTATCACGTACCGGTTGCCCCATCTGGAATGGAGCTCCAGAATGACGAGTTGTTCTTCGAGGGTTATGTTCCCACGTCGAACATCTGGTCGGAGATAGTTGAGCCATCTTAATCTGCAACTTTTTCCAGTTCGTTTCAGACCTGTGTAGGTTTCATTGAATGGATTTTAAGTATTTGGTAAAGTTAATTAACGTGTAATTAACAGATCCATTAAAGGAAAAACTTGCTCGCTGATCAACTTTCTCTAGTAATACATATACTGAATGATTGAGTTCACGTGCACAGAGAAAGAGTCAGAAGTTGGGTGAGGCCGGGAGAGATGAAGAGGACATATCAGACCAATTTTGTTGTTTGGTTCTTGGAAAAATATGCAGAAAATTTTCCCGAGAAAAATATAAAGAAGAGTGTGAGAAAAAAAAACTACTTGTTTAGTGACGTACCTGCACTACGAGCAAGAGAGTTCCAACGACCCTCACCATGAGTGGCAATGTAATTGATGAGCTTCAAGTCCTCTTCAACAGTCCATGGACCCCTCCTGAGGTCGTCGTCATCACCAACCATGATCTCATCTTGATCATCGTCACTAATTTGTGCGGTGGATGATAAGGAAGGAGGGCTGTTCTTGACGTTCCTGGCCTTAACATCCATGCTCATATGAGATGATGATCAGAGTTGTTTTTGCCTTGAATGGAGAGACTGATTGATTGTAGGAGAAAAGGCCGTTTGATATAGAGAGACTTTTTGGGTCAAGGAGAGGAAGAGAAAGTGAGGGAGCGAGAGGGGTGGATTAGTACATGAAGCTATAGAAGGTGGGCTTTTATAGATAATAAAAAAGTTGGCATATGAGAATGACATATATTGCTCCAATACTAAATTTAAAGCATTAATTAGATGTGAACATTTGTAATTAAGATAAATAAATTCCATCATAATTACGGTAGATAAATCGTAATAATAGTTTAGATTTGTAATTTTTAAAAAAATTATATATATTAAATTGTAAAAAATATATCCATCAATAAAAAGTGATATTGACACTTTGAACTTTGACTTGTTGACTTTTTTCCCTTTCTAATGGAGTTAGTTGAAATGCATGGTTTTTCTTCCTTATTAAGTTTTGGAAATTGGTTTTTCTTTTACTTTAACCACAATTTCATATAACACTCAATTTTGGGTTTTATAAGACATAATATAATTAGAATATCAGTTTTTTTTTAGCAGATTGAGAGGTATTTGGCTGTTTGACCACATCAACTCATATTAGGGTTTTATTGGTTCTAATGAGGTCATCTATATAATTGTATTGAATTTAGTAATTTTAAAACATTTTTATTTTAACAAGTTTCATACCATTAACTTAATTCAAAATGTTCTTTTTTATAATATGATAACATGGAATAATTAAGAAAGTACTATATATGTTTATGAAATGTTAATTTAAACTAAACAACATTAATGCTTAGCATTTTACATTTTAAAATTTCTTACCATGCATTCAAAATAAAGACAATCAATGAGTAATTAGAAAAGAATTTCATCCAAATTTTGGATGTGATTTATTGAAAGAAAAAAATATATGTTTGTTTAAATATAATTATATTAGTTTCTTAAAATTTTCTTTTTCTTGAAGATCTGATCTTAAACAACAATTATATATGATTATGCTAATAACAATAATTATAAAATTAGCACCATTAATAATGTTAGTGAATATATAAAACCAATTAAATTGACCTCACACAGTAGCTTAAGCTATTGTGGTGAAACGGTCACTTAACATGGTATTAGAGCCTTTGTGACCAAGTGGTCGTGAGTTCAAATCCTACTATCCACCTATTATTCAGCACAAGGTAGAGTGAACTTGTGCAAGTTTCAAGCCCAAAGGGCTTTCACTTGAGGGGGTGTGTTAGTGAATATATAAAACCAATTAAGTTGGCTCACACAACAGCTTAAGCTATTGTGGTGAAACGGTTACTTAACAAATAAAAACATTAATGATAGTAATCTATACTTGATTTAAGGCCTCTAGAATAATAAAACAAAAAATTAAAAAAAAACCTTGTTTGTATATCAATCTTTCATAAACATCAAGAACTTGACAAATTAAACATATCCTTAATCCATTAATCAAAAGTAATTAAACTAATTAATCATTGTATGAGAACCATAGATAAAAAATTAGGGGTGTCAATGCTATTTAATCAAAAAATATATAAAGAGTGTTGTTTCTTATCAAGCCTACAAAACTTTAATTTGTGTCACATAATGTCTCATTCATATGCATTGCTCTTAATTCCCTTTCCACCCATTAGCAAGCTTTAAGCTTTTGGGGTCTCCACTAAGAACCATCATATGATTATGTATGTGAAAGGTTTTCACATGTGTGCTATGGCTTGGACACACTTTCCCGTCCTTCAATAACCCACTTTTCGTGGGAAGCTCAAAACCAAAGATGTGTCGCTAGTTCAATGAAAAGAGAAAGAGAACATAATTACATTCGAGCAAGAGCAAAGGACAACATTATTATATACAAAATAGTTAATAATTAACTTGTTGTCGTGGCAACCAATTAAAGTTTTGAATAAATAAATAATTACCAATTCTCTTCATGATAAGCCATGAACCATTTAGAGTAATAATAGTCTCATGTAAACTTATATAATAAGGTCACGTGCGAGGGTATATACTTGCAACTTTAAAAGGGTGTTGTCTAGCTTCCAATAATAACTTGTTTTGTCTCTTACTTGTAATGTTGGAGACATCTTTGAACTCGAAAATCATTTGTTGTTCTTGTGCTGTCGGGTTTGATGTTCTCTGGACCTTGTTTTGCTGTGATTTTTATATAGTTGTAAGCATCTCAAAAGGCTGTGAATTAAATGGAAAACCACATATGATATAAAGGCACAGGACCCATTTAAATGTTTTGATAAAACAATGCACAGAGAATGTGAACAGAACAACCTCGTGTAGGCCAAAATGATGCTACTATAGTTTAAGAAAATAATTAAATTAAACGCGACGTTTAAATATAAAAATATGAGAAATATATTGTTTCATTGATTTATAAAAAATTATTTATTGTCTCTTAATTAATTATTTTTAAATCTATAATTTTCTTAATCTCGATATAAGATTAAAGACAAGATATTGACATTTTTTATTTCACGAAACATTACTTTAATAAGTATTAACCTTATGGAACTCATTGTTATATATACATAGAGAGAGGTGTAATTGATTCTCTGTATCAAAAAGAAGTGTTGTATGGAGTTAAACTCAAACTTTTTAATTGTCATCAATATTCTATCAGATTCGATAGGGAGAAGTTTGACAAATTGTTTCTCGGCTTAGGGTATTAAGTTATTAATGACTAAAAAGTGGGTGGTGAAGTTGCGTCATGTCTCTCGAGAAGGAAATATCAATGTATTGACTGGTTGACTAAATCTTATAAGTCTACATCAGATTGGTATTATGTATCTTCAGAACCCTTCTCAGATTGTCTAACCCTGCTGCATAAGGACATAATTGATGCTTCTGGCTAGAGGTGCAGTGCGTAGTTGTTTAGTTTTTGTGTTTATCTCCCAAAAAAGTGTTGTAGCTATAGAGATCTATACTTGAGGAGACACCTTATTATAGGAGTATAAAACCCTATATTGAGGTTGCTTTTTTGCTTTAAAGCATAATCTTTATTCTCTTTGATAGAGAGAATAAGCAAGTATTAAATTATGTACAAGGAATAAGGTGTGGAGACTTGTGTGAAAGTTGATAGTTCTAGATGGATTCTAAGGAGAATATGTTAATCATACTCCCCCAAAGGAGACTCCAACGACAAAACAAAGATTAGATAAAGTAATAATAAATTCTATTCCTTTGACACTTATCCCACTAAATTAAACTAAATCTTTTCTTCTATGACTAGAAAACTACTTGTTTAATCACTAATTGGACTCCTTGTGTTCTCTCCACTTACTTCAGGTAACAAACCTCCTTCCATTATATGTGGTTGTCAATTGGTGACCCTAATAGATGTTAACATCTATTTAACTTGTATGGGTAGGACTATGTTTTTACTTTGAATTATAATGTTACCAAATCAAAAAAGAAGAGACATGTGACTATTTGTATTTGGACGTATCAGTTTAGGCTTTAGGTTAGACATTTATGTGTTCAAACTTCAAACTCGAATCTAGACCTATATGTATGAACAGGGTGTGAAAAAACATGACTTTAAACTTAGATTGATCTGATTCATATTCAAACATTTCTACCAATATGTATGAACAGTGTGTGAAAAAACATGACTTTAAACTTGGGTTTAATTTAATTTTTTTAATTATAATCTGAGTTTAACTTGATGAGGGTAAGATAACTCAGCTACTCCCAACTTATCCTACATAAACAAAACTTGTTGTGAGCTAAACAAAGTGTCATTGGAACCCAAAAACAATGGGATGAGTTGAAAATATTGGACTAGCTTCATTCTTCGTGAAAGTGACATCAATCAATTCTTTCCTTCAAAATTCCTTGTCAAAAGCCGTGCGGATTTTAGGGGTTAATGGGTTGACAATTCCACTAGGACGGTGCTAATACACCGTATTAGATGAACATTTTCTCACATCTCTTTTTCCTTTTCTTTCCCTTAGATACTTTTTTTTTTTTTTGATTCGAGGAAATTTCGTAGACGGGCCAAGCGGGCACACTTTTCCGAAGGTTCAAATGGCGCACCACTCCACAGGCGGGCTAAGCGGGCGCACCTCATCATCGAGAGCCCAACTAGTTCTCCACTTACGGGTAAAACTCCGACTGTCCCAGGCTCTTACAAGAGAGGCTAGTATAGAATAGAACTTAGGACCTAACCGAAACTAAGCTCCGCTCTCAACCATCGAGCCGAAGCATTAAGCCATATTTGCACTATAACACAATTATTACTCTTTGTGTTATAATTTTAATACACTAATAAGGTGTGTATATATATACACTTAAACCATGATTTATTAGAGAAAAACCCCTTTTGTTTCCTCATGTTTTCTAGCTAAATTATCACTTGTAAGAAGTATAATATAAGTATATGTAAAATTTAGTTCTCTTTCTCATGCTTTCTTCTCCATAAACTGAAGCGTCTTTGACCAAAACTCGTGCTAGAGCCCCCCCTCCCTTTTTTTTTAATGTGTTACACCTCTTTGAGGCATGTGTATAATTTTCCTGGCCTACGATGTGTACATGTTAGGTTTGAAAACTTTGTCAATGTTTGACGATTTTGTTCAAAATTAAATAATTACGAGTGCCTTCTACAAAAGCTAACCAACAGTTTCAACCATGGTTTTAATTTTTAATTTGAGATTCAAACCCTTATTATGATTTGTTTAATTATCCTAATTTGCAATTTAAAACTTCAATTCTAACTTTTTCTATTAAAAATGAATATTTCTTTTTAATTATTCATGTTCCTTTTCAATTCTTAAAGGATAGAAAATATTGAAAATGCAATCTAGATTAAAATTCAATATTGTTCATTACTTAAACAAAGCAGAAGAAGAAGAAGAAAACAGAAGAAAAAGAGAAGAAGTGTCACTCATATTCTTTTTTTTTTTAATACAAAGGAACCCAAAACACAATTAGTCTAATGCTTGCAAAACCCGGCGGTACTCAATGCCTTGCCGGTCTTGTCGAAGAAGATCCTAGATGATCAATGGAGGCTCTCGAAGAATGTGGACGCCTGGACATGTCCCGCCTGCCACAGCTGCCAGTTGATTCGCGCACTGGTTTCCCTTCTGATGTATGCGTTGGACGCGCACCTCCCAAGCATGCCGGAGCAATCCTTGAATACCTGCCAATAGAACAGAAGTACTATCAGTCTCTGAAATTGGAGCGGAAAGCAAATTAATGACCTCTAAGGCATCGACTTCTAAAATGACCTGACGGTAACCAGAAGCCCAGGCTAGGGTGAGGCCCGAATGGACTCCCCATAGTTCGGCCAGAATGGAGGAGCCACTACCAAGGTGCTGAAGAAAACCTCCGCACCACTACCCCTGACTATCTCGAGTCAGTCCCCCAGCGGTAGCTACGTCCCGGCCCGGTGTAAAGGAGCCGTCCGTATTAAGTTTGGCCCAGGTGTTTGGAGGTACAGTCCATCTTACCCGGCCACCCAAAGGGAGTCCCGTTCTTTTGTTTTTTTTAAGAATACCATACGAATCTCATGCCAGATTTACCTTCATAAACTCGCAAAGAATTAAGGATTACCATTAAACTAATCCTACCGCATTCATAATACCAACACAATTAGACAACTAATAAGAAAGCCGCCAAAGCAAACTCAGAAAACGACTGCCACCAATGTCTCATCCCCGAGACGCATGCCTTAGTTTATAGCTAATTTTTAAGACAAAAGTACGAGTTTCTTGTTCCCTTGGTCATTCCTTTTTTGGTTGAATATGCGTAACCATGTTGGCCTCTACCTCTTCTCTGCTAATCATGGTTTCTTCTTTTTTCTCTTTAATAATCCAAATCTCTTTAGTTTCTTCTGGCCATGGTCGTGTCACTTAGAGAAAAAAGGGTTTTGCTTAGTTTAATATAATGCCTTCTTCATTCAACGTTAAGACCATCTAGGTCCTTCGGTTTTACCAGCTTTAATTCTCTTAATCACCATTCACACTGCATGGAGAAGATGATCGAAATATTTCAATTATGGTCGGAATCGTTATAGTTTACAATCGCAATATAATCCATAATCCGTAATTTAACAAAAGGTTAGTGTGAATCAGTTTGAAGTAATCAGGATTAATCACAGCAAGTTGGCAACTACTGATGGTGATTACTTGCAACTGGTTAAGCGCATAGGTTTTTGACGGTATGTCATAGAACTATTGGCTACGAATCTAATCATCTTTAGGACGCATAATACAAAGTAAACGACGATAAGATCTATTAGTTAACCGTCCTAAGATACGTAAATTGACCATTAGTAGCAATCCATGTTTCATTTTCTATACAACTAACAACATAAACTCTTTTTAACACTTGTAATTGAGGAAAGGGTAGAGAGAAGGAGGGGACCAACAGCCAACTACTCTTTGTTTTCCTTCTTTCGACAAGTAATATGTGAATTTGGAGTTTTGTCATAAGAGATGATCGCAATAGTGACAATAACAAGATGACGAGGATAATAGAAATGCATAGATATAAAAAATTTTAATAATCGATTTTTGTTAGAGTATAATCAAGCACTAATTGTTTCAATTTAGAAATTTTCATGTGCTCTAATTACGTTTAATGTGTGATAAGAATAATCGTCTCTACTAGTTATGGATAAGGCTGCGTACTACTAGGTCTCTCTAAATTATGCGCTTCATTAATGAGATTTATACTGAATATTCCCTGTGCCTCTTGAAGAAATTCAAACCTGGACTTATTATTCGTCACATTATCTCAGTCATCAACTATCTTATTTATTTCTTCATCTAAAGTATTATGTCGTATATTGAGGATGATTATTAGATTTTTTTGTACCAAAGAGAAAAGTGTGCAGAAGAGAGAGAAAGTTTATATCAAAATTTGCTCTAATCTTAATCGATGACCAAACGACCTCTGATTTGGATGAATATAGTACAGTATGAGAATTAATAGTGTTTAGTATTTGATAATTATAGTAGAATTTTATAGGAATGATAAGAATTATGTACGTGGGGACCAAGAGATGAAGAAAACCAAAAGCGCTTTTCGTCTAGGTTCAATGGCACCTCTTCCTTCGAGTCCACGCAATAGAAAGGACTTGTGCTCTTTGCCCTTTTTCCAATTCTACTTTATGATAACTTTAGGGTTTATTAAGCATTCTCCACCTTTTCAAAGAAAATTCGACCATCGAGATTCATGTTTCTACTAACGATATTATAGACTTGTCTCAAGAAAGTGATGGGAAATTATTATTCTTTTTTTAATTTTACTTTGCCTCTTTTGTTTCCTACTTGCTTTCTACCCATTTATCTTGTCATGTCATATTGCATGTTGTCACTAATAATAATAATAATAATAATAATAATAATAATAATAATAATAGG
>JAOSBL010000212.1:45045587-45078031 GCA_027568915.1 Erythroxylum roraimae
ACAAGGTCCGAAGCTTGCTTCTCCAATCTCAAATCGCAGTAGGGGTCCACAAGCCCAAGACGCCCACAAAGATAACAAAACGATGAGAGCCTTTCATACTTGAACTCTGCGTATATCGTTGTGCCATCAGCCAAACTGATTTTCTTTTTACGAAACAGAGGTTGAAAGACATTGATAGACACCCTCAATCTCATATATGGCCTGGTGGTACCAGTGAACCCTCGTGGGTCATATTCAACAAATTTACCCACAAAATTCCCAAATCTCTTCGCCATGGTCTCTGACATATACCCGGGAGGGAGATTGTGAATTTGTAGCCAGTGGTCACAATACCTAATCGGGACTGTTCTGGCCTTTTCCCCTTTGGCCAAGGGATGGAGAACCAGTAGGTGTATGTTGAAAGTCCACGGGTAGCGATCCAGAACTCTTTGCACGTCTACTTCATGGAAAAATTTAAACTTGAAACGCCCTTCCCCTAATGCTGAGATATGAACGCCTCTTGCCGGTCTCCAGATGTTGGCCAAAGTATTACTCATAGCCTCGGGACTGATAATGGCCTTGGTGAGAAACAGACCCACCAATGAGTTCTCGTTGGAGTCGTTAGTGTCCCCTTCCAAGTCTTCCTAGTGCCAGCCTTCCTCCTCAGCATCTTGTAAAGAGAGGTTCGCCATGGCGCCGTTCGTTGCCGCACTCGAAGACAACGTGTCACTGTGGACAAACAAAGTGAGGGATTAAAATACAAGTAGAATGCAAAATTCTAAGTCGGTCCAAATTTGACCTGGCTCGGCCTACTACCATCCTTACTTCTTGCTATTGGGACATTGGGCCATAGTTAAAAATAGGCTACGTTTATGTTGGGTTGTACTTGTACTAGTCTCTTACCAGATCATCAAAATCGGGTAGCCCAATTGAATGTAAAGTCCAAGTCGAATCGAAGGAGCATTGATGGTGTTCAAGTAAAGTAACTCTTTTCTTGTTCAATTCAGTTCTCTCTCGCCCTTTCCAAATCAAAACCAACTATATCATAGACCTTGATCAGATTTTTCCTTTCGGAGCCAAAAATGTTCTTCACAGGCGACCCGACGACTCGGAAGCGGGTAGATTTGGGTGGTCGGAGCTCCAAGGAGAGGGATAGGCAAAAGCTGTTGGAGCAAACTAGGTTAGAGCGTAATCGCCGATTGTCGTTGAGGCAACAGAATTCCGCTGCTATTACTATTCAGGTTACTTTTTTGTAATTAGTTGAAATCGAAGTCTTTTTCTGAATGCAAAATTGGGTATTTTACTTGTTGCAACTTATTAGTACTTTACAGAAATGCTTCAGAGGTAGGAAAACCTTGGAAGCTCAACAATATGAGGTTCGAGACCAATTCTATTCTGTCTACGGAAAACATTGTCAAAATATAGACAGGTGGGTGTTTAGTGATAACCCCGTTTACTGTTTGTACAAAGTCTATTTGACGATTCTCTTGATGTTGAGGGATTTGTACGACTTTCTTTTCGCTTTTGCAATTTTCAGGCGTTGTTTTGGTCCAGATTCTGAGTTCCTACGCCAGCTGTTGTTTTTCTTTGATGCAAAAAATTGTGATGATTTTGCGGCCTTGACGGTGACTTGTCAGCTGCTTCTGCATATTGTTAAGGATAGTGGTACTTTACATCTAAATCTTCTTGGTTTTGTTTTGTGGGTGTGATCAAAATGACCTTTCCTCTTTTCCCTTTTGTTTGGAGTATTTGTATGCCTTGTGAGGTTGTGATGTCACTGCATTCCCACCTGTTTGTTGTATTGTTTGCGTCTTTCTTTTGCACTTATATGGGTTAGACGTGTCTTCAGTGCGTAAGTATTGCCATTGCAAATGACAAGGAATGAAATACTTTTATTAATGCTATATGTACGGCAATTTAGATTTCATTTCCACATTCTTTATGGTATGCATGTCATATGAATGTATATTCTTGAGTTGTCGTGCATGCTGCCCTTTGCTGTTCAGTTATTGTTTGGCAGATTAAACAACTTATCCTTATGGTCCAGGAGATGTTATCATTCTATTTGGGGGTGTTGATTATCGAAGTAAGCATGCTGTTGTCGACTACAGAGTGAAACGTTTTGCCTTTACATGTATCCAGGCCTTGTATCAAAACCGGTTGGTTCTGTGAAGTCTTCTTCATTAATAATCTCTAATTAGCACAGGGCATAGATATATTGTTGACATATTTTCTGTTGATTTACTTGTATAAGTGATCCTTATCCAATTGTAGTATCTTGTGGCAAAGTGAAGAGTTGAATAGTTATAAATGTTACTCCTTGTGGCTTCCAGGTTTTCTACACCATTTCGAGGTGAAGTTGTATACTATTCAGGACATTGATTATCATATTTGCAGAAGATGTTTTATTGCATGCATGAATGGATTTAGCTTACCTCTTGGTAGCTGTTATAGGAGATACCATAGTGACTTGATAGGAAAACTCCTGACATGGTTTATAGGCAGCTTATGGTTTTTGCACGTAAAGGTCATGTTTTGATCTTTTGGGCAAGAGGTGAGGACCTGAATCATAATGGAACATACATAAGCATGGGAGTTCTGGCATAATTATTAGAGCTTTGTGCTCATAGTATCAAAATATAATAGGTAGTTTTGAAAAGTTGCGTTACTCTTGTATTATAGTTGTATCATGGAGATTTTAAAACACATCGAATTACTTTATAGTAACTGCTTCAATGATTTAGTGCACGAAAGAGAAATAAATACTTAAAGATGGCTAAGCTTAGCAACTTAGTCTCTAGGATCAAATGACACTGGCACACTTTTTGTTAAGATAGCATGCTTTTTAGGAATTTTATTTTCTACCTTTTCATTTTCTGTTTTGGCTACATAACACTTGTTCAAGGGTATCTGATATTTACAATTTCTCATTAAATGTGGCAAGTCAATATCAGTGATTTTTTTAAAAGTGCATTTTTCATGCAATTGTTGCTCATTTCTGTTCTCTTTAATGCAGAGAGCAATTGAAGGGTCAACTTTTAATGATGCCTGCGGAATCTAGTGCTCCAGTAACTTTTTTGCTGGAAACTGTAAATTTGTTGATAGACCCCAAACTTCCATGGGCTTGTAAGATTGTTGATCATCTCTTGCAAAGAAATGCATACTCTCTACTCAGACAAATTGTTCTTGCAGGCAAAGTATGCATCTAATTCATAAAAATTGTTTTTAGTGAAGTCATCTTCTATCATTTGCCAATTTTAGTCTACCTTGTCCCTTTTCTCTTCCCAATCCTCTCCAACTGGCCCCTTATTTCTTGTGTGTTGGATGCCAGAAATTCCTTCCATACTGGTAGTGCTAAGAAACCTTATATAAGACATTTGAATTGGTCATATGAAAATGGATGTCTTTTTCCATTAGGTTGTTGTTAAATGATATGATGCTGGTACCGAATAATCCAGCATATTGCAAAAGAAAAAGATGATTTGAAAAGGAAACTGGTCATTTTAATCATTTGATTAGAAATTGGCTTTTCTCATGGTTAGGTTAACACTGCCAACCAGATTGAAACGTATTTTTTGTTATTTTAACTTTCTTAGACCTGTGTGAGTTACTTAAGACTTTTTTATTCTGAAATGACACGCAGGAAAATGTAGAGGCTTGTAGTTCCGTAGGGAAAGTATCTTCACTAGAGCGTATGGTCGCCCTTATCATTTCTCACATTGGTCAGCTGCCATGTATTTGTTCCAGTATTGATCCTCGGCGGAGTTTCTCATCTCAGATGCTGACAATTCCATTCCTGTGGCAACTTTTTCCTAATTTGAAAGAGGTGTATTTTGCTTATTTGCCTTTCTAATAACTTTCTAATATGTTTATCATGTACGAAAGAAGATTGGAGAAAAGAACAAGGAAAAAGCAAATGCTATGATGAATTTTATCTTTTTAGTTTAGGACTCGTTAATTTTGTTATTGTTGCTGCCTTGTGCTGCATATTTCCTTAATTTTCTTTCATTTGCTAATTGTGTAGTACTTAATGGAGTTATGCTTTTTGTTAAATTTATATCCAGGTATTTGCAACCTCGCGTCTAAGCCAACATTATATTCATCAAATGGCATTATGTGTGAAGAATCATGCTAACGTGTTGCCCAATGATATATCATTTGAATATCCTGGTTATGCCTGCCTCCTTGGGAATATGTTAGAAACTGCAGGAGTTGCTCTTTCTCTGCCTGACTGTTCATTTGGGATGGTAAACAATTGTTCTAATTTGTTTTAGTTTTCCTTCTTTATTAGTCTGTCCATTGAGGATTTGCAGTGTTCAAGATAATGTTTTGGGAAATGAGAATTCTAAAGAAGCTGTTGACTGTAAGAAACTGCTTTTGTTAACTCTCCAAGTTTAATGTTCAATTCTCAGAATGAGGGCAACGTATATTTTTCTTTTCTTTTGTCTCTCTGTTTCTTTTTTTAATGACTTTTCAACATTGACTTCAAAATGCTATTCCGGCATCTTTTTCATTTCAGGTTCAATGAGTTTAACACATTATTTCTATTTGGTTTAGAGAAATGAATTGTATAATGAAACCCTCAACTAAAATGATAAACAAGAATACTTTTTTTAATAAATAAATGCACATTACATGTCTTAGTTCTTGGGGTTCATCTAAGGATCATTTTGGGTATTATCCTTACCTTTGGGTTACTTGGAACTTGATGTAACGTTTTCTGTGTTAGTCATCTTGCTTTAGTTGTATCTAAGATTTTTACATTCTGCAACTAATTTCCTCCAATTAGGCCATTGATATTGCAGCTGTCACAACTTTCCTGTTGGAGGCACTTCCGTCAATGAAAGCATCAAGTCAGGAAACAAAAGAAAGTATGTACTCTTTAGTGTGGTCCATTTGTTTGATTCTTACACAAGTTATTGATTGAGGACTTCAGGTTCTGGGCTGAGTGAGGATGAGGTGACCCTGCCTGATGAAATGGGAGTAGCTCTGAGTAGAAGTTTAGAGAAACAGATTATGAATGCTATAGATTCACGCTTTCTTTTGCAACTGGTATTCATGTTGATACTCTTTCTCAATAAATAATAACACTTCTACGTTGAGGCAACCAACTAACAATTTGATACTTTGCCTTGGAGCAGACAAATGTTCTATTTCAAGGAATTTCGCCAATGAAAGATTCAAATAGTCAACTGGATGAAACAGACGTTGCAGCTATTGGGGCTGCTTGTGCATTCTTGCATGTCACCTTTGACACTTTACCCCTTGAGCGGATCATGACTGTACTAGCTTATAGAACTGAACTTGTTCGAGTTCTTTGGAATTTTATGAAGCGTTGTCATGAAAACCAAAAATGGTCATTCTTATCAGAGCGGTTATCATATCTACCAAGAGAAGCTCCTGGTTGGCTTTTACCTCTCGCTGTTTTCTGTCCTATTTACAAGTAAGTGTTCTCTTCTTAATTTGATGACTTTTTTTTACGATTTGCTTTGTTTTATAGCAGTCCATTTCATGATGAATCAGTTGTGACATTGAACAACACGATGTTTTTAGAAGAACCTATCCAAGTGGACAAGTTCCTGCAAATGCCTAGTTTTTCTTTCTTCTTCTGGAAGTAGATATTTCTATCTAACTCCTGATGATCAAACAGGCATATGCTTACAATTGTTCATAATGAGGAGTTCTATGAGCAGGAGAAGCCACTATCACTAAATGATATCCGCTCCCTAATTATTATACTGAGACAGGTGAGTTCTTGTTGACCATTTGCAATTGAACATGTCTGAAAAAGGATGTGTAAGGTGGAGATTATTACTCTTAGTGGCTAGATTTTAGAATCTGTTTAGTAATGATAATATCAGTTGACATCTGTGCATTTGCTATTTTCTGTAGGCCTTATGGCAGCTCTTATGGGTGAATCCTATGGCACATAACAATTCGGTAAAACCTGCTGCTAGCACCTCTGCCAGTAAGCGGAACCCTGTTGAATCCATTAAAAAAAGAGTTGGTATTGTAGCCTCTGAGCTCCTCTCTCAGGTAATTGTTGGGCTTTTCCAGTCTAATGAGATAAATATTGTTTGTCAATCATGGAATGTTATTATTTTCATTTGATATATATATCTGGCCTTTTGTTGCTTGAAATTGTTAAACTTCATGATGTAGTTACAAGATTGGAATAATAGAAGACAATTCACACCATCCAGTGACTTCCATGCCGACGGTGTTGATGATTTTTTCATTTCTCAGGTAATGGCATCTCCAAGAGTTCTTGATGATCTGGAATGGAACATCATAATCTTGATTTTCTTGCATTTTCTTTTACAGGCCGTAATTGATGGGACCAAGGCAAATGACATATTAAAGAGAGCTCCTTTTTTGATACCCTTCACAAGCAGGGTTAAAATATTTAATGTAAGTAGTTTATCTTGTGTGACTATGCTTAAATTAGGTGTAATTTCTTAAATTGTCAGCAAGAGAGTTAAGGTGGCTATTATGAATGTTTCTTTTTATATCTACCCTTCCTTTTCCATTTATATACTCATCCTGAATTTCCCCTTTAGAGGAGGTCAATAGCTGAATGCAAATTTGGATTTGCATTTTCTTGGTTGAAATGTGACATAAACTTTGTCTTTCCAGTCGCAACTATCAGCAGTAAGGCAAAGACATGGATCACATGGTGTTTTTACAAGAAATAGATTTAGAATACGACGTGATCATATTCTAGAAGATGCTTACAGTCAGATGAGTGCATTATCTGAAGAGGATCTTAGAGGCCTGGTAATGTTCTTGTCTGTGTTTATATTTGTATTAGAGAATTCTGTTTCTTGAAACAGTTACTCTTGTTTGTCACATGTAGATTCGTGTATCATTCGTAAATGAGTTTGGAGTTGAGGAGGCTGGCATTGATGGTGGTGGAATCTTTAAAGATTTCATGGAAAATATTACTCGAGCAGCCTTTGATGTGCAGTATGGCTTATTCAAGGTCTATCCTTTGCTTTATTCTTGCTTTCCTCTGCTTCTTTCTCCTTCTATTTATGTCTGTGTGTACGCTCTTGTGTCAAGAATGGAATTCCCTTAGCATATTAGTTTCTACATGCAAATCCTAAAGATATTCTTTTACTCTGCTGGAATATTTAAATACAAAGTCCACGGACTATTACTCTAAAAAGGCAATCAGTGCATGCTTTATTTCCAGATAGAGAGCGAGGAGTATCATGGAAGTCTCCTGCTTGTACGTGAATAAGATTGAAACTGAATTTTCTCTTCAAAAGCATAAATAAATCTTATTGGAGAAAAAATGAAACTTAGATATTTTTGGTTAAGTGTGTTGAATTCCCACATTGACTAGAAGCAAGATTTAGGTTTTGAAGATGGTGTCACCCCTCGTATATGAGCCACTTGAAGCATAATCCATTCATTTCCCCTCGAAGATGCAGATAACTCTAGTACTAAATTTAATACCTTTCAACTTAGTTTGTTCTAAGTTTTTTTCCCCCCATTTATGTTGGATGTAGTAGCAGCTTGATTTTTACAGATGACTGCCAAGGAAGAGGTATTAAAATAAATGAGCGGAAAGTGAAAATACTTATTAGAGAAAGAAGAGTAGTAAATAGAGAACATAAGTTTAGATTCTTGTGTTTGTCCTCCATCACATTACTTTTTCAGTGACTCATAAATCTAGCAGTGGTGTCAAGTTATGGAATATTGAGCTGATTGCTCTGTTGTTACTTAAAATATCATTGTCAGTCAGGTTATAAATGACTGAAATCACCATTATCCAGTGGGGTATCAAGTTAGCGCTGTACTTTCTGAATTTTGAAGCGTTGGCTTGATGAGAATTGAAGTATGCATATCAAGAAAGTTAAGGATGGGATTCATTGGAAAAATAATTTGAAGCCCTTCCAAGACTCCTGGGGCTGTCTGATTGGTGGTATGAGGGGTTATGTTTGTTTAATCACTTTAGGTGTAAGGTCTTGATGTAATTAGTAGCTTTCTAGGTCTCATTATGATATACTTGATCTTTGAAAGGGTTGGAGCCTCTCTGATGGCATATTAATTAACTCTCTGTGAAGGCACTTATACCTGGACCCGCCTTTATTTTTTTCCAAGGTTTAAGAATCTCTAATTTTCTCCAAGAATGCTGCCGATGGATCAACATAATTGGATACTAATTTGAAGGAATTTCTTTGTTTGGAGTTTACACTTATTCCTTTGTTGCTTATTGTACGCCCTTAGCTGTGGGTTATGCCATTGGGATCTGTTCTGTGCTGTTGTTTTATTTATATACCTGGCAGTTTAAGTAGTGGTTGCTTGCATATATTCAGGAAACAGCTGATCATCTACTCTACCCAAATCCTGGATCAGGACTTATACATGAACAACACCTCCAGTTTTTCCATTTTCTTGGAACCCTACTTGCCAAGGTTTGGTGCCACCTTTTTATTTGTTATGGTTAGTTAAATAATCTAACAAAATTCGTGGCCCTTATTCGAGGCGTAAAAGGGAAGACATCCCTTTAGGTCTACCTCTGTGGTTACTTCTGGCTTGCATATCTTCACATATGGCCAACTAATAATGTTTTACTTTGGATTTCATTAATTTCCTTGAACATATACTTTTGCAGGCTATGTTTGAAGGTATTCTTGTTGATATCCCTTTTGCAACATTCTTCCTGAGCAAGTTGAAACTAAAGTATGTATTAACTCTAACACTTGCTTTCAAACTGCTGTTTCCGTTGAAAGAACTAAAACTTAGCATCTAGTTATTTTAGAGCCAATGTTATTTAGTCCTCCTTAAGGTTAAAACTTGGCGGCTAGTTATTTTAGAGCCAATGTTATTTAGTCCTCCTTAAGGTTCTTTATTATCTAGGTCGGTCAATTTTCATTGTCTATTCATTAAGAGTGCTGTTGCTGGGCCTGAATGCTAAAATGCCTTGCTGTTATGAATTATTTCACTGCTCCTATGACTCTGTATGATGTGTACCTCTTCTGATTGATCAGGCATAACTACTTGAATGACTTGCCTTCACTGGATCCAGAATTATATCGCCACCTTATTTTCCTAAAGGTAAATTTATTTTCTTATGGTTGTTTGTGGCCTGGCTTGTATTCTGTTCTTATCCTTCTTTTACTGTGAAAAGGTGAATTGTTAATGGAGATGTGTATCATACTACATAGTTCTTACCATATATTCCAGTGTTGATAGTTTCATTAGTCATAAATAAAATGCTAGCAAGTAAAATAGAATTCTGCAGTCTAGTTATGATGTGCTTAATTTCATACTGTTTGACTTACTCAAGCGTAAGCTTTGTTTTCTCCAACTCAAACATGTAATATTAAGCTCAGGTTTTACTTAAAACTGAGAATGAACAACAGTTTGAGGAGGTGGTTTTACTGTTCAGTCCATCTGAGAAGGCGACTTGGTGCTTTTTGACGTGGATGTTATTGGAGATGGTTTTATGTTTTGAGTTTCTTTCTTTTCTTGTTGCTTATTTATCTTATGATTGCTCATACTTATGCCATCTACAGCATTATCAAGGTGATATTTCTGAGTTGGAGCTCTACTTTGTAATTGTGAATAACGAGTATGGAGAGCAAACAGAAGAAGAGTTGCTTCCTGGGGGTAGAAACATTCGAGTCACTAATGAGAACGTTATTACATTTATCCATCTTGTATCCAATCATCGATTAAATTTTCAGGTATTTTTTGCTTCACTTTATACTATTCCAACAGTTGATTCTGAAATCATCCTTGTTCCTGATGTTCTGTCACACTGTAACGGTTTTGTGGTCTGAATCACTCTCACTTACAGATACGTCAACAAAGTTCCCATTTCTTGAGGGGGTTTCAACAGCTTATACAGAAAGATTGGATTGATATGTTTAACGAGCATGAACTTCAGGTATGTTCACCCAATTTGTAATTATAAACTCAATCTGTGAATGAAGTGGTCATTTTTTTCTTTGAACACATATAAAAAGACATGTTGGACTGAAATGGTTGTTCTCTTCTTTGAACTCATATAAAAAGGCATGTTGGACAGTAATTAGATTTTAGATGAGAAATCACATTCATTTACAGTGACCAATGGAATTCCATTGATCAATGACATTGGCGGTTTGTGAAGATTCACTTGGTGGTTGCTTGGAGGCTCTCCCCAAACTTGACCAGAAAAGAAGAAGTAAAATGGAAGAGCATGTTTATTCCAATAATGTACTTACCCATTTGACCTATTTTTTTGAGTTTACAGCTCCTGATCTCTGGTTCAGTTGACAGCTTGGATATTGATGATCTTCGTACACATACCAATTATGCTGGCGGTTACCATAGTGTAAGTTTGTTTCTTTTTATTTTTTGACATTGTTCTGAAATGATATTTCAGTGGGAGATTGCAGTGTTGGCTTCAAATGTAGATGATGCACCGGTTTTAGAAATTAGATTTTGTTCATATTGTTTTCTGGTAATTAAATTTTTTTTACACCAGAGAAAACGATAAATATTATAGAAAATAAAGATGGACAAAGAAAATCCTAGATTTTGAAACAAACTTCTTAGAATATATGTAGGTAAATCCAACAAGTTACCACTTCAAGCCTCAAGGTTTTCTAGTTATTACTACAATTTCTTAGATGAATCTTTTGCCAATTCCAGAATTGTCATTTGTTCTCTACATTTTGTTCTTTCTGATCTTTTCTTCTCTCTCTGTCTTTTCTTTACCTTTCTAGTGAGAAACTGATTTGGAACGTCTACTATTCCATTTTCTCCCAATTCAACATTCCCAGCAGCATCAATTTTAATTACAAAGGAATCTTTGTTTGATGTTCTTCTGGAAAATGATTAGAGTTCTGGATCTTGCTGCGAAATGTGTATATTGTTTGGCCTCCCTTTATATGGGATGAGACATTTGTCTGACCTGTAATTACCATTTCTTAACAGGAGCATTATGTTATTGAGATCTTCTGGGAAGTTCTCAAAGGCTTTACAATGGAAAATCAAAAGAAATTTTTGAAGTGAGTTTCCTCTTCCCTAATAAATTTTATTTTTTTGAGAGGTTGACTGTACTTTTACATTGGTTATCAGCTTTTTGTTCGATTGTGAATGCATGTTCAACATGATTTGACCGCAAAAATCTTCCAGGTTTGTGACGGGATGCTCACGAGGACCCCTACTTGGTTTCAAATACCTTGAGCCATTGTTTTGCATACAGAGGTGATATTTTGACTGTCAAGATTATTTAGTTACTCTGGTCTTATCTAGGTGGCAGGCAAAGGGTACAAAAACTTTGATCTTTATATCCTTAAAGATTGTAATATCTCTTGCTGGCATTTTCTTTTAGGGCTTCTGGCAGTGCGTCAGAGGAAGCTCTTGACCGCTTACCAACATCAGCTACTTGTATGAATCTTCTGAAGCTTCCACCTTATAGAAGGTTTGTCTGCATATCCCTTGAATTATTATAAGCGAAATGAATTGATGTGCAACAAAAAGTTGGATGATAAAATATATTAGCACTCAATGATTTTTGTGCATTTTAGGAATCCATTGCACTTTGTCATTGCACCACTCAACCTTTGCAGATTACATATGAGGGGGGCAATTGTGTAACTATACATTCTTTACTGGTTGTTATTTCCTGGATAAGATGGCTATACTTGAAGTCTCTTTTTGGTTTTTCCTGAACTAATTTATTTCTTCTCGTAGTGCATATGCTAAAATTTTTGTACGAGTGGTCAATCCTTATTTACCAATTATCTTGTTTAATGTTTCTTATGTAGCAAGGAGCAGCTGGAAACAAAGTTGCTATACGCTATAAATGCTGATGCGGGCTTTGATTTGAGCTGATTTGTGGATTTGTTCATAATTGCAAGTGAAGTCTCAGTACTGGCCTTGCCGTGCTAGTTTTCATGTGGAGTTTCCACTTAAATATCTCAACAAACAAAGGTTGGAGGCCAAGGGAAATGTTTGAAAGATTGAAACTTGCAGTAAGACTTTAATCAACTGAAGGCTGAGTTGAGAAGCATGATATGATCAATCACTGCTGATTATGTTCACTTGAACTTGTAGATAGTGTGGAGACATCTACTGTATATGCCACGTTAAGTTAATCTGCGATGGACGGCCTGCAATTGCAGGCTGTTATTTGTGCAATATGGGGCTTCCAGGTGAATGGACAATGAGGCTTGCAAAAGCTTCATTTTGTAAATGGTGTTTTGTAATAACTTTTCCATGTGTAAGCAATTATCTGTAAAGAAAGCCACTTGCAATCTCTACATTTTAAAAGGCGGAAGCTATGGCTTTCGAAATAGGATGGATAGAGGAAATTCAGTTTCATGTAGAAATAAAGATGTACTATCAGTACTCTGATTTGGCTTTTCAACGGACAACTTTTATAAAAACTATTTTGGATGTTCGGCTCTTCATTGGTGTTTCTGAGAGAGATTTTGTTTGTCAATCTTAATCAGATGATGTGCTTTACACAAGAGCAATCTTAAACTAACCCGCTAGACTTCTTGAGCTGAACCAAAATTTACTTACCAGATTCTATCCAATTCTTGGCTACTTGTCTAGTTTCTGTTTATTTTTCTTTAGGGTTGTAAAATAAGGCGGGGAGATGAAGTCTTGCTGACCCATACTGCCTGTGAGATGCTCTTCCTTCAATTGTGTTGTGTAAAGAATGAGATAGTTTGAGATATAGCTTGCATATGCTTCTTACATGTTATTGCTTTGCAATCATTCAGAGGTGTCTAAATGTTCTTTGCTTTGGTATTTATTGCATTAGGATAAGGAAAGAGAGATTTGGTTGATGTTGCATTTATATTTTGCTTCTTCATATTCTACCGGCACAAGTTCTCCTGTTTCAACGATAGATAGGGAACAAGTTGTACAAGCACCCATCTCTTTTTTTTGTTTCTCGTGGCCATAATATGAACTGAGATAGGATCTCTTGTTAAGTTTAAGCCTCTTGTTTTCAAGGCTCTCACCAGAGCTTCTGCAGAAGAATACAAACAAATCTGGACAGTAACCGAGTGGCTTGCCATTGCAAGTTCTATTAAGAAATGAAGAACTCGAATGGCTCCTCTTCTGTGGCAGATTGCTATTCTTCCACGGCAGAAATGTCGCTCAAGTCTAAGCCCTCTTCTGGCATGTCTGATGAGAGTGGCCCCAAGATCCCATCAGAGCTGAGAGTTAGTCCACTCTGTATCAAAGGATTACCTCATGTTAATTGGAAGTAACTGTAATTTTAATCAACTCTAATATTAACATGAAATAGTGCCTCTTGCCAACTCTCTCAGCTTGTTTTGTCGTCCCGTTAAGGTCAAATAATCACAATTCGAAGGAGGAAAATGAACCAATCTAGCTAAAGTTTTCTCAGAGACAAGTATTTAAATCACTAGTCAATCTAAAAAAAAATAGATTGAATGTTCAGTCTAATGCATGTCCTCACAATGGACTGACCTCTTAAGTGCTCGCCTACTGCTTCTTGATTGTTAAAAACCAAAGATGAGTTCAGTTTAGAAAGTACCTCGGGCTGGAATCTCAGCATGTCTGCACGGGCCATAGCTTCAGCTTGCGCAATTCTCTGTCTGAACGTCTGCGCCATCTCTTCGGCCTATTAAAATAAGAAGAAGATGATATAAAAGAAAAACAGACACAATCATACTTTAAACATCAAAAACATAATCTTAGATTTGCGCAAGAAACCAAAACTATAGTTCACCATTACATGTGCCAATAACCTACAAATTCAATCTCAAAACTTGGAAATCACCTTCTCAAAAACAAGCTTTGGATTCCGAATCATATCACCGGGAGTTGGTTCTAACTTCTTGGTCGAAAGACTTACTCGACCCCTCTCACGATCATGGCTCAGTATCATGACCTACACGATGAAATGGTTAAATGCTGTATGACATATAAAGCGCAGAAAATGCTTCTCTCTAGAGGTAGAGGATCAAATTATCAGCTAATATTCAACTCACCTTGAGTGTATCACCAGGTTGAAGAACTGTTGCAATATCAGAGACCCGATCATGACTTATTTGACTGACATGAAGAAGTCCATTGATACCACCAATATCGATGAAGGCACCATATGGTTTCAGGCTCTGAACAGTTCCAATCACAACTGAGCCAATGCCTAGTTGTGCCTGGCTGTCTGCCATGGCCTTGCGGTTACTGAGGACTAGCCTAGCCTGTTCCTCATCAACATCAACAAACTTGAGAGGAAGCTCTTTACCGAGAAGTTCTTCTCCGGTTGTTTTCTGAACATAAGCTGTGTCATTAGTATATTATTCAATCAATATGTAAGAGTTAACTTGGGAAGAGAACGGATATATATACTCTAAGATGAGTTTTGTTTCTCGAAACTGACAAAACATCCAATGTTTTTGTCCAAAGTCTGTCCTTTCATGATGTTATACACAGACATATATACAGTACCTTGAATGACACAAAAAGATCACCAATGAATCCCCTCCCCCTCCATCTGTTTCATTCAAGACTGAAAAACCAAAAGTCAGAGCCGAGAACTAACCGATGATATTTGTGAGAAAGGAACAAATCCTCGCAGGCCCTCTACTTGAGCAACCACTCCTCCTTTATTTGCACTTACAACCTGCATATATTTCCATTTAAAACATTACAAGCAATAAAACAGAACTTGTAAGCTTCAAAGCAATAACTTGGACGATTACTTGTCAAAAAAAAAAATTGCACAGTTGTATGAATTGCAGTACATAATTAGGAGTTACAAGAATGAGAAGCCATGCAACTAAGTCCCTTTTGCACCATTTCAAGCATTTATCTCAAATAAGGAACTTAGGTAACATATCAAGTAAGTATTTAATAAAGAAGGAAGAAAAAACTTCCTGAAGCTCAAGTGAAGAAAGAATGTGTCGAAAGTACTCACCTTACCCTTGACTGTGACATCCTCAGCTTGAAGCTGCCTACATCTTTCCCAGGCAAGGTCATATTGGATCAGCCTTAAACTCAAGATTAAACTATCATCAATTTCATTTTCCCCAACAATCACAAACTCCTCTTTCACGCCAGGAACTATACCGGCTTCTTCCACGTGTTTGATTCTGTGAATGCATGCCTCTTGAACAGGCAAGTATGCAGAAGATTTTGCAGGAATGTCAACATAAGCTCCATTGGCATCAGTCATAAAAACTGTACCTTTTACCTGATCACATGTGTACGAGCACAATTATCTCTAAAAATCATCAAAATGTTTTTTCACGAGAACAATCGAAGCAGTTCTTTTCCAGTTTTTTCTGAAGAATTTCGCAAGAAAGCTTATTAACAAAAGCCTCTCAAGCCCATTCAACTTGAGAAATTCAATGTAGATACTCATTTCTCACTTTGAACTATTAAAAGAAGTGAATAAGAAACATTCGAATTTTGTTGATGGCCACTTCAATCCAAGTACCATACAACACACAAACACGATTACAATTGAAACCCATTTTCCATTCCACAGCCCAAAACAAATTCAAAGAAAAAGAATCAAACTTGCAACTAACCTTGGTTCCAACCTCAGAATTGAAGTCATACTTGTCAAGAGCAGCGTTGAAGTCTTCAACAGTGAACGAAACCCCCTCCATAGGAGCAGTACGGCAACGCTCATAGGCTTCCTCGAAGAGCTGCTTGAGTTTCTGTCTTTCCTTAGTCTGTGCATTAGATATAGCCACAGCTGCCACTACAAAGTTGGACCTTTTGTGCTTTGAAGAAGATAAAAATGTCGCCTTTTTTGTGAGAATCGAAGTAGAGAGTGTTGGGCATCTTAACCCTGTAAATTGCTGAGCTAAAGATGCCATTTTTGTGAGAGTGGTGAGATAAAAATGTCGCCTTTTGTACTTCGTCCCGATAAGGTTATTATATACTTCTTGTTGAGTTGTTGTGAGGAAGCCAAGTGTTTGTGCAGTGAGACAGCTTAAGGTAAGAGTGTCAAGTCCTTACCCTTCTGGTTTTGCCTTAAAATATTTGATTATTATACTCTTAAAATATTTTTTATTATCTAAAAACTATTATTATTATTAATTTGAATTTCTATTTAAAAGAATAATATTTTAAAACTAATGAATTAAAAGATGATTATTTTAAATTATAAAATAACTATATTTTATAG
Source organism: Erythroxylum roraimae (assembly GCA_027568915.1). Lineage (NCBI taxonomy): Eukaryota > Viridiplantae > Streptophyta > Magnoliopsida > Malpighiales > Erythroxylaceae > Erythroxylum > Erythroxylum roraimae. The sequence goes on from JAOSBL010000212.1 coordinate 45,061,693, forward strand.
AATTCTTATTCTTATTATAAGAGTAAAACTTAGTTTCAATTAACTTAGAATTGAAATTAAAATAACAAATATTTACAAATAAATAAATAAGAGTTGCTTGCCACTACTTAATTAAATAATAATAAATAAAAAGGTAGTGGCAGGCAACTACTGGACTTTTCTTTCGATAAAAAGGAACCCAAATTCTCATCTAGCCATAAAGATGGAGGAAGCAAAATCAGTGGTGAAACATACATTGCTCGCCAAGTTCAAAGACGATATTTTACCTGAGCAAATCGACAACCTCATTAAAGGTTATGCTAATCTCGTCAATCTCATCGAACCCATGAAGGCTTTTGAGTGGTAAGCATCTGCATACCCCTTGCTATCGATATTTCCCGCCTGTTTCCGTTTCCTTAATCTTGTGAATTTTTTCAGTTATGCTGGCTAGGTTTCTGCTTAATTCCTAATTGGAATAACATTCGCAGCTCGTTTTACAGAAAAAGTTCTGAACTTGCCCTGTGTTTTGTCTCAATGTGTTGGTTTGAGTTAATGATGTTTCCAGGGAGTAAGCGAGGGAAGGTTTTCTTAGTAGTGTATAGGAATCTATTTGAGGTTCCAAAATATACATATATTTTATTGGAATGATGTGGTAGATATTCCACTGATGAGTTTGATTGTCAATGGAACGATGTGGCAGGGGTACTGATGTGAGCATTGAGAACTTGCATCAGGGATTCACTCACGTTTTCGTATCGACTTTTGAGAGTACAGAGGGCATTGCAGAGTATATAGCTCATCCTGCTCATGTTGAATATGCCTCTTCATTCTTGCCTGCGTTGGAAAAAGTCCTTGTCATTGACTACAAGCCCACTACTGTTCGCCTTTAAAAACAAGATGTATACTTCCATTCCTCTGCTTGCTGTTATCCTCTTGGAGAAAAGTTTGCTAGGTTTGGAATTTCGGATTAAGCATTAGTGTGTGGTTGTGATGAACTTCCTAGATGTTTGTTTGTTGTTTTGCCAGGAAGAGCTATTGCAAATAAGTTCAAATGTGACGTTTTTTATTCTTCTTTTTGTGTAACTTACGATGTAATTTTCACATTGTTGAAATCACCAGTTTGTCACCAATGATTGTGTAGCCTTGGTAGATGGTTTCAAAATTACATCTTTTCAAGTGGAGTTTGGTCAATAGCAAGTACGATAAGGAAGAGAATTTATGGCTGCTTGGGACTAAACCAATTCTCCTTCCAAAACCAAGGATAGATGCTTAGTTCATTCAAGTCAAAATCCCACTAGTATTCTACGATATAGATCTCAGTTCATTATTGCAGTGATTGCTCTGACGATGTTTATTGATGACTGGATTGGGAACTCTGAATTCTGTGTAGGTTGGGTTAAGGAAGAGAGTTCTCATCTTGGTCTATGCTTAGTTTTAATCAAATTTGTGTCTTTGCGTGGAATGACTCAACCCTCCAATCTGATAATTTTTTAGGACATAGTCCGGATTCCTGAAATGTGTTGGATTTAACAGAAGTGCAGGATCTGTATAGGGAAAGGATATCTCAAACTTAGATCTGAGCAAGTAGTCTGAGTTCATATCTTTGCAGGGCGAAGAAAGATCAAAATTCCCTAGCCAAAAGACAAACCAGGTTAAATATAATGCAGCAAGACACATTAACCTTAATTCAGCATTTCTGTAATTGACAAGTTATGACTTAGCTTTTGGTTCATTGAGCTTTGTAGAAACTGGTAAGATGGATGATCTGCCATTGTTTTCCAAATCTGAAGGAACCTGTTTGGTTTAGGTTCTTCTCATATTCATTCTAGTATGAATTACCATATTTTAAACTGGAAGGCAGCAATGAAATAAACATGACCTGTCATATTAATAAGCATTACACGAGAGTGATTCCAGATTCTACCAGATTTGCAAGATTGGTAAAGAATTTCAGACAGAAAGTGATCACGCCCTCTTTCTTAACGAAAATTAAAAAGTTTAGAATTGTATTAAGAAAGAAATACAAGCAATAGGACAGAAAGGTTCTTTATAATGTTTATTTATCTGGTTTAGCTCATACATGAAAATTGAACTGCATGCTTTGAAGGGGTTCAGCAGCTTTATACACGCAGTTTAGCAATAACAGCTAAGATGACTCTGCTCAGAGAAATATTATCGTGATTAAGCTTTGGGAGTTGAGAAGAATCAGATGTTGGCTTATTCAAGTCTTCATCACAAGTACTAATGTCATCCAATAGTCCAGATACCTGAGTTTGGGCACTAAAATAGTCACCAGAGCTGATATACCGTTTTGCCTGCTTGACAGTTTCTAGTCCGTCTTCATAGGTCTCAGAACATTCCGAGTACCTTTCCTTTAAACTAGGACCACCACCAGGAGGTGGCTTTGGAGAAGCTTGCTTGATGAGTTCCTTAATAACCTTATCAGTTTGTTGGAGGTTGCCTTGTTCTTTATCAATAAGGATATTGGCAACACCTTTAAGATCAGCAGAGGCTAGTTTAGGATCTGACTTGAAGACTTGGAAACAATAATCAGGGACTATGGTGCTTGAACAGATGGCTTTGATGTCACCTTGTGAGATGTTTTCTTGATATCCATTTTGATTTGCAAAAGAAGGGGTAATTAGCAACACTACTAACAAAGTAATGGAGGAGAAACTACAGAAAGAAACCATCTTTGCTTCTTCTTTTAATGCTTGAAACATGAATTGTTCTTGTCTTTGCTCTTTTGTCATCCTTATATAAAATCTCTGGATGGCTTAAAATAGGAAAGGACAAAGTTCTTAATGGTAACCAAATAAAGTTATAATTATCAATTTCAATGCTATTTATGGAGTTTTAATTACCAATTAGGTATTGATTTGGTTTTGAACAGTTGTTGAGGGTTTGGATATGCCTCTAAAACTTATCTATTCTTGCCTTGGTTGTGAAAAAAATGGGAGTTTTTTTCCATATTGTTTCAAAAAAGTTGAGACCTTTCCATTCAAATGCATTTTTTAATTTGCAAAACCAAAAAAAGCATTAGAAAAATAGCTTTATACATTTCTTTCTAAATTTTTGATACAGTTTAATGGTTTTTCTCAATTTGTCCTTAGTAGTTTTTCATTTAGATAATGCATTAATTTACAACCATGAATTTGAATTTTTAGTTTAGTCAAATTTATATGGTAGCAATTATTACAAAAATTATGACATTCTTCAATTAGAAATTTTCAACTTCAAATTACGGGATATGCATTTTCCTTTTTTCTATATTGATTCTTGGTATTTTCTCGCACATATTTCCTTAACAATTTTCTTGTAGCTACTCCTGACTGTCTTTCTTAGATTTAAGGCCCACTGGACCCCGGTCAAATGCGAATATCTTGGGCCAGCCTAGGCCCATCCATACCCGGCCTATAGACTTGGGGAAAAGAAGATGGGATTTCTTTCTACCTTTATATATTTCAGATCAGCAGCTCCAAAAGCTGTAGCACCCTTGACCTTTGGAGTTAAAGCTAAAGCTGAAGTTATAACCCCATACTCTGAATGTTGCAAAGATAGTAGAAATAGAAACTTCTTCCAAGACAAAGGGGCTTAAACAGGGATAAAAGACGAAGAAAATCCTGCGTCTTCCCTTTTTCCGGAGAAAAAAAAGGAGTACATTATCCATGCAGATGATTAATAACAGCTAAAATGACTCTTGAAAGACGACTAGCATCTATATTATGTCTTGCTAGTGGTGAGGGATCAGGTGTTGGATCTGTCAAGTCATCATCACAAGTAACAATATCATCCAACACAGCTGATGCATGAATCTGTGCACCAAAGTAGTCATGAGAGATTATAAATTGCTTTGCTTCCAATATATCAGCCAATGCATCGTCGTAGTTCTCAGAACATGATATATACCTCTCCTTTAAACTAGGTCCTCCACCAGGAGGTGGTTTTGGAGAAGCTTTCTTGATGAGTGTCTTGATCAGCTTTTCAGTTCTGTTGAGCTTGTCCTGCCCTTTGACGATTAGGATAGTTGCGATGCTTGGAAGATCTGTAGAGACTAGTCGAGGATCAGATTTGAAGATCTTGAAACAATATGCAGGAATTATGGTGCTTTCGCAGATGGCCTTGATGTCACTTTCTGATGTCTTTTCATGGACACGCATGCTTGCAAACGAAGCAGTAGTCAACAGTAACACTGCTACTGAGAATGAAAAGGATGAGAAACTGCAGAAACATACCATGCTTTGTATTTCTGAGGCAGTGACCTCATCTTGCTGCCTGTCTGTCTTCTTTTAGCTCTTACATATACTGCCAAATTCAAGGATTAGCGAGTCATGAAAAGGTTGTTTGCATTAAATATTTTGTCTAGTAAAGACTATATGCTCAGTTATTACAGGTTTATTATAATGTCAGGAGTATCTAGTGCTTAAAGGGCGAGTATCCTGTTCATATTATCTTCAGACTTTCAGTTTGTGATCATACCGTCAAAATAGTCAACTTGTAACTAAAGTGCATAAGATGCTAAAACAGTAATATGTCTAGGAAAGTGTTACATTACCATTGGTTTACAGGGATATATTCTGAATTGTTGGATGGATTCTGTGGAATCAGAGTCTCATCGAAAGAATGAGGACTTTCATGTCTTCATTCAAACCATCCATTTGATAGGTCGGAAAGTTTCCAACTGATCATCATAGCAGAGATAAGGTATTGACAAGAAAGACCATTAAACAAGATTAGATTCCTCAAAAACTAAAGAGATTATTCTATTTTCCCCCAATTGACAAGTTCAGCATAGAGATTTGGCTTCCTTGTCCCACACAGAAACAAAATTTGGTGGGTGTTTCCGTGCAAGAAAACCTCTCTTTCAGCTCACTATTCCTGAAAAAGTATATTATTCAAAAGAATCAGAACAGGATGGTAACAACAATGAAGCCAGAAGCTTGCTGTCTGATCCTCTTTCTGCTGTAGAAAATGCTGCAGCTGTCGCAGCAGGAAGGGTAAAAGTTTAGTTCACAATTTGATGCTACAGAAATGCCACACAAACATGGTTAGTAAGGTGCATGCAAATGTATAAAATCTGAAGAGCTAACCTTATGAGATAATGATGTCAAAAGATTAACTTATACTCTTGTATGTTGGGTGTACACTCTACTAAAAACTTGGCAGAAACCCAGAACAAGTTCAATATCTAACCAACAGTTTATAATATCATAACCTATTGAAATACATAAAGAAATTTGACAGCAAAACTTGGAGAAAAATCAAGTAACTGCACTCATATTGATACATTAGGGCACAAAGGCACCTGTTACTAAAACTAAATAAGTCCCGCCTGTGCATGTTTACTTCTTCGACTTAGCAAGGATGTCATTGATGCATGAATACACATGAAATTATTTCTCGCTAATAGATACAAGTGATTGAACAGAAAATTTCTATTCAATTATTCCATCTGCTTAAGTGAATGATGAATGGGATGGGAAAAACACGAGTGGACACTAAGACAAAAATTACAACAACAAATGAAAATCTCTTATATGTGAATGGGCTTGTCATAAGTTGCCATGGCAGCTTCTTTCAATGCCTCACTCATTGTTGGATGTGCATGGCACACACGTGCTATATCCTCACTTGCCGCATCATAAGTAAGGGCGATTGCTGCCTCATGAATAAGCTCCCCAGCATTAGGTGCCATGATGTGGACTCCTAGTACTTTATCCGTCTCCTTATCAGCCAGTATCTTGACAATCCCTTCAGCATCATCTATGGCCTTGGCACGACTATTTGCCAAGAATGGGAATTTCCCAACACGATAACTAATGCCAAGTGCCTTGACTTGCTCCTCAGTCTTACCAACTGAAGCAACCTCAGGGTGTGTATAAACAACTCCAGGAACCTTATCATAGTCAACGTGCCCATGCTTGCCAGCTATAAACTCTACACATGCAACTCCATCCTCTTCAGCCTTGTGGGCAAGCATTGGACCTGGAATTACATCTCCAATGGCATACACACCAGAAACATTTGTTTGAAACCTATCGTCCACTAAAATTCTCCCACCTTTGTCAGTTTCCACACCTATTTTATCCAAATCAAGTCCAGCAGTGAATGGAATCCTACCAGCTGAGACAAGAATCACATCAGCTTGAAGTGTTGTCTGCTCACCACCAGATGCTGGTTCAATTGTCAACTTCACGCCATCACTGGACGTATCAACTCCTACAACCTTAGTTTTGAGCATAAATTTTATCTTCTGTTTCTCCAGACTACGCTGGAATTGCTTGCGTACTTCCCCATCCATGCTTGGCACGATATCAGGAGCAAACTCTACCACAGTTACTTCTGAACCAAGCCGGTTCCAAACTGAGCCCATCTCTAGCCCAATGTAGCCTGCCCCGATGACCACAAGCTTCTTAGGAATTTCTGACAAGGCTAGAGCACCAGTAGACGATACAATTTTCTTCTCGTCTATCGTAATACCAGGCAGAGACTTGACATCTGAACCAGTAGCAACAATAATATTCTTGCCTTTCACAGTGGCGTTCCCACCATCAATGGTGTCCACAGACACCTCAGAGGGGGAAACAAACTTGCCATAACCTTTGACATAGTTCACTTTGTTCTTTTTAAACAAACCTTCAATACCTCGTGTTAGGTTGGCTACAGCTTTGTCTTTTTGAGCCATCATGGCAGCTAAATCGAACCCAACAGAAGAAAACTTCACTCCATGGTTGGCAAATGAATGTTGGGCTTCATGGAACATGTGGGTCGAGTGTAAAAGTGCCTAGATAAAAGTTGACACAAATTTACAAACGTGCAGATGTAAGACCATGAACTTGCATCTCGATGCCTATCATAAGTGGTTAGCCATAACAAAGTTGAATATTGTTTGAAGTAATCACAGAGATCAATAGCACATGTTGAGAATTTGACTTAAAAAGTGTGATCAATAGCAATTATAATTGAATGATAAACTCAATTTTTTTTTTGAAAATTAAATACCATTCATTAATCAGTTAATGTACATTACAATGAAGCTTCAATTCTAGTTTAGTACAAAATATCAGATGTTTGGATTAACAAAACACAAAAAACCTAAAAAAAAGATCTTACTCCTATCTACCCTGATATTCAAGGTGATTCATTCCAATGACTATCTCCTTCTCATGTTTGTGGATAGATTAGTTGGTACCCCTCTAGCTAGTAAGTCAGCCTGATCTGTAGGAGAGTTTCTTGAGAGACCTCGTGCTTTTGCTTTCTTGTCTGAATATTCTGCCATTCCTTTCCTTCCATAATTAACTCTCATAATTACCTAAACATCTCCATAGCATCAAAAATCTAAGTCTGGCAGCATTATCTTAACTACATATGGCCTATTATTTGGTCGGAAACAAACATTCACTTGAGATGCCGAAGAACGAAACCAAGCTTCTTCTTTTTTCTTTTTGCATACATCATAAAATTGCTTGATCCATTCGTGTAATACATGATATTTCACCAAACAGGTTAAATGACAAGTATTATTTTCCCTAAGATACAACATTCACTAACACAGAAAAAACGAAATGGGCAAATTGCCAACAAAAGATGGTACGAACAAACCAAAATAACCCTAGAAACCAACATCAACACCTGTTGAAACTTTAAATGAACGAAACCAGATAAATAGAAGCAGATAAGCAATATCAACAAAACAAACAGTACAGAACAATCGGATGAAAAATGAGACAGCGAACCAAGACGCAACCTTGGAAGGGATGCAGCCAACATTGAGGCAAGTGCCACCAAGGGTACCGCGTTTCTCGATACAGGTCGTTTTAAGGCCGAGCTGAGCAGCTTTGATGGCGGCAACGTAGCCACCGGGACCGCCGCCGATGACGACGACATCGTTATCGTCAGATCCGGCGGAGGTAAAGCCACGAGAGAAGTTAACGAGCGCATGCGAATTACGAGCAGCGAGTAGATGATGATACGCCTTTCTTCTTACTAAACTTGCCATCGCCATTTTCAATTACGCAAATCACACTCTCTGCGACTCGTGGGTCTCTGTTCCTCTGAATTTACGGGCTGTTCGAAAATTTTGAATTGAATTATTTAACGGATTTAATTATATTAATGAGAATTTATACTATTAATGAGAATTTATACTGTTCGAAAATTTTGAATTCAATTATATGCATGAATTGAATTCATCCTATTTTTATGTTTCCAATCAGCTAAATTCAATTCAGTTCTTTCTAAACAGGCTGTAAAGAGACCAAAGACTGCGCCTTTTCTTCTTAGCCCGCTTGTTCTGGTTGGTTGGAGTGTTCTCTAAGAGCTTTGAGATATTCATTTGCTTAATAATTTATTTAAAATTACAATCATTCAGATTATCAAACAATTAATTTAAATTCACATATAAATTTCTTTGAAATACATAATAAATTATTTCAAACAAAAGAATATCCCCAAATACATCACCATCTGAGTCCCTTGTAAGGATTTGTGTTTCTTGTAATTAAGGATGACATATCAACTCAACCGTATTCGGTTCGAGTTTAGACTTGAGACCGATCTGATCCGGTTTATTAGAAATGTCAAAATATGAGACCCGGAAAAGATTTTCAAGATTGAGAGGTTATGGAAGATTTGGGTAATCAGAACTCAAACTTCACCTTTTACCTCAACTGAGACACATTTCCAGTCTCACATGGAGAGTACGTCCAAAAGTAAAGAAAGAATGGGGACATACAAGTGTACCATTGGAATGCCTAATTAACCAAAACAACAAGAAGAAGATACTAATCTGCCACTTCAACTAGGTTACAACACAACCAACCAATATCCTCATCCCCAGTAAGAATCCTCCCTTCTACCCTGCAAAACTTTTGGCTGCTTTTTATATACCATCTGAAACAGCCAAAAACAGATAAACACCCTCCCTGCCGGCGGCCCCATCAATCTGTTACGAGAAATAATCTGTGTATGTACATTCAATTGCCTTCTAATAAGCTCTTCAACCTGTCCCTGGCCTCCTCGGAAAGACTAAAGCACCTCATCCTTTGCCTCTGAGGGGGGCATGACTCAACGGACTGCGGCAAAGAAAAGCAGATAACCACCACTGTAAGATTATCTGTTGAATGCAGGCGTAATGCTTCCTTGACAAGTTCTCTGGCACAGCGCTCAGGGTCATTGTGGCGTCTGAGAGCACGACGTACAAGGCTGACAGCAGCTTGGCTTGAAATGACGTCCCAAATACCATCACAACCAATGATCAAGAACTCGTCATCTTCTGTTAACACAACCTGTTGAACATCTGGCTCTGCAATTAGAGGTGATGCGGACCCATACGGAAGTTTCAAATACCAGTCGCCAAGAGCCCGAGTGACAGATAGATCTCCATTAAGATACTCGCCTTCGATGTATCCACCTAACAGTTCCACCCGCATGCGTTCTGGCAAGAATGAAGGCCTGTGATCATGGGACATATCAACAGCCACACCATTCCTACATAGGACTGCTCGACAGTCACCAGCATTAGCAACAAGCAAATGCCTTCCAAGAACTAGGGCAGTTAGAGCTGTTGTTCCACAAGAACTGCTAATGCTACTCTCAATGGCCAAGGCACTGTCCGCTAGTAAAAATGCTTTGCGATGGGAATCCACCAATGCTTCTAGGAAAATAGAATCAACATCAGATGTCTGCGGTATATCAGCATCTTCAAAAAACAATCTCATTGCATTTCGTTTAACATAGGCAGCTGCATCAGGTCCTCCATGGCCGTCAAAAACAGCATAAAAAGCACTTGGCAACTTGAAAAAAGAACCCAAATGTATAGATAAATCATCAATCCTGATGTGTTCATCATCCATGGAAGGTCTAGATCCAATATCGGCATAGCTACCAGAACGAATGCATGGAAAAGACATGGAAGTGGAAACCTCAATAAGAGTTTCTTTAATGGTTTCCGAGCAACTCACAAACTACAATGCAAGAAAGGAAAGGGGTAAGTTCATATCCCAAATATATGTAGAACCTGTCCATGGACAATGTTGAGTGAAGGAAGAAAAGAGAGCACGACACACATATTAGGACATCAAGGATTATATTAGGAGGAAAAGCATATGTACGCACTGTATTAGCTCTACTAAGTGATCAAAGCATATATGTGCAGAGCCATTAATTTCATGTACATCTTAATGGTTTTGGAATCAAAGAACCACAATTTATCAGAGGCAACCCCCAAAATTACAAGACTGGAAGAATAACCATAATGAAGGTCAGATTTAAATGTTTCTTTCATATACAAGCATGCAAAGTATAGAAGTCGGTCGAGGCACAACAACAACAATAATAATAATAATAAACCATTATATGAGAAGTTCCGCTAAGACTCAAATGAAAAGGGAAAACTAAAACAAAAGCCCAAGTCAAAGCATGAGAAGATCAATTCTTAGTATGGCTATTTCAACAGCAAACTTGGGAACTGTAAATTAGTGTAAGGTCTTCAAACAATCATCCCCCAAATCCAATTACGAGATTCAGACCAGATTTTCAAACAAAATAATCACAAGAAACCCAAGAATCCGTCGAAACACACCCTTCCAACAAACTAGAAACCCCATTAAAAAGCACGTAAAATTGATCAAATCCGCATATAAAAAAAGAGGAAGAAAACACGGGAATTCCAAATCTAACGAAGTTAAAACTATTAATCGAAGTAACCCCAAAAACAAATCTTTAGCTACAATCCACTAAATCCCCATAAAAGAGAAACAAACATAACAAGGAAAAACACATACGGATTCGAAGCGCGAAACTTCTGAAGAAACGGACTCGAAGATCGGAGTGGAAGGATTGTTAACATCGACCTTCAAGATGGGTTCTTTAACCACACAAAGGTCATACTGCACATCCAAAACCGCCGGCATACTCGTTTGACAAATCAACTCCTTTTTCTCCACCATAAAAACCACCACAACCAACAATCTAGGGCTCCGGAAACAGCAACAAAAATCAACAATTTAAACTTTTAACGAAAATTGGGTTCTCTTTCTTTTTGCTTCGTTCGTTTGCTCTATAATTGACAATCAATCGCTAACAATAATAGTACAATAAATCGAACTAGGGTTTTTTAGAGAAAGCACTAGAACAATTGGATCCTTGAAAAATTAATACAGAGAATATTAGGCGTTTCGGTATTTATAGAAAAATAAAATTAAAGAGAAATAAATAGTATGAAACTAAAATAAAAATAACCGGCGGTTACCCGTAATACCCATCAGGTTTACCACCACGTGCTGGTTGTGGAAGAGTCGGGCACGGAACCAGAGAGAAAAGTCCATGCGCACAATTACTGATTTACCCTAATTCTCTTTTTTTTTTAAATTTGAACAATTTAGAAATATAAGAGCAATATCATCATATTCTCTTTTTATAAGTTTTATTTTAATTCAAGTCATTCATTTAGTTAATTAATTAATAAATTTTGAAATTATTCTATAAATTAAAATGTAATTTTTTATTTAATTTAAATAATAAAATTATATACAAATAATAATAATAACAACAATTCTAAGATTTGCAGTGGTTCAAAATAACGCAATCTGACTTATATAATTTTTAGAATGAATGAATTAATAATAAGGTTTCTAATTATTTTTTGTTTATGATTAATTTATTATTTTTAAATTATGGACTGATAATTATTATAAGTAATTTAACAAAAACACTACTCTTACTGTACCAAGTGCTCGGTGATCCTATCCACAATTCCACATTACCATATGTAGTGGCCATTGCGAATCTGTCATCTTCTTGTTAAATACTTGGACACTGAATGTTTCGTACAATGATTGGTGAAATTTGGATATGGACAGTGGGCAGTTGCTGTAAGAAATGCCTGTTTTTGTATTTCTTACATATAATATTAAAGAGAGAGACGTGTGTCTTTTAAGTTATTGTTCAATGTTTCATTAATGCTTTGCTTTTTAACCACACGTCTTAACAATAGCTTGTCTTCTAAGTTTATCCTCAAGTTCATGTCTTTTTTTCAAAGTCAATCCAACTAGACAACCAGCCAACACTACAGCAAACAGAATTGTGGGTGGAAGTTGGAAACACTGACAGCTTCCAGCTTAGCAAAAGTTAGGTGAACCAGACATGGCCAAAAGTTCTGCTTTTGCCTCTTGTTACTTTCTGTTGTTACCTTAATCTGTAGCATTCTTTAAGGATGGTAATAGGCAAGCCCGAGGCTTGAACGTATAAACCTAAAATAACACGTTTTTTTGGTATAAATTGGCATAACCTAAATCTGATTCATTGACTTTAAACCGAACTGGATCAATGTTTTCTAGTCTATTTATAAATCTCATAGAAGAGGGACAACTATGTCCAACAATGGCATGTTAACACTTACTGAACCAAGATGATGGTTAGTTGGCAGCTGAAACTTTGACTAGAACAAGGCTTGTTATGTACTATATATGCTTGCAGGAATGAAAAATTCCACCAACATTTACAAATCATTTCTGTTTCCATGTGCAAATTACAATCAGAATACATGGCAAACAAAGCATATGATTTGAAGTTTCAGAAAAAAAGAAAAAAAAAAAACAAGAGATGGCTAACTGGATTAGCTCAAAGCAACCTGACTTCTCTCAGGAAACCTCAAGATCTCCAACTAGCAGGCCTTCTTGATAGATAAATGGATATTAGAATCTCTCACTCGCAGCAAACAGGCTGATGATCTTTCTGCAACTTCTCCCAGAGGCACAATACCAACCTGGGGCTCTGGTAATGGGCGAGAATGTAGTTCTTTTCACATCCGGCATTGAAGAATCTCTCGTCGTTAATGTAATTAACTTCTTTGCCACTGTTCTTGAATTGTTGAATCCATATGCCCATTGCAACATCTTCTAGTTTAAAGAGCTGAAAGAATCATCAATCTCAGCCACAGGTAAGAAACCAACAACTACACTTGTGATGCCTCATCAGTTACATGAACTCTTCAAAAAGTTGCGAGAAATGTTTACCTTAAGCTCTCTTTCGTGATGACCCTGAACGATGTATTTTGCAATGTCTTGAGAGATGATATAGCCTGGTCCATGTGCCCATGGCGGATACGAGTCATGTGGCCATTCCTGCACAAAAGAACCACTCTATGAACCAAAGAAATGATAGAATAAAAAGTGTGCAATGAAGTATGTAGTAACACAAATACTGGGACGCTGGGATGGTTACCTCACTACTTATATACCATTTGCTGTCTTTGTCCCTATGAGGGGATGATTCAAAGGATATAAAACCATACAAGAGACCGTCAGGCGGCTTTGCTTTGAGGCTCGTAAGAACTTCATCAATTCTGACAAAAGCATCATCGTCTGTTTTCATTATGTACTTAGCTGGAAGAATCTTCGTCTGCTCCAGAATAAAAGGTCCCCGATAAATCACCATAAAGAGAGAAAAAGTAAAAAAGTTCAATATAGATGAAGTTACAAACCCCCATGATACAGATGGCAATGGTTTTCAAACTGATCAGGCTGTAATAATCTACAAAGGGCATGAATTGGATATCACCATATGCCTGGGCTTCTTTCCACAGCTCAAAATTGACTTGTCTGTTCTTGTGCTGCAGGAAAGAAACGCTAAAGTAGTTAGTAGACAAAAGTTTCTGATCAGGGCAACAAGAATTAGCCAATTTGTTGATAGAGTATATTCAAAATATTATGACTAGTTGACAGAAGTAATTAGTTCTGGTTTCGAATGAAGTTGTGCCTAACTGCTTAAGGTAGCTAAAAGGTGAATTTTGTCAAGTCATATGCCAGCTTTTGAAAATTGTGCATCTTTGCCATCATAAAATACATTTGAACCAAATATTAAGTTGAAGATGACCAAAGATATAGGAGGATTTAAAGACTCTCCTCGAAACATTCTGTAAATCCAAATCTGTAATTCATCACTTACAAGGCCAATGAAAAACCGGACAGCCACATCCCCGGAGCGTACAGCTTCATATTGCATCCAAGACCTTCTCAGTGCCATTCGACGCTCAAAGTTATTCCCGGCAGAGAAAACCCCAATCAACATGGTTATCCTTTTCCTCTTTACTGGTGGAGCTTTGAGGTGATCAGCGTCAACAATTAAATCATGATCTTCAGAAACTGGCAACCCTTTGGCCAAAGCAGATAAGACCTCCAAACCACCAGCCACTTTGACTCCACTTGCCAACCATGGTTCAAGTTTCTGCATTTATGATAAGTATATCCAGAATGATAGTGCCCAGTTCCCTCAGAAAGACATATTTAATGTATAATTTTAGCTTCTTCAACTTGTAATACTGGATGATTCCATACCTTACCTCCCTATAAGCAAATGATGTTTCGTGTCTCCCATTCACAGTCATGTGGAATCCCTCCAAACCAACCCATAATGTAGCAGTGAAGGGATTACCCTCAACAAATGGGAAGTTAGAACTTCCATGGCCAGTTCCATGAGAAACATGAACTGATGTATCATTAGTGGGCTGACTTGTATTTGTAGTATATTCCAGGGTGCCTCTGAAACCTTGTTCATTGCAAAGAACAAGTGCGTCCACTGTTGATAATCACAAATAAGTTAAATAATATTTACTAGTAATCTTCCTTCAAAAAGAAATCAATATCCTTAAAAGGGCAAGTTGGTGTCATAATAACAGGAAAAAAAACTATACAATATCCAAAAATCCAGAAAACCCATTGTGATTGTCAATATAAATGTAAAGTGCTGATACCTGTTGATGTACTAACAGATCCAGAGGAGGGACATCTTTCCTTTTTGCCCCAACCATCTTTGTTAGTCCATGTATTTTGAACAATAAAGGGCTCCTCAGTCATATTTTCTCCAGGTAGACTGACACTGTAATGCAAGATGATTGAAGGGTTTGGCTCATCCAACGATTGTGAGCCTGCAAGTTCAATTTGGAAGGTTTGATTGCCTCCATCAGGAATGGCAACTACTGTAATGGATGAACCTTCGACTAGGCCACAAGGCAGCTCAAGAATGGATCTGCTGCCTGATATTGTTGTATCACTGGAACTTACGGAATAAGGACAGTTTTCACTTTCTAGTTTATCAGTGTTGTTGAGCTTGGAAGCCTTGTCTTCCTCAATTGTGGACAACAATCCCTTCCATGCCACGGAAGCTTCTTCAACCCCCTGAGCTGTTTCAGCTAAAGCGTCAGCCCTGGACAACAATAAGCGCATATGTGGCCATACAAGTAAGGGCTTTGTCTGTTCCTTGGAAATATTGCTTGGAGCATAAAGATCATGGAGTCCTTCAACATTTGCAAGTTTTGACTTCTTCGGTGATTTAACAAATCTCTTCTCTTCCAATGGAGGAGATACAACAGGACTGGTGCCATCCTTTAACACGGAACTGTCAGGTACAGGCTGCTTCTTCTGGGGTGGAGCTCCAATAAGGCTATAACTTGAAATCAAAATTACAGCAAGAGCTATAATTAGCAACCCACCAGACCATTTTTTCATTCTGAACAAAGGCAAAACTGATTTGTATAATTTCATTCTAAATCATCATAACCCAAACAAGCAGAATCTTCTGATGAGCAGATGAGGCAAGCAAGCATGATGCAAAAGAGTTAATGTACTGTTGCCTCCCATTTGAACATCCCCTGAGATAAAAAAAAGTATATATATAAAAAAGGAGTGAGCAGCCAAGAAATCCAACTTATTATGAGCAGATTGGCTACAGAAAATTAGCTGAAGAGAACTACAGATCAAGAAAGGAAACACTAAGAAGCTCCTCTAATGACAAAGTTATAAGCTTTGCAAGCATTTACTGAGATCTACAAACACTTAAACATCTACTCCACTTAAGAAAAGAAGAAAGCAGCAATCTTTAAGCTTGCCACCTAAGTAGCTAAAGTTTCTTGGTGCAAGAAGAGTTGAATGGATTCAAAACTCAAAGCTTTATCTAGCAAACATTTGCAGCACCTACCTCACACATTGTGGGGATAGATCCACCAACTTAAGAAAAACAAAAGAAAGAAATATGTAAGCAAACAGAAGGTTGTTTGTTGGATTTCGGGAAAATGGGTTAATGAAATGGAGATTTAGCGTTTGGATTGGATTGGATTCCTATGTTCCCCGAAACTACGGAGGTGCTGTCGGAAACTTCAACTAAATCTTACTTGAGAACATCACAAAAGTTGCCTTTGCTTGGAAGCTTACTTTCACTTGCATTAAAAAAAAAAAAAGAAGCTTAAATAAAAATGTCGAATTTTGGAAAATAAAATAAAAGGCTCAATTTAAAAAGTTTTGGAGGAGTTTTTAACTTAATTATAAAAATTATAAAAATATATTATAAAAAGAGAAAGATTACA
>JAOSBL010000212.1:45098585-45110986 GCA_027568915.1 Erythroxylum roraimae
TTCATTTTTGTGAAAAAAAAAACAGAACATATCACCCTTTTTCGTGCAGGAGAAATCAAGATTTCTAATGCTTGGAACGCTTCAAAACTACTGATTAATCCCGACATCCCTACTGTTCAAGATTTTAAATTGAGGTAATTATATTTTCATGATGGCTTATTATCATCTTATTCTAAATTTGTATAATTGCATATATATGCACAACCTATTTATTCAATTCTTTTTTACTTTAGCCTCAGTTTGATAATGGTTGGGGAAATATCTTCCCAGAGATACTCTCAGCTTGATCGTCCTTGCTTAAGTCAATCTCCTTTGAATGATTTCTTATATTTTGAAACAAGAAAGAAGGTTACTGAACTGAGACGATGTGAGGTAAATTGAAAATGCAAAATTCTTTTCTTCATTATGAATTTATGCACCTATTCGGTACAAGCTGACCTATATTTTCGTAACATTACAACAGAATGGTATTTATACTATTCTCGCAACCATTAGAAAGATCCAAACTGAGCAGACTTGGTACATTGATGCATGCTCCATTCATGGATGTAAAGTCAAAACTGAGAATAACCTATTCATGTGGTCTAAATGTCGGAAATAGAATTGTAACGAGGTATACCATCATTTTAAATTTTATTTAAACTTAATGTTCTGTAACGATAAACACTAATCTTTGATACATTTATGTATTCTAGATATAAAGTACATGTTCAGGTAAAAAATGCTTATGATGGTCTGGAGTCATTTGTGTTATTTGATGATCAAGCCTTCTCATTGATTCAAGTTATTACAAATGATCTCAGAAACTGTCTAATTAAGGTTTGTAAAAGATTATAACAAGTGTGTCTTATTTTGCTCCTCTTCTTCTGCTTTTCCTACGGCTACCAGAGAGATTAACGATAAAGCAAGTGCGAAACCGGAAGCTCAATCTGCGCAATAGGTAGATATGCCGAGGAATTTTTTCAAGTCTCCGATTTAGTATTTCCCGTAGATGATAGCATCATATTCTAATGAAACTGTGGTCCTACTTTTAGTATTCATCATCCCTTTAGGGAAGGACGATATTTACTTCAGACTTGGTTACCTCTCCTCCTTGTCTTTTATAACGTGAAAAGAACAAGAGATTCTAATCTCTGACTATTGAATAAAAAAGAGCATGTTCATGCATGTAAATTGATGTATAAGAAAAGAAAAAAGACTTCATACGTCTCATAGTTGATAAATAGGTCCAAGTTTTTGTGCATTATACAAACATATTCCAACCGGAATGATTACAAATCAAAATAATCATATCAAAACATCTACACGCCTTTGTACACTTAATTTGTCACTGAAAATTTTTCAAATCCCATACCGTGAAAAGAAAACCTCACACTCTGGGAACGTATTCAAGAACCTTGATCTGATTTCCGATGGCAATATTTGTCCTCCTACTATGTCAGAATGGAACCTCTGGATCAATGAGAAAACTAGTCTCTGTTCATCTATTTCTCCCAAAAATCCTATAAACCCAACAATGATGTCAGCTGATCAGTCCAGACAGCATCCGTTACAGTATAAATGAAATAGCTATTAGCTAGACACAAGATCGCATATAAAATTTGACGATCCTAATCGTGGCCGTCCTGCAAATATACAACACGTAGACGGATATAGCAGAAATGTACTGTACATATTGTCGGTCTGTCTATAAATATGTTTCCATAGATTGTATATATTTCGACTTTTTCCCTTTAGCTGTTATATATATATACACACACGAAAGATGATAGTCGGATCAACTTTGGGCTTAATAATCTAAGTTCTAATTGCAGCCAGGTTTAATCTATTGAAATCGATGTGGTATGCACTTTAGACACATTATTCTCTAACTACAGGAATGCGAGAGGTTTAAAATCGAAAGGGATACCAAGCAAATCAGTGAATCACTTATCAATTGAGGGAAGTATCATCGCTTAACTATCTTCTATAAAAAAAAAATGTTAGATTTTTGGTAAATACTACGTGAGAAGTGTCAAGTGATTTCTAGTTAATAATGTCAAAAACATACCCAATTCAATTTCCTGTTCCTGGTCATCTACATCTCCCTCGTCAACAGTGATCCCGTTGTCTAAGGCAGCAGCAGTTTCTGCATACCTTTCAAGAAACTGTTCTTCGGTTTCTTCAAGTTCATCACCCTCAGAATCCTAAGGAAAAATAACATCACATGCCATCAAGTGTCACGGAAAAGGAATTCAAGAGACAGTACAGGAGGCTGATCCTTGGGAATTGTCATTTTACATAATCATGATACTATAAAATTTTATTAACTAAAGGTGGAAAATTGACGGTCTCACCTCATCGTCACTATCATCATAATCATCGTTGTCATCTTCGTCATCCTCTTCAAGCTCTCCATCCTCATCTTGATCTTCCTCCATGTCTTCCTGCAACTCTTTCAACCTAATTGATCCCTCTATCAATGAATTAAAGCAATCCCTTAACAGATCCCTGCTGGAACTGTTTTGACCCAACAGTCGTTCAATTAACTTGGCCAGTGTCATAACTGAGAACAGACAATCAGTCTTCACTTAGGCTTTCAGCTTAACAGGCATATTTTATAGCCAACAATAGCAGTAAACACTAGATATATCTAGGCCTCCAAAGACAACATGATGAGCAGCCTTTGACATTATCACATGATTGTAACTAAGGTACAATAATGTCAAGTACAGAGTGAAAATGTTTTAGCGAAAGTTCCATGAGTCAGAAAGAACACTGGGCATCTGCTTCAGTCAGGCTGTCCAGTGTCATCATGTCTAAAAGTAAAATTCTAGAGGCATGGAAATTTTTGTTCATCATGCATTCCGTAAACACAGAAAGCGGAATCCCAGCATCTTAGCAAAGCATCAAAGAGCATTATAATTGATACAAGGTGAAATGCATGAATTTTGCAATTGCACAAATAAAAATGATAGTGAAGCATATACAACAGAAACTATCGGTAGAGATTTTCAAGCATAACATTTTTTGACAGCTCTGAAGATTACAAGAAGTTCTAACCTGTTAAGGTAAATTCGGACTTTGCTGACAGACCAGGTTCAAAAGAGCTGGTGCAAGTAAAAGCCAATGCAGATGCCCAAATTTTGAAGCCTCCTTCTACATCCTTCTCTAATATCACCTCCACTCTATCAGGATAACAGCAATAAGATGAAGATATGGCAAGCAACAAAGGCTTCCACAGCGGGCAAGGATTGCTTTGCATTTGTTTGAAACGAGACCAAGCTGCTCGCGTAAAGGCAATTACCAATGACTCTCTGACATCATTGACTTCAGGTGGGTAAATTGGGGAATAAAGTAGCATAGGCACGCATGAGCAAGCCCTCCATGTTGCAGATGGATATTGTGAAATGGCCTCACTGATAAATGTGCCAATTCCTTCAATTATAGATTTTTTAGGCACGGGTGGAGCAGGTGCCGATGGCATCGGTTGAACAACAAAACTCTTTAGCCCATATTTTTTGTGCAGGTTAACAACTTCCTTGATGCAGTCGAAAATTGATGAATCTTCAGATTCTTCCCAGGAATCCCAATCAGCAATCAATCCAGCCCAAGCTAATAAAAGCTCAGAGAGCTTAAGCTCTGAAATTGCATTGCTTCCAGAAACAGATAGCATAACAAATCGTAGAAGTGTTGATGAGTCATCTATGCAAGTGGGACTTTGAGAAACCTCACCTTCTTGTTCCTTTCCAATATGCAAGCAAAGCAAAGTCTATATCAATACCGAAGTAAATAAGTCCATAGAACCAATAGAAAATGAGAACCTAGTCCTATAAGAAATATCTGTCAAAGCAGAAGCAAGAAGCATGATATTAGATTTGCATTGAATTTTCTAATCTGCTTGCAAGAACATGTCAAAGGGTAACTGCTTTCTGTTGGACCCAAAGAAAACATCATGAGGCCCTACTTCAAATAGCCGTGTTCAGATAAACCATCTAGAAACACGTCAAATCCATCAAGCATGTGAAATGTGCTAAGACACAGCCGGAGGGAGCCGTAATTAGTGCTCACAAAACCAATCATGTGTTAAAAAGATATAGTGAATCCAATCAAGCTCTCCAGAACATGACAAAATGACATGACTAACCTCTGGATGCATGGATGAAAGCCAAGCCTGCTGCAACAGAGATGACAAAGCTCTACCTATGGCCACTAGTCCAGATGCCCACTTGCCAGTAGATTTGATCTGCTCATCTTCTTCCGGCATGAGATTTTCCCACAATTTTGCCATCACTGCTAATGCTGAAAAGCCACTCTCAACAACCTGTAATATCCAGGGCAGTTCAAGAAGGTAAAGACTTTAACTTGTCTGGGGAAAAAGGAGAAACTTCAAGATTTTGACATCTTCATACTATTGATTTAAACAATTTGAGCAGGGATCAGAATTTGAAGGCATAAACATCTAGCAAAGATAAAGACGACTTTCACATCAACATCCAAACTTAACCGTTTCATGTTCTTGTCATGGAACTAAAAGCAACAAACAACTAACACACGGAAAATTGAATGGTAGAAGCAATCGACTGATAGGTGATAAGACAAGCATTTTGATATGAAACCATGTCCTCTCTCTAAGATGTAATTAAGAATGGATTCTCTTCACAGAAGCTAGTCGTAAGTTTCAAAGAATAATCTTGGCAAACCCAAACAGAAACTGTAATTGGTTGACCAGATATCCTGTATCACCTAAAACAAGATTAGTTCAGGTATTTCCTGGTTCAATAAAAACTCTCTGAACCATGAGATAAATAACTATTTGGAGCAGCTACTTCATGCAAAAATTGTTCATGATATGAACACAACTAGTGAATCCCTCCTTGGCTAAGATTAGGCAGAACAATGAACGTATCATTCGGTAAGTGCCATCATATGGTTGAATTAAGTATAAGAACTAAAAACAGTTTGTTGGAAGAGATGATTATACTTCTTTCCTTTTGATTCATTCCAAATAACTGCAAACCAAATTTTGAATTAATAAAATAGTTTCATACCCTGGGTAAGACAATAGTTGAAGCACCAACCATGTAACTACACAAAACAACTGGTCCTAGGAATACGTACTTGAGGCCATGAGTCCCTGTCAGAATATGCAAATTTTGACAGAGCTTCGACTAATGATGAGACCATATAAGGGATGTGATCAGCAATATTTTCATCAGCCACCTCCACCACAGAACTCAGAAGCTGAAATAGGACAGATGTCTCTTCATCTTCAATATTTATCCTACCAATTATGACCTGAAGAAGTGGCAACCACTCAGGTGGTTGATAGCCATTCTGTAGAAGACAAACATAATGCAGGTGAGAAACTAGAAAGACGCTAGGCAAAACCAAATTGCATAATCAATATGGTGTCAAATGGAAGCCTACTTCAAGAAGTTCTGCAATTGCCCCAGCTGCGGAAACTCGCACAGGATAACAAGAAATATCCCCTTTATTGGGCATTGCTAGTGCCTTAAGTAATGAGGAATATACATCTGCACTCATCTCCTGAGAACATGGTGAAAACTCAAAAAGGGATGTCTACGAGTGTCAGACTGAAAAAATCGAGGGTACTGAATTGAGAAACACACAAGAAAAAATAATCACACAAGATTTTGCAGCTTTGCACAGATAACAATGACCAAATGGAATAATGACACAAAAAAGTGAAAAAAATTAAGAGCATGAGCCAGAAGAAGCCTCACTTGGGGTAGACATGATGCAAGCTCCCCAAGAACCCAGTTTGCTGTGGCAATTAGGTATGGCGAGCTGATAGATAATGTGTATAATGGTAGCACACGACTGCAAATGAGAACATTTATATATGTAGGTTGTTGCTCCCTGAGAAACTGTTCACAAAATTCAAAAACAGAAAATGATAAGACTCTGATTGAACAGTAGTTCACTGACTGACTATCAAATCATAGTTCCTTACATCTTGCAGGCCACCATATGCCATGAGGACACCAGAATAACTGCCACAGTCAATAAACAAATTGGTTGAGGAAAAGGGTTACAGTCAAGAAAATAAACTGAGATACAGTGTGCATCAAGCATTATTGCATAAAGATAAAAATTAAACCAAGATAGGCATACATCCATGTGGATTGAACAGACAATAAATGATAGGACATAAAGTACAATATTATAAGACAATGACGATATTCTAGCTCAAAACAGTATATGGTCATAGGATAGCCACAAGAATTACTTTTACGAGCTTGTGGTTTCTTGAATGTCAGAGTGTTGTTTGCTTTGGAAAAAAAGAAGGCAGAGGCAGAAATGATTTTTCAGTCACAGATCAATGAGTATGTATGATTACTTCACTAAAAAACAGCAGGCATAGCTGAATAAATTCAGACCACTAGCAAGAAGCACAAAATCAAATATTTTCCCAAGAACAAACTTGCAAAATGTCTGGACAGAGACAATTAATTATGCACATTGCGAATCGGCCTTAAAATTTACAGAAAAAGAAGCTAAGTGACTATATTTTAGCCAAAATTTTACACACTAGCAGCTGGCAACTGTTGCTCCGCATTCCAGATATTAACAACCAAGATAATAATTATGACGTCAACCAGATTATGTGCATCAAAAGCCAAGGTATTCTTCAAGGACATCAAGATACATTTTAAGGAAGTTCATATATTACCATCAGTTATCCTTGCAAGGTTACCATTTGGCATCTTGAAAGAAGAAAATGAAACTGAGCCAACAAGGTGATGGTGAAAAAGCAAAGAAAAAACACTCTTTCATATGCATACTCTGTGTGTGTGTGTGTGTGTGTGTGTGTGTGTGTGTGTGTGTGTGTGTGTGTAGGAAGTGAAAGAGAACAAACTTGTGAAGAGTAGTGATGTATCCACAAATATCCAGTTTAGAGGACTTGATAACACTACAGAAGCATGAAGTTATTTGGTATAGTTATGATGAACTTACTCGTTTAAAATTCTATCTTCCGCTGAATTATAGTCGGAAGGCATGGCATACTTAGACAAAAAAGGAATCACCAACAGCTCCTCCATAGAACTGCGTTGATTATGCTTCTTGTTCTTTTCACCCTTTTTACGTTTGGATGAAGCTAAAGAGACATTGCTAGAACCCCCGACTGGAGGCCCCTATAGGCATTAAGGAGCAGGATAAATTGTTGTTATAGCTGTTGTTTAAATGAGAAATTAGAGAGACAAATCAAGGATTTTGAGTACAAACCTTTAATCCTGAAATTACACCGAGTAGGTTTATTGCACTTTTCCTGGCTGTAAACAGATCCTCCCTCCATCCAGAAATGTCTCCCTGTAAATGGATTAAAACCAATGAACTTATAGCAACAAAATTGTTGACTAACCACTTAAAAAGACGATTGTTAACTTCCATACAAGTTCAGATGGAAGATTTTTCTGTATGTATTCATCTGCATCTTCTTCCCATTCCAAAATATCCTACAATGTCTCAAGCAAGAATAGGAGTACATTAATCCAATTAACATGTAAATCAAACAAGCAATTGGAATTGCTCTTCAACTTCTGTACCTTCTTGTTCAGGACAAGTGCTGGGAAGATTGCAGACTCCAGCAGAAATGAAAAACGGGGTGAAACTACTCTCCATCCCTGTTACCAGTGAAACAGTACCTTAAAATGAGAACTATTATCAAAATAGGAATGCCAGGCAGTCAAACCCAACTAGATACTACCAGACCTTATCAGCTAAATTTTATTCTTAATGCAAACACGTATATAATAATCATAACAAGGTATCTAGACAATAATAAAAACAACCACAATAACTAAATAAAAGAAGTGTAAGTAACAACCACAATAACTAAATAAAAGAAGTGTAAGTAAACTTACTGGGCCTGTCTCCAGAACATGTGATACCAAATCAAATGCTAATGAAATGATCCTCTCTGACAGAAAATCGAGGCTCTGCATGCAAAAATCCACTTTAAGACTTCTAATTTGACGAAAAAAGTAATAAATGGCAGGAACACAGGCTATTAATCAGCTACATTCAAGATAGACAATAGTGCATAGTGCATACTGCTTCTATAATATATTATGGCAACTACCCACCAATTACATTTAAGTAAAACATAAAAGAAAAGTGAAATTACAGCTATATTCTTGCTATGTCCCACAATCTTAAGAGCACAGTTTACAATTTCTGGCATTAACCTGTAGAAAATAAGACAATGAGCATCAATAGAGGTTCTGCTCTCCATATAAAAATCAAACAGAAACCAGCTCCTACTTGTCAGAATAATTGCCATTTTTTCTATCCCAAATAAAAATCAAACAGACTAGTGGCTTACTTGTCAGAATACTTGCGGTGGCGGGTGACCAGCACAGAGAAAATGAGTAAACTCCTTTTTCCAGCCTTCATTCGCAAAGCATATTCATCTTCCATGTCAATAATATCAAAGTTCAAGGAGCCCAGAAGTCCAATCAAGGCATGGCAAAATGAAGGCAGAACCGGAGCTAATGCTGAAGGCATATGAGACCTCACCTATAAAACTAAGTGAAATTCAAAAAGAATGGAAGATAATATGATTTTGGAAAAAAGAATATCATAGATCGGTATATATTTTCACAAGAATGCTCTATAATTCCTCCACATGGAGTATGCAACGGTGTTTGAGCAAGATCTGAACTAAAAAATACTTGCAGCCATAATGTCTATGGTTTAGCACTGAAGTTCTGCATATATACAAATAGATACTGATGGTTGTGGATCCCTTTGACTTCTCAAAACCGTAATAGAAAGAGTTACTTACAGCAAAATATACACATTTGCATACAACGAGAAGGATCTTCTCTACTTCCGATTCCATTCTACCGTGGGTGGATAAAACCTGTCCCATGCACCATACAACCAGTCACTAAAGAAGCGACAAGGAATATAATACACACAAAAAGAAGAGATAGAACGACAACCTTTTCAACAAGTTGATGGAATACAGCTAACATGGGTACAAGAATATCCTTTGCTATTAGCTCTAGTTGTGGTGGCACAGGTTCCTTAGCAACTTTAGGATTTAAAAAGTACTGCCAAATCCAAAAAAAAAAAAAGACGTTAGTAGAGTATTAAGTATCATCAGAATAATCTTTAAAGTTCTGCATGAAGAATTTTGAATATGAACGACCATTTGTTGGTAGCTTCTCGACGTGAAATTGGGAAAGAAGGATAGTAGCTAATTATCCGAGCGAAACAAAGCAAACCTGGAAAGGTCTTATGAGTGTCTGAAGGACAGTGAGAGCATTGACAGCTTTTAATCCTGAAATTGCAGGTTGGGAATTTAAAGTACTAATGTGAATAGCACGCTGGACGTCGGAAACAAGTTCCGGCCAAGAATTCTTCTCAACAAATTCAGCTACAACAACGATCCGAAACTGCCGAAAAAACAACACACACTTGCCAGTAAATATGAACAACAAAAAGAAACAAAAATGGTATCAAAATGAGGAAGGACATGAAAAGGCGAGTTATATATGTAAAAAGAGGAGCACCGCTTCAACTAAGACTTTAAGAAGCACAGAATCAACTTGCAGCAAAGTTCTCAAGAGCGCATCCTTAAACTCCTTACTGACTTGAGAGTTGACGATATTCCGGCGAGTGAAGTTCTTAAGGTATGTGGCGGCGGCAACTTTCTGACCCGGAGTCTCTCCTCCTGAGAAGTCAAACAATCGATTAAGAACCAATAAGAAAAGGAAAACAAGGAGACATGAAAATGAATTGAGTAGGAGAGTGGAAATGGTACCGACCGGCGACGATGGAGAGAAGAGAGAAGGGGAAGTTAGGGAGGAGAGAGAGACGATCGAGAGCCTGGGTTGAGGAGCGGACGACATTGCCATCGGGGTTGAGAGTGTCGTTTAGGAGTTGAGCGATCTGAGCAGCCTCCAAATCCATTGGGAGAGCTTTTTGGTGAGGATGGTATGAGAGAACCCTAAAATTTTGCTTTCTCCAGAACAACGGAAAGGAGAGGGAGCGACTGATGATATGTTGGCGGGAAAGAAGAAATGAGTCAACGACGTCTGTTACTTTTTGTTTTGGGCTTAACAATGAGTATCAAAATTGTAATTTACAAATAACTTAAAGCTTGATCACGGTCGAAAGTTCAGACTCAAACTTTGAGCATGATTGGCTTGGGCGACTCGGAATTTGATAGCACTTAAATATATTTTTTCATTTTTTATTTTATCCAAAAATTTCAGATTTCATATCAGACCAAGTTAAATAACTTAAACTTACACTCGATCCAAATTTCAGAATGACCTTTAGAATCATTTCAACAAATATTTAAGAACTTTATTGTGCATCCTATAAAAATGACCTTCGTAATGATGTAAAATTTATGTCATTCTTTTCATATCTTGCTTGCCACAAAAAAGATTAAAGAATATTTTGGTCCAACTAAATTTGAAGTTAATAAATTGAAGGTTTGCATGGACTATTTGAATTTTCATATTAGAATGATTTCATTTTGGTTTAATTTTTCAAAATAATATTATAAAGTAAATCTTTATAATAGCTTAAAGATAAACAAAGATAATTATAGCTAAAACCTTAAATATACTAAATGAGACAAAAGCCCTTCATCTTTTAGCAGGCGTCAACTATCAAGGCCTGCTTTTTTGGAAATCTAAGCTAATCAATCCTTTCTGTATAACTTAAAACTCAAACAGGATTATGGATTTGATACTTTCTAATGCACAGGATCTTTATATGAAGGCAAGTGCAGAGAATACTCGTATTTCTATATGACAAAAGTAAATCTATTGGAGATTCAAGCTTTCAGGGGAGAGATAGAGTTCCAAGAGAAGTCATATGAAAACATGCAACTTTTATTTAATGGAAAGGGTTAATAGAAAAAAAAATCTCAAACTCTACTCAATTTTTTAATTATAGCCCGAACTTTAAAATGTGACAATTAAATACTCACTTTCATTTTTCTTCAATTATAGCTCGACATTAGTGCCTACTTTAAATTTACTGACATAACACATATAACACATCTGAACTAAGATTGATAGCGATTTGAGAAATAAAAAGGAGACGGCTATTGGCTTGCAGGAGGGGAAGGAAAGTTGGAAATAGAGGTTACACCATGAAAAAAGCAATTAGATAACATGGAGGAAATCATAAGTGTCTTAAGCCATATAGAGGAACAAAATTCTTCACGAATAATGACCATGGACACTTGCAAAGAATTTTATAGAATTATAGAATTATAGTTGCAAAGCCATATACGACATAATATAGTTATGTTTAGTCAGTTAGTTTAATTAAACTACGTAGTTTAGTTAAATTTAATTAGTTAGTTTAATTAGGTCTGATGTGCAAGTGTTTAGGGCTTCTGAAATACATGGCAAGCTATGTTAGCAAACTTAAAGGAGACACTAATATCAGTATCTAATTGAAAAAAAATTAAAAATTTGAGTATTTAATTGTCATTTTTTAAAATCAGACTATAATTGCAAAATTGAACAAAGTTTGAGATTTTTTATAATTAACCCAATAGAAATGTTTATTGAATAAAATAGAAGAAATCCTTTGCTTATACAGGCAAAAAGAGCTTACAAAAGATAAATAGCTCTAGATAAGAATAATGTCACATCAACAACTTTAGATAAAAATATTGTCACACCATACAATAAATGGGTAAGAATAAAGTCACATCATAAAAGATAAGTTGAAATGCTTAAATATAAAGACAAATGACTTTAAATATTAGGACCCACAAGGACAATAATAAAAGGAATTTTAATCATCCCATCCCTATGTGATAGGTTTTTGCTATGAATACAAATTTGATGGTGAAGCTCCTCCACTCATGCTGTTATTATTGTTGTCTCTTCTCCTCCTTTTACTAAGAATCACTTCATATGTATTTAATTTTTCAAAAATTTATCCAGCTCTTCTTCATTAATGATGAGAACGTCATCATCTAGATTTTGGGTACCCTAAAATACGGAGGCCTGGGACAGAAATGGTCCGACGATGTCTATACCTAAGTTGATAAGGTCGTTTGGAATCCCAAAGTCTAACATTTAATAAGGTTCTCTGATAGGTTCTACAAGTGCACAGCTTTAGTTGCAGTCTCTGTTTTAAAAATCGGACTGGATCGGCCGGTTCGACCAGTGACCGGTCGGCTATCCGGTCCGGTTCACTCTTAAAAATCGGTTCTCAATTGAACCGGTCAAAATCGGTCAATTGACCGGTCGAACCGGACCGGTTCGATCAGTCAGACCATTGGTTCAATAAATTTTTTTACTTTTTTTATTTTTTGGTATATTTTTGTTTTTTTAAAATATTATATATAATTAAATATAATTATTGCATAATTATGACGTCACACCGGTTCGACCGGTGGTTGAACCGGTCAA
>JAOSBL010000212.1:45114750-45178431 GCA_027568915.1 Erythroxylum roraimae
TTACTAAAGCATCATATCTTTAGTAACATGGGCTGTCATAGCATACTCATTAGTGTTACCATTTATATTTAATAACACTTATCACCTGTTACCGTATGTCATTTTTGTTGTAGTGTCTCTGTTAGGTAGGGATAAAGTTGCGTACTATTAGATTTTACTAGACTCCGCACTTAAGTGGACTTCAACTAAATGTTGATTATGATATATAGGAAAAAGATTTGGTGGGCACGAGTGTGTGTGTGTACACGTAGAAAAAAAGTTTGTTATATATGTATATATATTGAAAAAATATTTCATGACTATATGTGTGTGTACGTGTGTCTGTATGTTTATATAAATGAGAAAACAGTTAGGTAACCTTGTGAGTACAAACATATACATGTATATATATACATTTTTTTGGCAATGTATGTGTATATATAAATAGTAAAAACTTATGGTGGTTATGCGTGTGTATATTGGAAAAGTTTTTTTTAGCTATATGTATAAATATATATGAAGAGTTTGGTAGCTGTAAGTATGTATAAAGGAAAAAAATAAGATCATGTTTGTATATATAGGAAAATGATTTGATGGTCACGAACTACACATATATATATATATAGTTCGATGAGCACATGTGACTATATCGAAGCAAAAAAAGTTTAGTGGTCATATATGTGTATATATATAGGATAAAAATATAGTTTTCATGTGTGTAGATATATATGAAAAAATTTTGTTAACCATGTGTGTAAATATATAGGAAAAATATTTGATAACTATGTTTGTATATATAAACTTACTTACTTGATTAGAAATCATTAGAATGTTATTAGAAGATATCATCTGCGCATGTAACAAAATATATGATACGAATGTTTTTGTTTTGTCTTCTGTCTCTACTAACGGACAGCAACTTAAGGAGAAGGAGGAGATGGAAGCGGGAGACACAGTTCAAGAACTGCAACGTCATCGGACGGTGGGGCCCAAACATTCTGGGTTGCATCTCAGTGGGCTTGCCATGGCGTGGCCCCTCCTTAATTGCTTCGATCCAACATTGTTCAAAATTCAGAGCGGTCGGGCGGGAAGTGTTCCAATCTTCTATTCAAAAACAGAAAACCCATTTCTTCTCTGCCATCGTTCGATCGATCAATTAATGGATAGTTTAGATAGATAGATCGTAGTTACCACTTGAATCCGTCCTTCACTTTCCTTTTATTGATACATATGTCTCAAGAAGTCTCCGCCTCCGCCTCCTCCTCCTCCTCCTCCTTCCCTTATGTTTGCAGCGAGAACCAGTTTGAATCGGCGGTCCCATACGCGTTCCCTCCGCCAAGAACGCCTCTCAACTCTATTCCAGATCCTTCTCAGTGCTCCAACGACCCTAGACTGTCCGAGAACAAGCTCAAATTAGATGGGATTGGGACTACCAGGCACAATGCTGCTTCTGCTGCTGCTGCAGCTGCAACTCCCAAGACTAAGACCGCGCACTCGGAACCCCCCTCAGCTCACAACACGCCGGCCAAGAGATCTTCTCTTTACAGTACCACTCCCCTGAATAGAACCGGTACCAAAACCAGACAACAACATATCTCCTCTTCTTTCACTCCTACCACATCAATTTCTACTGATGCTCCGCAATTTGAGCTCCACCAAGACCCTTCCTTCTGGAAGGATCACAATGTTCAGGTTGTTTTCCTCTTCTTTTACTGTTACTTGTTTCTGCTCATACTATACTGCTTCTCAGAGATTGAAACAAGCTTTTTATTTATTGCTTTCTTGATTTTATTATCAAAAGGAAGAACAAATTTGAATAAAGAGATTTTTTCCCCCCCACTTTTTCGTGAGATCAGGTTCTGATAAGAGTTCGACCATTGAATAACATGGAAAGGGTTTCCCAAGGTTACGGCCGGTGTTTGCGGCAGGAGAGTGCGCAGTCATTGTTATGGTTAGGCCATCCTGAGACCAGATTCACCTTTGATCATGTTGCTTTCGAGACTATATCACAGGTTCTTGCTTTTTATCAATTCACACATTCCCTA
The DNA here is from genome assembly GCA_027568915.1 of Erythroxylum roraimae. NCBI lineage: Eukaryota > Viridiplantae > Streptophyta > Magnoliopsida > Malpighiales > Erythroxylaceae > Erythroxylum > Erythroxylum roraimae. Next base: position 45,116,775 of record JAOSBL010000212.1, read on the forward strand.
CCCACTACATGTGCAAACATCACTCTGGAGAAAGACAAACCGGCGTAGAATTGAAGTATTGAATATGTGAATTAGTCCGATCTTTTGCAGGAGCAACCTGTAATAACGGACTTTCAGAATGAATCATAATGCTGAAATGTTAAATGCAGGAAAAGCTATTCAGGATTGCTGGACTGCCTATGGTGGAGAACTGCATATCTGGGTATAATAGCTGTATGTTTGCTTACGGCCAGGTGTGTTTCCTGCGTTGATAAATGACGCTAAAGCCAAAACACAGTCTAATGTGCTTAAGATGCCACATTGCAGACAGGCAGTGGCAAAACGTATACCATGATGGGTGACATAAATCAAGTGGATGGTACGCTTGGTGACAACTGTGGGATGACGCCTCGCATATTCCACTACTTATTTTCAAGGATTAAGGAGGTTTGCTGATGCATTTTTTCTTCTTTCACCGTCAGAAAAGATGCATATTCGGTACATTCTTCCAAAATTTTTTCTTTTTTGGTTTCTGGATTTGTAGGAAGAAGAAAGCAGAAGGGCTGAAAACCTGAAGTTCAGTTGTAAATGTTCTTTTCTGGAAATATACAACGAGCAGATAACAGATCTCTTGGAGCCTTCATCAACAAATTTACAAGTATTTCAACAGATTCCTTTACTTAATCCATCAAGAGACATGTTCTATATACAGGAACTTATATATACGTATGTACGTATACATTGTTATTCGGGTAAATCCTAAGCCTGTCGTTTCATACTGTAGCTCAGAGAGGACATGAAAAAAGGCGTTTATGTAGAAAATCTTACAGAATATACTGTCACAACTGTTGATGATGTCACAAAGCTTTTGTTACAGGTGAGTGAAATATTTTCTTTGTTGGCATCTAGTTATATTGCTTGAACATCTTGGTCATATTCCACATATACAGGGGGCTGCAAATAGGAAAATCTCAGCAACTTACATGAACAGTGAAAGTAGTCGTTCTCACAGCGTTTTTACTTGTACAATTGAGAGCTGGTGGGAGAAGGATTCCATGAATCATTTTAGGTTTGCAAGGTTAAATTTGGTTGACTTGGCTGGTTCTGAGAGGTAATTGGTCTTCTTCTGTGGCCATTTTCCAATTATCTTCTTCACAGCCGGACTGAGTTCCATATTTATTAGGCAGAAAAGCTCTGGCGCAGAAGGAGATCGTCTGAAAGAAGCTGCAAACATAAACAAATCCTTATCGACTTTAGGGTAACTGGACCAGCAGGCCTTTTTCTCAATCACATTTTGTAGGACAGTACTGCAATATTGTTTCTCTTTATCTTAAAGTTGCTATTTTCTTGCTGCGGATTGAGGATATAAATTCTGATCACTAGTTGGTACTATTGTTGCTGTCGATACTTGTTTACTTGTACCAAGTTATCGTGTTGCATTGCATTGTTCTCAATTGTATCACATTGAAAATGTATATTTCACTGATCTAACATTTGTTGATTGCCCTCTTTTTGCTTTTAGATTGGTGATAATGTCTTTGGTTGATCTCGCCCACGGAAAACAAAGGCATGTTCCCTACAGAGATTCTCGGCTAACTTTTCTTCTTCAGGTTTGAATAATTGATGCCCTTGATCCTTGAATATGGATGGTCCTATCAATTTCTATATTTGCTAGTTTTTTCGTCCATAACTTCGTCGTAAGAAGGTTTTGTGTTGGTGTGTTTTGTTGTAGGACTCATTGGGTGGAAATTCAAAAACCACAATTATTGCAAATGTCAGCCCTTCTACATGGTCTGTGTAAAAATGCATATATTTTCTCGCTACGTTCCTATGTTTTTATTAGTTTTTTGTTTATCTCATAAATTAATTTCTTGCAGCTCTGCGCATGAAACATTAAGCACTCTGAAGTTTGCTCAGCGTGCAAAACTCATCCAGAATAATGTAACAGCACTCAACTTCCAAAAATTGTCACATTTAATAAAAAAAATTGAACATTTTTTATCTTGCTTTCATTGTTTTACAGGCTAAAGTGAATGAAGATGCATCGGGTGATGTTGGTGCGCTTCAGCAGCAAATACAGCAGCTAAAGGTACGAACTGGGGGGATATTTCAGCTGTTCTAATTTTTCCTTGCCAATTTGCAATTGTAATTTATTATCTTAGCAAATTTTCATAAACATGCAGGATCAGTTGTCCTCTCTAATGAAGCATAATGGCCTCCCTAGGTCACTCTCCACCTGTATGCCAAGATTTGGACAATCCAGATTGGCTGACGTGTCTGAAATATATAATTTCTGTGAAGATGGAGCAGCAACTATCAACCAGGAAGCTTTGGACCTGGGAAATAAGAGGGTAGGATTCCAAGTCAGCAGAAGGATTATTTGTTCTTTTATAGCAATTGTGTGACAAATGTTAGTGATCAGTATCTCTGATATCCAAAAAGCAGATGAAACAAATGGAAGCCGCATTGGTTGGTGCACTTAGGAGAGAAAAGATGGCTGAAAATGTGATTCATGAGTTGGAGGCAGAAATTGAGAAGATGAATCGATTTGTATGTCTATCTCTATCTGTACCTTTCTATCTCCCTGTGAAGAATAATCCCCTCGCCATCAGGAAATAATTTGTCAAATACAATTACACTTCAACTGGTAGACATAAAAAGTAAAAGCAATCTTTGACTATGCCAATGTTTATAATTGAGGATGCTTTGCAGGCTTGCCAGAGGGAGGAGGAAATGCAGCATACCAATATGATGTTAACGGTCCAACTGGAGAAGAATAAGCAGATGGAGAAGTTATCAAATGGTTCATGGCCTTCTGACCATTGTCTTCTAGAGCAAAATAGAGCTTTGAAGGAAGAAATTCAACTACTCCGTGCAAGGATTGAGAAAATTCCGGAGCTGACAGATTTTGCTTTGGAAAACGCAAGGCTTCATGAGCAACTTCAGTTGTAAACATTGCAATTCACACTTATGCTTTAGATGGGATCTGTATATTCCAATTGTAATGGACTTCTCCACATATTTTATTGTCAGATTTCAAAGTTTTTACGAGCAAGGAGAGCGAGAAAAATTGCTAGGTGAAATTTCACAATTACGGGATCAGGTATTAGGATATCTTCATATTATTTCTTCTTATGGTTCACCCATAAAAATTATAGTGAATTATGTCCATGGTAATTATGCTTACTGTGCGTTTTTATGTTTTCTTTTTCCCACTGGAGTTCCAGTTACTAGAAATGCATGAAAGAAATCTCTTTGCTTCAAGATATGACAATCAGGTAGAATATTATCGTCAACCATCTATGTAACTTGTGCCTTTTGATCAGCAATCCTGGTTTCTAATCTGTAGCTTCTGAGAATGCAGGAGCATGACACTAGAAAGGAGTTGGAAGCTTGCAGGAAATTGAATTCACAATTGTTTAGGTACTGTCTTAGACCTGTTTGCCAATTTTAGTGCTTGTCGCCTATCAACTGCTTGGCCATTAAGGCCTTGGGAAACAATATATATGTTAGGCTTTCTGTTTGCATCCAATATTTCTGTTTAATTGATTTGGCAATCTTTAGAAATCGTCTCTAATTTCTGAAAGATCATGCAATGGCCTAGGATGTCGTTGAAGGATGAAAGATTGTTTTCCATCTATATAAAACCATTCAAGCTGTCGGGTGAGGGAACAGGATAGATCCTACATAATCCTAACACACTCTATTACAGAGAACTTTGTTAGGCTGAAAGCATAATCCAATTACAATCAATTTGCATCTATGGAATAGTATTATGGTTATAGCTTGATCATCTGATTTGCCATGCCAACTGGAGTTTAGATTGGGCATCTTTCCAGTTTTCATTGTTCTATTATTCTACCTTTTATTTAGAAATCAGTTTGAGGGATAGCTTTGGAGTAATGGGTAAAAGTTGCTCATTTGTGACCATAAGGTCATAGATGAGAATCACAAAAATAGGACCCTTGGGCACAAAGTACATTGACCTTTTTTTTGATGGGTTTTCCTCTCTGCATGAACTGTAAATGTTTTTTATTTCAATGCATTTGACTTTTAGATGGTGATGTTATGATCTAGGTAGAAAGAAGTTAATTTAGTTTTCAAATAAGAGTTATTGAGCTTATTCCTCAATGTAAACTTTGGTTTCTTTTTCAGAGAAATTGATGAATTGCGAGAACAAGTGATAATGTACGTGAAGCGTAGTGGTCAAACTGCATTTGAGAATGTAAGGACTGGTTCCAGGTATCGGGATAAAGAATTAGTTAAAGCAACTCAAGCCTGTGTTATAGGCAGCCTATAATCGTACTTCCTTGCAGGTGACTGATTCTTGCCCATCGGACCCCGAAGAGTTTAGGCACACTGATAAGTATTCATTGGTAAGCAATACCGGAGTATACATTTAATGGTTATTTGTTGATTGATACTCATCTACCCATTTTACAGGTTGAAACAGTTTCTACTGGAAGTGATTCAGGGGATGAGGTGGATTCTCATATCCACGAATATGATGCAGCTCTGCTATACAAACATGGTTCAGATGTGGTCGCAAATTCTGGCTCTATTGTTCAGCCCAGAAATAGTCAAAAGGAGTTGATTAAAGCTAGGGTGCTACGTAGCGCTGTGGAATCTGAGCAAATTGATTCTCTGGAATTAGAAAATTTAAGAAAGCCAGTTTGTAGTTCAGTCATGAATGGCAGTGATGATTTGAAGATAAAATCTTTGCAAGCCAAGTTAGACATGATTACAAAAGATCTCGAGGAGGCCAGTTTACTTAATTGTCAATATCAAGAGGTTCAAGAATCACAATTAGCTCATCAACGTGAAAATGAGTTGGTGCGCAAAGAGGTTGAGATGGAGACTAGCAGGACAATTATTGATTTGCAGGAGGAAGTTATGAGCCTTAAGCGGGAACTTAATGAAAAATTATGTTGCATGGGTGAAGAAAACATGAGATTAAGAAACGCAATGGCAGCTAAAGAGGAAGAATTGATGATGCTTCGCAGGGAGTGGGAAAGAGCGACCTTGGAACTAACAAACTTCCTTGTTGAAGGGGGCAAATCCCTCAAAGATGCTTCTAGTCAGATTGAAAGTATTGCTTGTTCATTTCCTCAAGGTAATGTTTGGATTAGTGAAAAGGTTATGAGGGCTGCCAGAGCTTGCATTGACAAGGACGAAATGATAATGCAACTTCATGAAAGCTTAGCGGATGCACAACAGATGGTTGTGGACATGGAGCTGAAGGTGAATTCCTTGAAGGAAGCAACAATGGCTTTGAATGATTTTCCGCAAGCAGATAGGGATGACAACACAGAAGAGGTAGTTCACCTACGTGCTTTGTTAAATGAAAAGAACAATATGGTAAAGTTGCTAGAAAGTGAAGTTAAAGACAAGGAGGACCATATTCATGAAGCAGAAAAACGTGCTGATGCTGCATTCCTGCTTGTAAAATGGCTTTCTGATCAATACAAGGTTTCTTACCATAACAGCACTGAGAGAAGTACTCGGATCTCAGAACTGGTTTCTCCTACTGGCAGTCATAAGCCTTTTGAGGGGAGCATTGATGCACATACTTGGGATGCTGAAACTACTGAGGCTCAAAATGAGTTGAAAAATTTAATTTTCGAATCCCATAATGCTATTAAAACATGTTATAGGGATGTGGAAGTGCACATGGCAGCTGCCCAAGCAGACATTCTTGAAGTTTCTACAACCTATAAGAGTTTGGTTCAGGAATTAGTTGAAGAAACTCACGAATTGAGGTGTAAAACTGCAGCGCTGAAAGACCACTTGTCTTCCCATCCTTCTACGGTTAAAATGCAAGGACTAAAACCACCTAATTCTATAGAGCCTGGCTTTCTACATTTAATAAGAGATGAAGTTGCTAACGTGAATGAAAGACTTAAGATCATACATGATTCCTTTGACATAAAAGCAAGGGCAGATTGCTGCATATCGACGGATGAATATCTAACAGAGACAGATAGCTGGAGTGCTGATAGTTCTACATCAAGTTATTCCACATTAGGACATGGTATTCCATCCAAAAATAATTTTTCTGGTGATATGTTGGACAAATTCTTATATACCTGCCACTCAAAGTACATCATTCCAATTGAACACTCAGTGGTTGAATCTGAGAAGCGATTGAATAAATTTCAGAAACATGACGAAGTTATGCCATTCTCTCTCAGAAAAGAGTTGGATATGACATTTACTGCTTTCAACAAGTTATATAATCGTTTGACCAGAGTGTTCAATTGGAATGATGTAGTGGATAATAGTGGCTCTCAAGGTACATATCTTTGTGAACTGTTTTGTTGTGATAATTACGACAAATTTCTACTAGATGTGGAGTTAAAACAACTAACATATGGCACTGGCAGATTCGATGGATATGGTTCGGTCTTGTGTGTTGAGGCAGGAGATTGCTGACGCATATTGCCATAGTGCTGGGCAGGTACACTTGAATATTGAAATCTCACCTGTATTGTTTGCAGATTTAGGCCATATTTTATTATTGTTGCAAAATAATACATTTATAGCTTTAAAAATCTACCAAATATCCAAAAAAAAAGAAAAGAGACGTCACTGTAACCTTTTCCACTGGATATTTGGATTGTGCAGGTAGTCGATGATAAAAAGGCTATCCATGCTAGTGTATTCTTAAGCAACTGTGAAGAAGCCCATGCAACCATGAAAGAAGCTGATCATATGTTGAATGCATTAATGAAAGCAAATGAAAGTGCAAAACAACTGAATGTTATGTGGAAGAAAACCAGTGAGGAACTGATGTCAGAAAGATCACTCTTAATTGAAGAAAATTGGCAACTCAAGTCTTCATTAGATTTGAAAGAAGGAGAGAACAAATTGCTCTTTGATGAAATGTCTCTGGGTTTTATAGAACTAACAAACTCCATTTCTTTGCTGGAAGGATATTTCCTAGAAATGCAAAAAGAAATGGAGGACAGGTACAGAATGTTATATTCAGATCTTTTATCCATGGCAAGAGAGATGCTCTATACCGTTTGCAATTCAAGATCATTACTGGTAGATGTTTGTTCAGAGATCCTAGAGAAAGGATTCACTTGTTTTGTCTTCTACCAATGCGTTGCAGCAGGGATTATCCATAGAATATCAAGCTCTAATGTGCAACCTCATCTCTATCCATTCAGGCCGTCAGAACACGCGATGGCATCAAACACTTTGCAACATAGTTGTTTGAGTGTTCAAGATAGAGTCTTGTTTGAAAGGGATCAGAATGAATTCATAAATTTGGATCGGAAAGAACTGAATCCATTACAGCATGATTTAGTAAATGAAAATTTGTCTCTTAGGAGAGAACTGGAAAGGAAAGATGTTTTGTTGAAGGGTTTGTTTTTCGATTTTAGTTTGTTGCAAGAAACAGCCTCCAATAGGAAGGATAGGAAAGATGAAACTCAAAAGTTAGTTCTGGCATTGAACAGTGTTCGACATGACCTAGATCAGAAAACAAACCAGCTAGAGGACCTGCAGTTTCAACTTAGACAAGTTGAATGTCAATTACTAGATACTGAAAATGCTTTGTCCATATCAAATTCCAATCTTGAGCAAGCTCAAGAAGCAGCAACCTCTCTGTCGGAACAAAATGCCGAGTTGAGAATGCTTCTGAAAGACATCTATCTCAAAAATTCTGAAGCTGAAGAACAGTTGGAAGAATATAAGCAGGTTGTTAAGGGGTTGGAAGAAGAAATTATTCACTTGACAACCTTTGCTGAGAGAAACTCGCATGCCTCTGCTGAAACCATTGAGAAAGAATTAGCAAAGGTTACAAATGAAAGAGATCAATTCTGTAGAGAAATATGCTCTTTGAATGATCAACTGGAAATGGCCAACGTATTGGCTGATGAAAAAGAAGCTATTGCCATTGAAGCTCGACAGGTTTTTTACTCGAGAACTATTTCCTTTTTAGTTGAGGCCCATCGTTACAGGTGGATTTTAATTTGTGCGTTAATTTTCTAGGAGTCAGAGGCAAGTAAACTATATGCCGAACAGAAAGAAGAGGAAGTAAAGATTTTAGAGAATTCTGTTGAAGAGCTCGAGTATACAGTAAATGTGCTGGAGAAAAAGGTATGCTTCTTGGCTCTGATAAGTTTAGATCATACCAACTGCAAAAAGTTCTGGCCGTGGTAAACTAATTGAAGTTTATTTGCGTTACTTACCGCTTCCTAGTTCTTCTTCCTAAAAATTTCTGTATGTTTTCCTTATTTAGGTCTGTGAAATGAGTGAAGAGGTTGAAAGACATCGGCTGATGAGAGATTCATTAGAAATGGAGCTTCGGTGTTTGAGACACAGATTATCAACTGTTGAAAATCTATCTGATGTTATGGATTCAGAAAATAGAGATTTTTCCAACAACGAACATCATATATCCAGGTTGGATAACTTATCTCATTCCTGATACTTGACTCGTTCATTTTCCTTTTCTGGTTCTAAACAATATATTGACCTGCGCAAACTGCACGGTAGGTTGTTAGAGCTTCACGAGGCACATAATCAGATAAGGCTTCTCAAGAATGACATTGCAGACAAGGAGAAAGAGGTATGGCTTGATTTGGTGCCGAGTGATAGGCTTCAAATAGGAGTTTCAGAATTTGTGGTTATATGCTTTACATGCTCTCTGGTCTACTCTACGTTCTAAAACAAAAAGTTCAAATATTTGAAGCTCAAGCAAAGCAAAGAGTACATCTCCGAACTTGTATTGCATTCTGAGGCCCAAGCGTCACAGTATCAAGAGAAGGTAGTATTCCCATGCTTGAACCACCTATATCGAGTCATCAATTTGTATCGTGCGTAAACCTTTGGAACAAGAATTCATGTGGATGCTCAATGCACGAATCTGATATTTGATTTACAGGTCTCAGAGTTGAATTTAGAATTTTGGCATCCATTACAACAACCAGGATTTTTTTTGCCACATTATCTTAGGCCGTAACAAGAAATGCAATTTATTACGTATCACGTGTAATAGTTCTGTTATTACATTCTGAACAGTATAAGACTTTGGAAGCTATGATTCGCGAAGTAAAAACCAAGTTATCGAACTCAGAACCAGCAACATCAACATGGGAAAAAAGTGTGAAAAGTTCAACGAGAGTAAGGGGTTCAAGTTCACCACTTAGATGCATTACGAATTTGGTTCAGCAGATAAATTTGGAGAAGGATGAGGAACTGACAGTAACAAAGCTTCGTATAAAAGAGCTAGAGACAGCATTGACTGATCGGCAAAAGGAGGTTTAGTATCTTTTATCACTTCAACAGTTTGCGTCAAATGCATTAATATACATGTCAAATTTCAACTTCAGCCATCTTTTAGTTTTAAAGTTCAAATTGTAATTCTGAAAAACCCGTTGTTTACGTCTTTCTGTCTCCCTGTCTCGATCTCACTTATTTACTCCCTCTCCCACGCACAAACAATGGCGCATTTGTAAGCAAGAAAGGAATACTCACGCAAAGAGTAGAAACATTGATGTAACTACATAGTCCAGAAGAATACTTTCAATGTGTAAGTGAATTTGATCCACATCTTATCCTGCATCAGGTATGCATGCTAAACGCAAGGCTGGCAGCTGCAGAAAACATGACGCATGATGTCATTCGTGATTTACTTGGCGTGAGATTGGACATGACAAAATATGCAGTAATTTTTGAACTTTTTAACTTCAAACAATGAAGATTTATAATGCATTGCACAATTTGATGCATCTTTCTTTATTTTGTGTTCTAGAAATTGATTGACCAGCACCAGCTTCAAAAATTAGTTGAGGATAGTCATCAGCAAATAGAGGAGCTCAGAGAAAAGGTATAATATATATATATATATATTTGATATTTTGTCTATAGATGTGTCTCTGATCCCTTCTTTTTCTATTGCGTAAGGAGCAAGAAATACTGAACCTAAAGAATCAAATTAATGACCTCACAAAGGAAAGAGAGAGGTCAGAATGCTTCATCCTAATCCGAGGCTAGAGTATTCCGTATCTTTCAAACAATTAGTTTAATGTAATAGTTGCAGCCCTGAATTTGAAAAAGAGAAGAGAGCAGTTAATTGCAAGTCTTGCACCTACAAGCTTTTAATTATGTTTGCATTTCGTCATTTCAGTTGTATGTGTGAGATAAATGAAAAAGCAACAGAGATTCTAGCTGCCCACGTGACCATAGAGCAGCTTAAAGAGCGGGATCAGTTGCTTTCAGCGCATAATGGAATGTTGAAGGTATGGACTACAAAAAGAACAGCCTTCCTCGAACTCTGGTTGCAGCCAGTGTTGTTTCTTCATGTTTTGTTTTTCACTTAATGTTTTCCTGCTACAGATGGATAAAAGTAATCTACTAAGAAGAAATGCCGAACTGGATGAAATGGCAAAAGCCCTTCTTGGAACACACGGTAACCAAAAGCAGATTCAAAAGGCGTCAAAGGACGAGGCATGTTTCAATTCTGCCTTAGTTTTCTATAAATGTCTTGATTTAGTCTCACTCACGGCTTGAGTTTGGTTGATATTATAGGGAAAGAGTGTACTGAAATTGGGTGGTTTTGATTTAGCTCAGAAGTTATCTCATTCTGAGAGGCTCCTTTCTCCTGCGAATAATGAGCTTGTTCGGTATCGCAGAGCGAGTGCTAGTCATGCGCATGTCAAGACCAATGCACGTCACAGAATTCAGACACAGGTAATTGAGCTTTGCATGAATATACACAGTGTATCGACCAAAGCTGGATTTAGTACAATTTTCATACCACGAATGTTTATGGTTACAGAAAGTAGAAAACTTGACATGAACAAAACCCTTCGATCTCTTACACTTGGCTCACCACAACCACACCTCGCCTACTAGAATGCTAATGCCCGAGGCTTACTGTTTGATGAAAGGTACAATATTGTTATCCTTTCTTAAGCTTCATTGAAGATTGTGTTGGTGATTTTGGTGTACTGTCATAGTTGGATTGCAAACGATTGAGCAGGTTCCTTGGTTTCCGGTGAGATTGGCGTAACTTTTAAAATTGCCTTGTGACTCCCACTTGAGTTCTGCAAATATGTATACTTGCCGCTTGTAATGATTATGCAAACATCTTGTTGCTGTTGTGAACTTTTGAATCTGGAGATGCCAATATAAAGTTGTTAATTGATTGGGGTGTTTGTTCAATCTACTCTTCCTTTTTACTTGTTATAAATCATGATAATACTTTTCAATGTTCCTGGCCTTTTAGATAGGTTTGATAAAAGTCAGATCATTACAAAGTTTAATTTGATTGAACTTTAAGTTGAAATAGGTCTTATAACCGGTCCATTGTCAACCTTACTTTTAGACTAGTGACATTCAAAATTAAAAAGCCATCACATTGTGGCTAAAAATCCATTACCTCTTCATTTATCTTCGTTTCATTACATATTTTTGTCAAGACATGTTAGTTGAAATTCCATATAACTAAGAAGACCAGAGAACTATACACGCTGCTTGATTGCTCATAATTGACCGTAGACAATGAGATGTAACTCTTCTTAGACCAAACTGTATTGCCCTGCTGTCACACACACCTTAGTCCCTTTCATACTCAGCTGTTGAATTCAGAGAGCTGTGAACAAAATTAGTAGTGAATTTCTAGACACCAGGTAATGAAGAGGAGTGATTGAACGAGTAAAAGAATACAAAAAGTATTTAAAAGTAACATCCTAAGAATTCATCAGAAAATGTGCAAGCATCGACTTGGAAAAGCTAATCTCCAAATTCTTTTACCCATCTGAGCTTCTACAATGAACCATGGCCTCCATTGCAAGGGGGTAACATTGCAGGCAACCAAACTTCTGCACAATGAGCTAACCAAACAAGTTTCTAGATTGATTAATGTAGTGAACAATGAGATGTTACCTTTAGATTTTCAAATTTTGTTACTAGTCTCATGTATTGGTCACGTGCTTCTGGGTAACGAACCATGGATTTGACTCTTGCAAGTGCATTTTCAACTCCAGCAACTTTCTGTTTACGGCTAACTCTCAGGAAGTCGTATTCATCGTTTTTATCAGTTTCTGATATGGCCTTTCCAGTAGTAGGTTTTTCTGCCCTAAAACCTCGTAAACCAGCTCCTTTTCGCCTCCAACGTAATATTGCCTTTTCAACAATACCAACAGACCAAACAACCCTTTTATATCGCTTACGAACTTGATGTGCCCTCACATGCGCCTGCAAATAAGAGCAGACACAAATAAACATTTTAATGCAATAAGCTTTTTGCCATTTAACAGGGCAAGTAGCAAAGTGCAAGACTTTACAATGGAAGAACAAATAAAGTCATGACAAGTGCTTAAATGTGAAGACATCCAGTTGTGAAATTATGGGACCGATAATGGATGGATTTGATATCCTGCAAATCAAGTGACACTCCAAAAAATTGACATAAGTAATTTAGGTAATGCCTTTGATTCATTTATAGTTAACTGCGTTGGACTCAGACTTCATCAATTCAAATCCTCTCAAACAGCTATTTGCACTTCTTTGCCCCAGTGGAGCAGTGTGACTCTGATCATGTCAAAAGTTTCTGAAAAAATAAGTGGCCACCTAATATGCAGAAATTTACCTGGATTTTTACAATTCGATCACGTATCTTTATAAATTCTTTCCTGCCCTTCCAGCCACGATACTTTTGTTGGATTTTTACTGCTGCAAAATGCAAATAATCTTGAAAATGGCTCTTTTGAGCTTTGTACAGAGGACCAAGAGCAGCCAGGTCAAGTGCAAGTTCGGAAGTATCATTGCCTAGAGTGTTGCTCTTATGTAATTGTCTATGACAAAATGAATTGGCCCGGTAGACCGATTGGATAAGAGCTGCAGCATGAGCAGATTTCCGAACAGCAGCAAGAGATCCTCTCAAGGACAGTTGTCCATCCAACTGCTTACTTGATGGACTAGCAGCTTCAGCTGCAACCTCAGCCACTTCTTCTGCCGAAGTTGCTGCATCAACACTATCCATCACATTTTCTGTCATATTTAACAAGGAAAGATGCCTCGCTAGAAATGCTTCAGCGAGATATGCAGCAATTCCTTTATGCCCCTGACTTGATGCTAAATCTGCAGCAGATTTCCCCCCAGGAAATGTTGAGGTTGGATCGTCAACAGCTGTTGGATCCACTCCCAATTTAACAAGCTCAACCACTGTCTGCTCTCTGGAGGAAGGGGCAAAATTAACGAATATATACTCAGTAAAGAAAAAAACTTGTAATTGTCACGAGAATCAACTTTCCCTCCATCACATGAATTAAAACAGAACATCAGAGGAAACTGGAAGTGAATAAGCAACAATTTATCCAATAAAAGGATGTAAAATCACTTAAGTGAAAACATTTTCTGTGAAGACATGGTAGGAGTTCTTTACAACATCAGGAACAAAGGTTTCTGGAAATCATCGTGCTATGAATAGAGAAAGAAATCACACAACATTTGGAACAAGAAAACTCTTACTTGATTAGAATGAAATGAGAAGAAAACTGAATTATAGCAATTTAACCTGCCAAAAGACGACGCCCAATGAAGTGCTGTTCTTCCTTGTGAATCTCTAAAGTTTGGATTGCCTCTAGCATTGATTATAAGACTCAAAGCCCAATTGTAACCAAGACCAGCAGCCAAGTGTATAACCCCTTGTCCTTCTTCATCTAAAATATCTGGACCTTTACCACCGTCATGAATTCTATAGACAAGCCACTCACACAGTTTATCCTTCAACAGTTTTTGGGTTAATTTATCTCTGGAGTCCATGCAACCACCTTCATACATTCTGCAACTCATGTTATCCTTTTCGCAGTCATTTTCCTCTGAAGTTTGCTTTGACTGCATGGTACTTCTTAGCTTGCATCCATTGCACTCATTGTTGGAACAGTCCAACCACTTCTTCTCTTGATCCAAAGTTAACAATTTTGCCAAACGAACCTGAAAGCGTACTTCTTCCTCCACAATGCCTCTGAACAGCAGATGTATACTTTTTGATGGAATTTCACGATATTCAAACTCCCTCACCTCACTGCATGCTAATCTGTTCCGGCAAGTGACATAAAATGGAACACGCCCAGCAGTATGTGGAGGGGCATAACATCTTATGGAACTATCAGTCAAAATTTCAGCAAGAACTTCAACTTCACCAAACATACAACCCCACTTAATTTCATCTGAAAGTTTCTTGCTTCCCAAAAATGCACCAATGATTATAACCTGATGAGAAAAGCAACCATTGAACATCACCAAAAAGTTATACTTCTGTTGAAATCTTAATTCAAAGAGAATGAGAAGCCTTAAGCTCAGGATACATACTTTTGTTTCGACACCACAGCATGCCCACTCTGGAGAAAAATTAGATATACTAAATAGCTGTTCCTGGGAGAGAGATGGACCAAGTGAATCAATATCTAGTTGCATATGCCGGGAGAAGCTGGATACTTCCTTCTCATCATTCTCAGTGTCAAGCGTGCTCCAGTATTTGCCAGAGTCAGAAGCCATCAAAGATCCATCACAATCTCCACCAATTTGTTCATCCATCCACTTTCCAAAGCTATCAAGTCTTTTGAATTCTGCTTTATCATCATTATTTGAATTCCCTTCTCTGCAGTTGTTCTCCTCTTGTAAGGTAGAAGCAGCAATTGCATCAGAGCCAGTATGATTGTGAAGATGGGGAGGAATCAAATTGAAGTCATACTCCTGCCAGGCCAATAACATGGCATAGGATTAACTAGGTGATCGTTAATAAAATAATTATTAACTAAAGTACTTATCACATGGGATTCATATTCTATCTCAAGAAAACACATAAAAAATATAATGTTTTCCATGCATACTTTATTGCAGAAAATTCCAAATAAAAGACTATAAAATGAAGACAAATATGCAAATTAAAAACATGCTGCAAAATGTAAAGAACAGACCTGAATAACTCCCTGAGATGTTGCCTTCACATCTTGGTTATCCGCAAGAGTTATCAACCCATCTTCACTAACTATGCTATCTGTTATCGGACCATCTACCCTACCATTAATTACATTATGCAAAACATAATCCGCAACCCCAGATTGCCCTTCTGCAAAATTCTGGTTAGGTATACCACATAAGTTCCGGCAAGTTGCAAGCTGAAAAGATAAATCTCTGCCTTCATCCACTCCTCTACCCCATGATCCATTAGAATTCTTTGACAAGACACACAATCCTGCTAGGCAAATAAAATGACCTTCAACACTTCAGGTTGATCAATGTTTTATATACAAGATAAGGTAGATGATCTATTCAAAAATTTGAACACGACTTCAAATGAATTATGGGAGATCATGCAACGTGGCTACCTTCAACATATGATCCAGATAAAGGATCATTAGAGTTGTGATTGTAAGCTGATTCGTTGAGAGAAAAGTCCTTTATACAATTCCTCATGTTGACATTTTCAAACTCCGACGATAATGCTGCTTCTCTGTTCCAGTCAATTCTGTTTGTAGTTGATGTATCTGATGTCAGAGATATAGAAGTAGGTGATGCTACCTCTGCTAATGAAGGAATAGTAATAGGTTGAGAGCTTTCAATCTGTGCGAGTGAATCCGTTAACAAAGGTGACACACCAGATTTGAAACCCTGTGTCACAGCAATAGTTAAGAGTTCAACACACATTAATCTTAGTCATAAGAAAAGAACTTATTTAGGCAATCTGCATTCAGTTCAGCCACAACTTGCAACCCAAGTTGAAAACAGAGAATTTATTTAGAAAATTCATATCTAATTCTGCCACAAATTAAAAGACTTCATAGGTCCAAATCAATTGAATATCTGTGTCTGCAATATACAAAGCAGACCAGGATCAAAAACCGTTACCAGAACTTTTATGCCCACCGGATGCTGAAATACATGCATAAACCTAGAGTGAAAAGCAGATTAGTGTCAAGAAGTACCTCTCTCACTTCTAAGTAGTGCACAAGAACAATGTGATCTAAACCCCTGGAAAGCAAACAAAACAGTTAACAAAAGATATTCAAGATGAAAACTCATAATAACAACAGTGGCACTTACTCAGCAAGCATCCAGTAACATCGTCGCTGAAAGTTGTTATTATCCTCCCCATGGGCGTAATAACAATGGAGAACATCCACGCTGCCAGCCTATAAAATCAGTGCATAACAAATTATTAATTTGCCTAAGAAAACAGGGATTAACATACTACACTACTTTTTCACTTACTCAAGAACAAAAACAAAATCCAAGTGAACCACTGAAATGTAGCTCTATAGAGAAGAACTACAAGTCTCTTGGACAGTAAATACACACAAAATGGCATGACCAATTTCTCTCATTGTAGGGATGAGGCATCACACAATCTAATCTAAAGATGCAAGGCCTGACTATATCCAAAGTAGTAACAAATTCACGGCCAAGGTTTTAGGTCCTAGAATGGTTGTCTATTTTTAAACCCCTCTAAGGGGAGTCAAAGGATCTTCAGTGCTTTGATTGACCACCTAAGTGGAGGTTCACCAAGAGTGGCTTAATGAAGTTTTGGGTCAAAACTCATAACTTCGAAGAAATAGAAGTAAACAACAACATGCTCTGGCTGTAGTTTGGTGGTGTAGGACAAACTAACCAAGACAAAAAGTGAACTTACAAATAATAAATTCAACTGCACACCTTCAACTTTTCGTGAGCTTCTCTGACAGTTTTTCCATCTTTTTTCTTCCTCCATCGATGACCGTCTTTACGAAAATATCGAAGTGACTTTCGATCAAATAGAAACAAAGAACCAGCTGAACATTAAGAAACAGAAAATCAGTTACAATCAGCATCAAGAGGAAGGACTACAGGGGAATAATAATCAACTAGAACTTTTGTCATCAAGTAACAGGTTCTGAAGTAAAATATATAGGTTGTTCGAACATGTCCCTCTAAAAAATGGAATTTCATGTTAATATTGGTTCGTAGGACATGGCACCTTAAACAAGAAAGTCTCATAAAATTAGATATAAACTTTAGAAATCTAATGAAGCATTATGTTGAAGAAGTCACAAATGAGAAACAACAAATGTGTGACATGTTTATCCAATAAATATATATAATAACTGTACTAAAAAGAAAAATCACAACCTGGGGGCCTGAGAGGTGGCTCTGGGGTCAACGGGAACAACCGATAGTTAGAAAGTATTTCCAAAATCTCAGTTGGTCGAAGCCACCGGTGTTTAGCTTCCTGTAGTATCTTCTCTAGGTCTGCCAAATTTGCAGAGATAAATTACAAAAAGATCTTCAAGGTTTCAATGTTATAATAGCATAAAAGTCAATAAAGAATGTAAAAGATACATGAAGTTGAAGTTTATCTTCAAGAAGTATCCATAACTCGCAATGGAACATGAATCATTTTCCGTTTACCCAGCCAAAAGATACCCTTTTGTTATGAATTTGCACATTGTCTACTGAACAACTAAAATGCAGGAAACAACCAAGACAATAACTTTTAAACAGTAGAAGGGAAAGAATCAGTTTGATGAACAGTTGCGATAAAAGACAATAACTTTATTGTAAATACAGACTAAAATAATCAGGAGGACAAGAAGGAAATCAAAGGAGCAAGAGGAAGAGACCTAGAGGTTGTTTGGGGAGGTATCGTCTACTAGTCTCAGCCATTTACAACAAACAAACAAACGAGCAAACAAAGCTTGATATACCCATCACACGCAATCTCTCAATTTATAATCTTGAGTACATGAAAACAGAAACGGAAATGAACCCAAATGGCAGAAACGAAAGCAGTGAAAGAGGCGGGGACATGGGTAAGGAGAGAGGGAAAAAACGTGTGAAAGCCAAATAAAAATGGTAAAAAAAAAAGAAGAAGAAAGAGTGAAAATGTGATGAAAGTCAATATGGAACAGATTTGTGTCCACACTGTAATGCCAAATATAGAAACAGCAACATATATCTATGGCCCCTTCCTATTCCTACGTGGCATTTTCGTGTACTTGAAGCTTCGTACATGGTGGGTGGTGGGCCTGTACGAGAATCTACTCTTTTTTGTTTTTTTAATAATAAAAAATTTATTAGTAAAGTTCTTTTCTTTGGAAAAATATGATTTACGCTGGGGCTGGGGTTTCTACTATTTTGTCAGGTGATTTTTATGAGAAAAGGGTTCGTTGGAGTTCACTGATTCAGTGGGTGGAGCGAAAGATCCATTAGAGGGAAGGAGGTCTTCTTCTTCAAAAGATCACATCTTGCGCTAATTCAGGTATGGGTTTAAACTCCTCCTTCTTCTTCTTTTTCTTCTCCTTCCTCTTCTTCAAAGATCACATCTTTCATTCGTGTATATGATCGAGATTCAGCAAAATCATTTCTTTCTTTTACTAGCATAGCGTACCTTCGCGTATTCCAATTAGGGGGAGCTGGGATTTTGTGTAGTTTATTTTGGATTTGGATGTTTTTTCTGCTTCGTCAAAGCACTGAATCGAATAAAATTGGGTTTCTCTGCTTTAGATGGATATCATATCACAATTACAAGAACAAGTGGATACAATTGCTTCCCTAACCTTTAATATGATTGGGACCCTACAAAGAGATGCTCCTCCTGTTCGTCTTTCTCCTGATTATCCTCAACCAACAGCTAACCCTCCTCCTGAGGACTTTGCAGACCAACCTAAGTTAATGAGTGCTGCTCTTGTTAAGGCTGCTAAGCAGGTACTTTTATTGTTTCTTAACATAGATTCAGAGTTACTAAATGAAATCTCAATTGTCTCCAAACTCATCTTTTTGTTTATGTAGCTAGTTGTAATGCGTAGGATTTATCAGGAACTTCGGTTCTGTGCAAGGTTTTGGCTTGTTGAATTGGTCCCAAGTTCCTAGGAATGAACTTTCAATTTTTCAGTGTTATAGTTTAGATCCTCCAAGCAAGCAAGCAACTATTTGTTTTGCATTCTTTTCTTTTAGTTTGATGCTCTTTTGACTGCACTTCCATTGGCTGAGGGAGGTGAAGAAGCTCAGATGAAGATGATTGCAGAACTACAGGTATAGAGTCGACAGCTTCACTTAAACCTCAGGATTCCTGAACGTTAATGTATCCAATTTTCTCATCCTCCATCCAAATTCTTCAGGCTGAAAATGATGTTGTCGGGCAGGAGCTCCAGAGGCAACTTGAAGCAGCAGGTAAATCCTTTACAATCATTTGTGGTACTTCAGCTCATGAAGACTTGTGTTCTGTACAGAATTTAGCATGCCGTGTGTGAAAATTCTTCTAATGACTCACTGCACATTGTTCTTGGTGAGATTCTTAAAAAGTAAATCTTTTGTCTGCTTTATGATCGCAGAGAAAGAACTAAAGCAGGTCCGGGAGCTGTTTAGCCAAGCAACAGATAATTGCTTGAACTTGAAGAAGCCTGATTGAGGTTTACATACACCTGAAGTTAGGAAGGATTGATTGGTGCAGAAAATAGCTGCAGAGAACCTACTCCAAGGACTTGTCTAAGAACATTTCCAGAGATTGAAGAGGGGTTTTAGGATCAGAATTTGTAGTTGTTTGTGTATTAAATGCTGGTTCATCTTACAGGGACCACCTGTCATAATAGATTCTTTTGAATGATATTTTCAATTGTTCCTTCTCTTTTTCTTTTTCTATTATCGAATTGAATGAACTGATGATCTTCAAAATTGTATTGTGGATTCAAAAGCGTAGTTTAGGATCAAGTCTGTTCATCACGTTCACAGTACACATAGTACTTGTTCACATTTGCAGGATCATGTCTCTGCCATCACTCTGAGTTCGAACGTTTAAAATCTTGAAGAAAATGATCAATCGAATAAGATGAAGATGCGTTAAAAGTTAAAACTTGTGAGTAATACTTGAATCACTCTCAGGTTTATTCAATTAAAAGTTTTAAAAATTTATGTAAATTAATTAAATAATGATTTCTTTAGTTTTAATAAAATTAACAACAAAAAAGGAGAAAAATAAATCAAAAGTGAAAGAAGAAGAGGAGCGAAGGAAACGGAAGCTGGAACTTGGTAGGAAGAAGTATCTTCACCTAACGATCAAACTTAGCTTCTGTAGCTTCATCTAGTTCGTTTCAAGAAAGAAAGATTCGAAAGTTTTAATCTTTATCATTAGTTTAATGAAAAATGTGGAATCTTTGCTTCGGTTGCCTTCAACGATGCATCAATTCCGATTTCTCCGATCACCGCCTTCTATTTTCTTATGGCCTCTCCGATTCTCCTCTCCCCTTCGGCTCCACCGCGGTTGTCCAGGTCACTCTTCTCACTACATCCCTACTCTCTCTCGTTCTTTTCTTATCAATACTATTGCTGCTCATGTGACTCCTGTTTTATGAATTGGATCAGATTTCCACTGGTAACGTAGAGAATTCGGCTTCATCTTCATCTTCTCAATTTATATTGGTTCAGCTTCCTGCTCATCAAAGCAACTGCTTTACCAACTACGTGTAAGATCTTCTTCGGCTGCTTTTACTTTTAAGACTTCATTTTTCAGCGGATGAATCTGATCCTACTAGAACTTCATATAAGACAAACCATTTTAGTTCTTTTTTGTAAAATCACTGAAATGTTGTTCTACTGTTTTACCTGTTGTATTAATCACAGACCACCGATTTTGGATTTTGATGCCTACAGAGTGCAGTTTGCTCGCTTGCTTCTTCTTCTTCTTTTTTCTCTAATAAGAATCTATGATTATAGAGTTAGATAAATGAATGCTCTGTTCTTCTCAGCTCACTGGCCTTCCTTTCCATGAGAATTTACCTTTCTCAACTGAGCTTCGTTCATTCTTTGTGGCAGTAAACATTGTATGCCACAACATAATGAAGATGGTGACAATCAGGGAACACACGATGTAAACCAAGATCTGGTTGGGGCCAGAGATCTGAGTGCCTGCAAAAGTACAACACTTCTTTCTTTGGACCAGCCTTCTCATTTGATTAACGACAACAGTAAATCAACTGTAAATTGGACGGGATGTGAGAGTTCGCTGTGTACACTTTCTAGTAGGTTCTCTTGCTTCAGAATCATTTCTGCATTGGCCCCATTTGCCCGTGTTGATGTTTGCTCCTACCATTTCTTTGAGAGACTTGTTTCTGAATTTTCCTCTGGGTGCCTAGAAGATCAAGTGTTGTGCTCACTTAATCTACTTACTGAAGGAAAAGCTTCAGGGAGAGAAAGTGTAAATTTTCTTTACCTTGTTGGCACACCATCATTCAGCACTAGTGTTATGCCAGGTAGCTTAAGGCATCCAAATATGGCTCCTATTCTTGGATTGCTTAAATCTTCTGATTATGTTTATTCAGTGGTTCCCAAAACGGCATATACCTTAGAAGGCATTCTGCACTATTGCCCCAATGCCCTTAAGTCTGAATGGCATGCAAGGTTTTTGATATATCAGCTGCTGTCTGCCCTTGCTTACTTACATGGTTTGGGTGTTTCCCATGGCAATATATGCCCATCTAGTATAATGCTTACTCATTTATTCTGGGCCTGGCTCCCTATTTCTAACAAGCCTATATCACAGCCTATTTTAAGTTCAAGAGACATTGAATTCAACATTCCTGCTACTTCTGCAAAGTTGGGTTGCTGTGCTGACCGGTGCCCTTCCCAAGGACTCTATGCTAATCTGAGTCTTTCCCCATATACGGATTGGGATTCTCAATTTGAAAAGTGGTGGAAGGGAGAATTGAGTAATTTTGAGTATCTACTCATCTTGAATAGATTAGCCGGGAGAAGGTGGGGGGATCACACATTTCACACAGTAATGCCATGGGTTATTGACTTTAGCACAAAACCAGAGGAAAGTTCTGATGCAGGGTGGCGTGATCTAAGCAAAAGCAAATGGCGGTTGGCTAAAGGAGATGAACAATTAGATTTTACCTATTCGTCATCTGAAATTCCACATCATATTTCAGATGAATGCCTTTCTGAATTAGCTGTCTGTAGTTACAAAGCTAGGAGGCTACCATTGAGTGTTCTCCGCATGGCTGTTCGATCAGTTTATGAACCTAATGAGTATCCCTCTAGTATGCAAAGGCTGTACCAATGGACTCCTGATGAGTGCATCCCTGAGTTCTATTGCGACCCTCAAATCTTTTACTCTGTGCACTCTGGTATGACTGATTTGGCAGTACCATCATGGGTAGGAAGTCCAGAGGAGTTCATTAAATTACATCGAGATGCTTTAGAAAGTAAACGGGTCTCAGGTCAAATCCATAGTTGGATAGACATCACCTTTGGCTACAAGATGTCGGGGCAGGCAGCTGTTGAGGCCAAGAACGTTATGCTAGCATCATCAGAGGCCACAATCCCAAGATCAACGGGACGTCGTCAACTCTTCACTCGTCCACATCCTGTACGTCGAGGTGCTAAATCAGAAAAACACTATACCTCCTCTATTATGAATGAATGCCAAGCAAGTGAAGTACAGGGCACAAAACCCCTCCTACTTGAAACTGGTTTTCTGCAAGAATTGGAAGAAGCATCTGCATTCACTCAGCATGCCAAGCATTTGAGCCCTCGCTATTCCTATGATTTGGATGAACTTGTGAAGGACATCAGTTCTTTGCAAGATTCAGTGAGTAGGTATTCTGAGGAAAGCTTAGTCAGTCCCTTGGAATTAAGCAGAAATTATGGGTTGCCATGTTATATTAATTCAAGCAATCTTCTTGAGAACATGGAAACAGAGGTTGAAGGTTCAATGGAATATCAAGAGTTATTATGTTGGATGCAGAAATCATGTAATTCGGGGACCCGCTCCTATGATATTTCGCAGGATATATTTTCTATTGGCTGTGTCTTAGCAGAACTTTATTTGAAGAAGCCACTTTTCAATTCGTCCTCATTGGATACATATCTTGACCATGGCATCTTGCCTAGTTCAATACATGAACTTCCTCCTCAAACCAAACTACTTGTTGAGGCCTGCATTCAGAAGGATTGGACAAGGTATTGCCTTTACTTATTATGTGATTTGAGATAATTTGGTTGAAGAATGTGTTATTCAACACTTTCAATGAACTTCATTTCACAGCAATGTATGGGCTATCCCATATTTTTTGTTTATGTCTGAACTATTTCTTTCCTTATCTCCTCCCCCTTTCCTATTGAATTCTCTGTCCCTTACCTTTTTCTGGATGATTAGGAGGCCATCCACCAAAAGCATTTTGGAATCTTGCTTTTTCCCCACAACAGTGAAGTCTTCCTACTTGTATGTTGCTCCACTCCAGCTTCTGGCAAAAGATGGATCTCGGCTCACTTATGCGGCAAATTTTGCAAAACAAGGTGCATTAAAGGCAATGGGGACATTTGCAGCTGAAATGTGTGCCCCTTATTGTTTGCCCCTTGTAGTGAGACCTCAGTCAGATTCTGAAGCTGAATGTGCGTATATCTTACTGAAAGAATTTATAAAATGTTTGACGCCCAAAGCAGTGAGGACATTAATCTTGCCTGCTATCCAGAAGATTCTACAGGCTAGTTATGAACCTTTTTATTTTCAGCTGCAGTATGTGCAACTTCATTTGTTTGTTTCCTACTTACTAAAATATTCAATTCAGACTACAGGCTACTCACATCTTAAGGTATCACTCCTCCAAGTCTCGTTTGTGCAAGACATATGGAACCTCATTGGTAAACAAGCATATTTGGAAAAGTTGCATCCTTTAGTGATATCAAATCTACATGGAGCTCCTCATAAGACTTCGGCAATTGCTGCTTCTGTGCTGCTAATTGGCACAAGTGAAGAGCTTGGTATACCAATCACAGTGAATCAGGTTATCTCTTCTTTTTGTCATCGTGATTTGCTTATAGAATGCATGATCTCAAGAGGAACACACATATGCATAGACAAATCGACCTCATTTTAGTTTCTTGCGGTTTAACAAACAGATACTGTGTTCTGATCCAGACAATTTCACCATTGATTCGATGCTTTGGGAAAGGACTTTGCTCTGATGGAATTGATGCGCTGGTTAGAATTGGTATTCTCATTTTTTGATTTGTTGGGATTAATGTCCATTTCTATATTGAAGATCAGCTTACAAGCTACCTTTATGTCCATATTTCAGGTGGTCTTTTAGGGCAGAATTTTATTGTCAAACATATACTACCATTGCTTAAACAAGTTGTCCGTTCTTGCACCAGTGTTTCATATATGAATAAGCCCGAGCCAGTTCAAAGCTGGAGTGGGTTAGCTTTGATTGATTGTCTAACAACATTGGATGGTCTAGTTGCCTTCTTGCCATTGGAGGTGGTTGTAAAAGAGTTGATTGAAGTATGGACATTGACCATGATTCCTATTTCATTTTTGTTGTCGGTTCTTTTGTAATGAAGCATGTATCTATTTTTATTCATGCAGGATAAAGGTTGCTTATATGTCATGGTTCTCATGCAGACCAACCTGGAAATTCCCGTGCTTCAGGTGGTCTAAATTCTTGAGTAGTTACTCATGAATTCAATTGTGAATGTCATTACCTGTATCTTGTTCTGCTTTGAGATGGAACTTCCCTTTTTAATTGATCAGAAATGGTTGAAGAGGCAACATACTTTTGTAAATGACCCACTTGACCTCACTCAGGCTTACAAAAAGAGAGAGAGAGAGTACAATAAGGGTAAAAGAAAGAATGAATCTTTTCATATCTAAACTTGTGGATCTGCAGCTTCCACATGGATAATCCTCATTTGCATGGCATCGTTATTCATAGTTCATAAGTTGTTGCAAAAGAATGAATCTTTTCATATATAAACTTGTGAGTCTGCAGCTTCCACATGGATAATCCTCATTTGCATGGCATCGTTATTCATAGTTCATAAGTTGTTGCATGATGTCTGATTGTTCAGCATTGCTGACATTTCAGATCAGAGGCTTTTAAAACGTCCACAAACTTCACATTGTTAAGTTGGTGAACTTTATTTCATCTTTTGTAGCAAGTTTTTTTCTCTTTATTTGACACAAGTTGGATTGTCCTTATTTTTATTGATGCCTCTGGCAAGCCAATTAATTAGTTTACACAAGACCTGTAACCAATGATATTCTATTGACCAGGTTGCTACTACTACTCTGATGGCAATTTGTCATAGAATTGGACCAGATTTGACAGCTTTACATGTTTTGCCACAACTTAAAGACCTTTTCGACGAGCTTGCGTTCTCTCAGGAAACTGCAAGTGGCTCTGGTTCCTTTGACAAAAACTTGAAGATCTCAAAGCCAAGGACGGATGGGGAGGTTCAAATTGAAAGTCGTATGGACCTTGTGTGGGTGCTAGTCATATTTATTCTTAAAACCCAACCTGAAACTAATCCTATCTTACGTATACTTATAATTTTCACTATCTTTACATATATATGTTTTGCCTTTTCTTTTTCTACTTTCAGGGTGTTTCTTTATCCCTTTTTCGCATCTCTTCTTGGTATAGAGAAACTTCGTCAGTGTTGTGCCACTTGGTTGCTTCTTGAACAATTTCTTTTACGGCATCATAATTGGAAGGTATGCTGTCATTTTACTTCCAACACAAGCATAAACTAAGTTGTCTTTGCACCACATGCATTTGGATACATACACATTTTTTGACTCGATGTTTCTACACTTGTTATCATTCAGTGGGAATATACAGGAGAATCATCTCGAAGTGGATCAGACAATGTCAGTGCAAAAAAGCCTGCTCTTAATAAGGCATCTTCATCCGAGTACAATCCTGCTAAGCTTTTACTTAATGGGGTTGGTTGGTCAATTCCACAATCTCAACTGACTAGAGGTTCCAAAAACATGATGCCTCAGGGACGTTCCAACTCCTTTCACCAGATTCCTGTTGAGAGCCACTTAGCGAGTTCAAATCTTTCAAATAGAGAACCCTGGTTTTGGTTCCCTAGTTCTGCCCCGAGCTGGGATGGACCTGATTTTATTGGGCGTATTGGGAGTCTGAAAGATGAACCACCTTGGAAGATTAAAGCTTCCATCATATACTCGATTCGTGCACATCATGGAGCTTTAAGGTCTTTAGCCATTACCCGAGATGAGTGTACATTGTTCACTGCAGGTGTAGGACCAGGTTTCAAAGGAACTGTTCAAAAGTGGGAGCTCTCAAGAATAAATTGTACATCTGGCTATCATGGTCATGAGGAGGTTGGTGTCTCCTAATATTTCCAACTGCTTCCACATATTTATTAACTATGATATAGAAGCGCATGTGTTAATGCACAATGCATCACAGGCTTTGGTTAAATGTGTAACGTGGTGGTAAAAATTGAAGGAGAGCTCTTGTTGTTCCTAACGTATACATGTGACTGGCTCATTTTAAGACTGATTCAGTGGTTATGCCTGATGAAAAACTTGACCTTTAAAGCATTTGTTTATTGTAGGTGTCACTTTGGAATTAGAAAAACTAGTAAACAACAATTTCTGGCCACCTTTTCAAATATAGCTGTTTTCTATTGCAGGCTAGGGGACTAATTCAAGTCCTAGATTTTCTATTTCCAGAGTACTGAAATTGTAACTTGGACATCCATAGTTAAATTGATTGTAAAGGTCTTTATTTTCACTAGGTATGTATTGGTGATAAATAGGCCTCTAATTGCTCACCAAATTTTCAGGCTGTAAACGACATTTGTGTATTATCATCTACTGGAAGGATAGCATCTTGTGATGGTACTATTCATGTTTGGAATAGCAGAACAGGAAAAGTAATATCAGTTTTTTCTGAACCCTCAGTTGATATTACGCATCTTGTGAGCCCTTCATCTTTTGCATCAAGGACTAGTATGGAACATCCCAACATGCTGAATGCTAACACGTTATCCAGTGGATTGTTAACTAGTGGCTTTGATGGAAGCTTATACACTTGTATGCACCACTTAGAGTTTGTTGAAAGGCTTGTTGTTGGT
Organism: Erythroxylum roraimae; assembly: GCA_027568915.1. Taxonomy (NCBI): domain Eukaryota; kingdom Viridiplantae; phylum Streptophyta; class Magnoliopsida; order Malpighiales; family Erythroxylaceae; genus Erythroxylum; species Erythroxylum roraimae. Next base: position 45,143,637 of record JAOSBL010000212.1, read on the forward strand.
ACTGGAAATGGTTCTCTCAGGTGAATGTCCACAAACCTGACATAATGTAGCAAAATGAAGGGGAGGTACAGTGTTTAAACTGGAAAATTTTCTTTCAGGTTTATTGATGTTGCCCGAGGTGAAAAGCTTCATCTATGGAAGGGTGAATCTTTTGAATCTACTTTCACTTCTCTTGTCTCTGCCATATGCTCTTGTGGATCTGACTCAACTACAGCAGATGGAGCTTTTGCTTCACCATCTTGGATTGCAGCTGGACTTAGTTCTGGTCACTGCAGGTTGTTTGATTCAAGAAGTGGGAATGTTGTTGCCTTCTGGAGAGCTCATGATGGATATGTGACAAAGGTATCATTAAATTGCGAAACAGAATAACTGCATTAAATTTGATGGGGCATCCTTCTAACATTTCATGTGTACAGTTGGCTGCACCAGAGGAGCATTTGCTTGTTTCCAGCTCTCATGACAGGACTTTACGAATTTGGGACCTGAGAAGGTATTGTTAGAAAAACTTTAATTTGCGTATATAGGTCTCCCTTTAAGGGCAAGTAGTCCAGCATCTCAATTTTGCTTAATTACTACTTTCAGATTTCATTCTTACAACAATTGAAGCATCATTCGAATTGGATAAGTGGCTAACAACGTTTGCTTGTTTGTGGTTAATTGCTTGTTTCCCTACAAAACGATTCGTCAAGAGTATTTCACCTTAGTCAGCTTGGACAATTTCCTAACATCCTTTTCACCTTAGACATCAAACCTTGCTTCTTTCATAAAAGGACTTTCTTCTCCTCTATTTACGAGTTGTCAATCAATATAGACTTTCCTCATGTTCTGATTTGCCTAGAATTTGCAATCTAAAGTGTCAGGTTATATTATCTTTGCAGGAATTTCCCCCGACAGCCAATTGTCTACAAAGGTCATACAGATGCTATATCTGGTTTCTCTGTATGGGGTCAAGATGTGATTTCAATTTCCAGAAATAAGATTGGGCTTTCCACTCTGTCTTGGTCTTCAGAAGAGGTATGTTGTGCAACATTTTTCTTTGTACATGTCCAAGTCGTGACTTGCATCAAAGACATCAAATTTTTACCATATGCTCTTACCCTATCTATGATTTCCAGTGACATGATTAACACGAGTTTTTTTTCTTCCATGTACACTTATTACGTTTCTGTTCTGTTAAAGGGGCCACAAGTACACTACAAATGAAGTGGAATTTGACAATGTAGAGGGCATTGAATGTTTGGTGCCTTTGTCCAATGTGGATATATGAGTTCATGATACTTTTTGATGTGTGGCAGGAAGGGCAGGGACAGATAAAACCACAGAAGCTGTACATGGCCGATCATGGAGGGAAGAACTTATCAATATTATCTAGCATAAGCATTCTGCCCTTCTCAAGGCTCTTTGTGGTTGGAAGTGAAGATGGTTACTTGAGAATTTGTTGTTAGACGATTGTGGTGATGTTTTTGTTGTGAATTTTGTAGCTCTTAGTTTATTCTTATTGTCTGCTTAGCAGAGATTTATGAGGATAGAAAGATGCTGATGAGCTGTGAAGTTGATGTAAGATTTGTAACAAGAGACTCATGGTTGAGACATGGTAGGAAAATGTTCTGCAAAGCTAGTTAGGAATCTTTGTTTTTCTTTTCTTTGCATGCGTGATGCGTAAACCTCTGTAGAAGAACATTAGCTCGGGCTTGTCCTTGTAACACGAAAACGGGATGGTAGTACATGTATATATTTACTAGTTTGCTTTTCTTAAGCAAAACTAACGTGATTGGTTGCGAGTTCCAAGGCTTAAGGAATCGATATCTACTGTTCCTTGCGGATCCAGTGATAAAATGTCAAACTTTTTATATTACTATTCTAGCATTTATTTCTGGCCTTTCTTGTTGGAACTCGTGTATATGATATGACGAACTATCTCCACATGAAAAACCATACACCTGTTATTGTATGCATCTTAACTAGCTTTTTTCCTTCTTTTTATCTTAAAAACAAGTATGGTTCAGGGTTGTGTGTTCATGCTTTTCTCTTGCAGCTACTTGATGGTACAGTGCTTCAAGCTGACAAGGACTGCGAAGGTTTGTGTAAAGACATGTACTCGTTGTGATGCCGGAAGTCAGGTGCTAGAACAGGCCGGTTGTTCTGGCATGAGGTAAGGTTTAATTTGTCCTAGAATAGAGATTTTGTTGTAACGATAACAAAATTCACGACATTGCAGAGATGTGTTGCACAATCTCTGGTCAACTTTTCTCAGGATGCCAATTGCATTTGCAGCTTTTAAGGTTAATGGTTAGTATTTTGCAGATGATAAAGATGGTCTTTTTCCAATGGTACAATCTCTATCCTTGCATGAATCTGCAGTCTATATTTCAACACTTGCAACTTTTTCTTTAGAATCAGATGACAAATATATTATTGACAATTAAATGCTCAAAACAGGCATTGCTTGAGCATCTATCTGTTTGTCTGCTAACAATTCCAGTAAGATTAAGTTACAGGTGTTCACGTGATAGAAAACACCATAGAGATTACATGGACAGTGGTAAGCCAGACAGATGTCCACGTAAACAACTGTACAGTAGAATGAAGGTAGACATCAGAGAGTCGGGATAAAGAATGATACAGACTAACCAAAGGTTTTCTCAGTGCTGTAGCACATGTAAAGAAATCCGTCATCATCCTTGTAAGATTCATAAATCGAGTCCATTTGACTTGCTGAGATAAACGTGAAATGCGAGTTTAAGAGCTAAGCAATGTATCAAGGCAATTGTTTGTTTGAACTGCATTCCAAGGTTATACGAACTGGAAAAGTATTGTCGGTACCTGTTTGAGGCAAAGTGTTTTTCACGAATACAAACAAAGCTTTTCCAGGAGTCAAATGCAGCCTGCTACTTAGCATATGGATGAATTGTCCTACTGTCATGTCTCGGGGAACAAGGTATCTGTGTAATACAGGAAATTCAAAGTAAAGATGGCATCCTCTTAACTGGAAGAGAGGAAAAAAGCAGGCATGTCTCAGAGCAATCATCAGCAATTTGATTTTCAAACACCAATTTAGTCATTGATGTCTCAAGTACCCTACAATACCTAGCCACTAGAAACAATGGAAGTTCTTCACACAAGTCTACTCAATGTATTTTTTTTAAAAAAAGTCTTCTCAATGTAATAACAAATGATACTCTGATGACTAATATGGATAAGAACCAGAGAGATAGATATGTAATAACCGAAAAAGCATCATCATAGCTGAACAAGGGATAAGACGCGCGGTTAGAATCATTGAGATCAGAAACAAAGATGTGCTACTTTAAGAAGGACGAAGGTTAAGCTGATTATAAATTTTAGAAGAAGAAGAAAATTTTGCATTGGATAATGAAGCTAGGACCTACTTTTTCTTCTCCATTTTTGGCAGGTCTGCTTTCGAATATCTTTCAAGAATAACCTGAAAAGAGGAATAAAAGGAATCAGATTTAGTTCTAATGAGCCAGAGAAGGTTTACAGATACAAATTGTTTCATAACTGGGTGTAAACATCTAGTATTTGGCCTTCCGAAACCTGTAACTTAAAACCGTTGTTTTGAGCGAAAACAGGTTGTAACAGGAGACTGATCCAACGGCTTAAAGACACAGTGCATCTGTTGCCCTCCATTTCGAGTTTGAACAATAACATTCAGCAATAATGACAGTTATGTCTGTTGGCCGCAGCAACCACGAGTTCTTTATTCAACTTATACACATACTATCATTTTGATTCCCAAGAAAACAATAATTCCAGGCATAAAAACTTCGTCTTTCCAACTTATGTGCCACTAAGAGAATCGATGGACATTTAGAAAGTTATCTTTTGACACAGAATATAGATGAGAAAATGATGTATTACTTCATTTTCAAGTTTTAACAGTTGCATTCAATAGATAAGAGATGACTCCTAATTGTAATAGGCTGAACATCAAACCAGACCTGATGAACATCGTGTTTCAGACATGATCACTGCATATGCTTAATTGAAAGTTGAAACACTCGACCAGAGACAGATTCTCGCAAAGTCTAATGCAAACGGACAAACTATTGACATGGGGGGGGTGGGGGGTGTGAACTCTTTTTCTTTATACAGAGACATTTCATATTATGCACAAAACAGGAGCTCCGGAATCTAAGAAATGCAAGTGTAAATGAAGAACTTACAGGAACTCGATCTGGGTATTTCTTGATTATCTTGTTAGATTCTTGGAGTCGCTCATCTACACCATAACCATAGACGTTAAATGTAAACAAATATAGATGATTTCTAACGTCGGGTGTCTTATTGCCAAAGAAAGTAGCAGAAAGCAATGAAAGCAACAAACATGGAGATGTAAGACCAACCAAAAGCGAACTCCTGCTTGAAAGACTCAACCTTGCCCATGAATTGACGGTGTCGGTGTCTAAAGGGAAAAAGAGAAGAAGTTGAAAATATGGAAAGGAGACGTTTATGGTGTTGTGGGTATTCGTTATAATTACTTGGAGAGGAGTTGAAAACGAGGGTGCGTAGACATATTTGAGACAGCTACAGGAGCTTGATTGTCGTGTAAGTTTGTTACGGAAAACACTAGGACACCTCACACCTTCCTTCCGCTTCCATCTCACATCACATGGCCTTCCCAGGTTCTTCAATGGGCTTCCATGGATTCTTGCAAGATACGAGCTTCAGCCCATGCCCTTATTCTTGAATTCAGCCTGTCGATTCCTTTCTTTCTTGGGCTTCGCTTTCAATCTCAAAGTCGAGGTTTTTGTCATAGTTAAGATGAACTGTGTTCACCTTCTTTCACCATGACAAAGTAAGAATTTTGGTTGAGATGTATCTTCTGCCAAATGATTGAACGTGTGGTAGGGATAGGATAGGACAGCTCGATTCTTGTCCATGCCCATGGGAAATTATCACACATGTGGTTAGAAAAGGGGACAAAGTTTATTTATAAGCTACTGTCCATTTGAATGAAGCTGTCATGTGTTTCTTTGCTGGACAGGAAAATGAAGAAAATTTCATGGCTTCAGGATTACCATTCACTTGCTCCTCCTGAATCCTGAATGGTCATTAGAACATTGACAGGGCAGGACAGGAGGTTCACAACTTCATTCTAGTAATGACAAAATCTAAAATGTTATGGTTGTAATAGCAGGAAAAAGACATCCAAACATTATTGTAGGTCCTGGGTTTAAGGCATGCACGTGATGTTCGATAATTCAACCTTCAATTCAAAGAAGAAATATCTTAGATTCTAAGTTAAATTCTGAAAATATTTCATTTTTATAAAAACCTGAAACAAACAGAAGACATAATGGACTTGGAAGTTACTTAGAAAGAGGTGGCTGAGGCTAAAGAGCTGAGTTGGTGGACATGACTCAATCTGTGGAAAGGTGAATGGTCAAAAACTCCGAACCAACTCTAGCTGTCGCCAAGTCAAGTGCGGTGGTGGCGCTCCATCATCAAATTCACTACAAGTTGGTTGGCGAGATTGAGATTATTAGTTAATTATTATTAATATTACATACGCGTTTCTTCTCTATCTCAGCCAGCCACCGTCACCGACTGCCCCTACGATTTTTGACCTCTGATCAACGGTCCAGATTCAACTCATGTCATGTTAAAACACCACGTGCCCTCTGTTTCACTCTATCTCTATATATATGATCGTTCTCGCTTCTACTGCCACACCATCGGGTCTCCTCTTCACTTCTTCTTTTGAGTGGAAAGAGACCTTTATTCTGTACTTCCTTACCACCTATCTAAGGTTCTCCTCCATCTTCTTCCCTTGCTCTCCTTCTAGTTTTGTTTCTACTTGGTTGGTTCTTGTTTCCATTTGTTGCTTTCTGGTCCTGGTTATTTCTGCTCCTGCTTTACTTGCTTCTTTGTGGTCTAGATGTGAGCAAGTCTGTAACTTGCTATGTGCAGGTTTATTCATGTTGAGTTTATCATTTTCGCTTGTTTGTGATCTATGTTCGGTGATGTATTGATTATGGTTGTTCATGTTCTTCTACTGATTTTAGCTTTAGATCTAAACGTAAATCACTTGTACTTATTCAACTTCCTTGCTGCTTCCATTCTCCAACTTCTCAACGAATCTAGCTAAGATTCAATCTTTTTATTCTCTTGAGTTGCAAAGTTTAATCTTTTCCTTTTTGAAGTTTAAAGTTTCAGTCTCTCTCTTTTTGAAGTGCGTTGTGCAATAACATGCATCGTCTTTGGAGGAACTGGTTATTTTGCTTGGTCTTGTGATGGTGATTTTTTATGTCGTGTTTCCAGCTTGAAAGAAATGGAGACCTTTCTATTCACCTCCGAATCTGTGAACGAGGGACACCCAGACAAGCTGTGCGACCAGATCTCTGATGCAGTACTAGACGCTTGCTTGGAACAGGACCCTGACAGTAAGGTGGCTTGCGAGACATGCACCAAGACCAACATGGTCATGGTTTTCGGAGAGATCACCACCAAGGCTAATGTGGACTATGAGGAGATTGTGCGTGAAACTTGCCGCTCAATTGGATTCACATCTGATGATGTTGGTCTTGATGCAGACAACTGCAAGGTTCTTGTGAACATTGAGCAACAGAGCCCTGATATTGCTCAGGGTGTCCACGGTCACTTAACTAAGCAACCTGAGGAGATTGGTGCTGGTGATCAAGGCCACATGTTTGGCTATGCCACCGATGAGACCCCTGAGCTTATGCCCTTGAGTCATGTTCTCGCTACCAAGCTTGGTTCTCGACTTACCGAGGTCCGGAAGAATGGTACTTGTCCATGGTTGAGGCCTGATGGCAAAACTCAGGTTACTGTTGAGTATTACAATGAAAATGGTGCGATGGTTCCTGTTCGTGTCCACACTGTACTCATCTCCACACAACATGACGAGACAGTCACCAATGATGAAATTGCTGCTGATTTGAAGGAGCATGTGATCAAGTATGTCATTCCTGAGAAGTACTTGGATGAGAAGACCATCTTCCATCTCAACCCTTCAGGCCGCTTTGTCATTGGTGGTCCTCACGGTGATGCCGGTCTTACCGGTCGCAAGATCATCATTGACACTTATGGAGGATGGGGTGCTCACGGTGGTGGTGCCTTTTCCGGCAAGGACCCAACCAAGGTGGATAGGAGTGGAGCCTACATAGTTAGACAGGCCGCAAAGAGTGTTGTGGCCAGTGGACTAGCAAGGAGGTGCATTGTTCAGGTTTCTTATGCAATTGGTGTTCCCGAGCCACTGTCTGTGTTTGTAGACACATATGGTACTGGAAAAATTCCTGACAAGGATATCCTCAAGATTGTGAAAGAGAACTTTGACTTCAGGCCTGGTATGATTTCCATCAATCTTGACCTCAGGAGAGGTGGCAATGGCCGATTCTTGAAGACTGCTGCGTATGGGCACTTTGGCAGGGATGATGCTGACTTCACATGGGAGTTGGTGAAACCCCTCAGGTGGGACAAGGTCCAAGCTTAATTAATGTCCAAACTATATGGCATTAATATGAAGCTAGCTTCTTCTATCTATCTGTCATTGCATCAAACTTTTAACAAGTTCTCATTTTAATTGTTCTTTAAGTTCTTATGTTATTTAAAAGATGGAGAAATTTGTATTCTGAGGGAAGAACAGATGAGAAAGATGTTGTATTCAATAAGTTGTTTCTTCCTCAGGAAGAGCTAATAATAGGGAGTAAAGAGAAGCATTCATTCACTCCGGAGCTCCAAGAAGTGAATTTTGGTATCTCTCTGTATTCATTAAAAGAATCAATCTGTTTCTGTTTCTGTTTCAATGGCATGATAATGATATAATGAGTTATAAATTGCAGAAAGAAATTTTGGTATCTCTCTGTATTCATTAAAAGAAATAATCTGTTTCTGTTTCTGTTTCAATGGTATGATAACGATATAATGTAAATTGCAGAAAGAACTTAATGTTCTATTTATAAATATTTTCCCTCATTGCAGACAAACAACATCTAGCCGAAGTTGCTCTGTATTACTTCTGTAAAGTGCTGAGTCTATCTTAATTATGGCCACAGGCTGGCAATTCAATCACAATCCATCTAGAGGCACTGGCATAGTATTTACCTTCTCTGGAAATTGAGTTTTCCTATGAAATAGGCAAAAAGAGAAGCAGTAATGACAGGGAAGATGACAAGTACAGAAGCAACAATACCCAAAAAGTCATGGTGAAACCCAAAGTAATCTTTTAGAAAATCAGCAATGGTTGTTGTCTGGCCAAAAGCTGTCATCTTTTTGTTTATGTCACCATATTGAGAGGTGAGCGCCCCATTGATTGCCCATGATGTTGGACTCAGATAATATAACCAAAGCCACCAGCTAGGAATACGCTGCAACAACCAACAATTCATTCTAGTGTAAGCCTTTCATTTCTCACCTTCTCACAATGTCAAAAAGAAAGAAATGTGAAAATTTTCCTGAATCAGAAGACTATGCAGGATGCTGAACAAAATCAAACCTACTGGTTCTTAGGATTCCTGAATGAGGTACCATTTGCATTCTTACTCAGTTTCAGGGTTGAAAACAGAAAAACTGCAGGAATTTTGGTCACTCATCACCAAAACGGCGGAATTGCAAGCAAGGATGAAAATAAACTTCTTAATGAAAAATGATAGGTTTCTTTATCTGTCAACTTACAGGTTTAGGTACAAAGAAGCCGCAAAACAAATTCAGGATTGTGTATACTGATGATGCCAAAATGAAAGCCACTTGGATATTTGGTGTCACTGATACTAGCAGCATTCCAATGTAGTTGAAGCTTAGTAATGTGCAGAAAATCACATAGAACGACCAGAATATCTTATAGGCAGATAACTCGTAACCGATCATAGGATATGCGATGATCACGTATATTATTGCCTGACTGATCAAATATGGAACCTCAACTAGAACCTAAAAAAATAAATAGTCACGAGTCAAGAAAGACACCAAGGTTATATATATATATCTGATTCCTGAATGAGACTCTCTTATGACTTGAAAGGCCCAGGATAAAGATGACAGAACTGAAACAAAACATTGCAAGTCCTAACCTGTGCAAAAGAATATGCCCAAGAGGAGTACATTCCTGCAAATCTCTCCCTGTAAAGAACAGTCCGTTCCATCGCTACAAATGGTACAATATTAGAGCAATTGTTTATACCGTAAAAGATCACTGCAGTGTATGTTACTCCAGAAATGTTAAACATGTCTTGCTGGTTCCGACTACAGGAGGAAAAACAGCCAAAGGTTATAAAGATTCTAGGACTTGGTAAGTTGTGAAAACATGGAAAACAACGCAAGGACTTACATTTTTGTTCCTTGTCGCCAGAAAAGTAGGCCAAACAGAATGGAAGTGGCTGCAACATAGGCAAGGCGCATCAGATTGTGTGAAGGATTTCTCCAGTAGGACAAGTTCTGTTTCCACAAGCATGTTTTCAATTGCTCCCATCCGTTCTGTGAAAAACGAGCGGGAAACTGCAATGGTGTAGAACCAGGAGTTGGTGAACTTAGTTGCTTGATCAACTCTTGGTTCTCCCTGTAGCAGCATACAGAATTCCTCAGGAACCATGACCACATACTCAGACAGGCATAAGATTATTAATTGGACAAATGATAGAAACTTTTTTGTCAATACTCGGTTAACTTAGAGCTTGATGTTGCTTACTCATACAAGGTGGAACGTCGATATATTTGTCCAAAATCTACACCAAGTTCAGCCTCTGCTGATATAGAGGTGACCTCCAGCATCCATGTTGCTGGATTATAGTTGTCTTTAATCTTTGGAACCCCAGGAATACTCTATGCAATGAGTTGGAACACCATAGTTAGATAATACTCATGGAAGATTAGATGTGGAAAGGCACCAATCAAGATAAATATGAGCTTTAATACTGACCTCAAAATACTCGATCACTCTGCTGGAGTGCTGACCCAATGGCCCCGCATAGATAATGCGGCCACCGACTTTCATCAGAATCAGCTGGAGTAAGAAATAATATGCATCAGATAAATATCGATTTACTGTTTCTGAAATGCATTGGGTGTAAGAAACCAGGTTAAACACGATTTTCCTATTCCTTTTCATCCAAGCTTTGTGAGTGCAAATTTAAAGAGAAAATGATTGTAGGTTGGATACTTCATTTTCTTTCTTTAAAATGTCAACTTCTTTTCTGCTGATTTTCTTATCTTTATCCTACAAATTCTAGATAAAAAAAATCTTTTGAAGATTAGGTAAGAGTTCAATAGATGGTGATTCATATAATTTCAACATCCATTCATCCTCTCCTTATATGCCTATACTAGCAAAAACAGGTCTTCATGCTTGCCAGTGATATTCATTCTAGCAAATGGAATAGTTTGGCATCGGATGACATATTGAATGGCTTCTGTTCTTATGATTACCAGAAAGAAATTAAGGTACCAACAATATTTACCTCATCAAATGCCTCAAAGATATCAATACTGGGTTGATGGATGGTGCAAACAACTGTTCTTCCTGTTTCAACTATGTTCTTCACTGCTCTCATGACAATTGCTGCTGCTCTTGCATCTAAACCTGTAGTAGGTTCATCCATAAATATGAAAGATGGATTGGCAACAAGCTCCACAGCAATATTTAGTCGTTTGCGCTGCTCAGTAGATAAGCCGTCAGTCCCTGACACGCCAACTAAGGAATCTTTAATTCCATCTAGCTCAATAGTTTCAAGGACTTCATTCACAAACTCCTGGAAGAAAATTACCAGGAAGTTTCAGACTTCAATGCAACACTTGGTCTTCAACATTGAAAATATAAAGATACCGTAGTTTCTATTGTCTAGAACAACATACAGATTTAGTTTTCGAATCAAGCTCAGACGGGAGCCGCAACCAAGCAGAAAAAATGACAGATTCTTGAATTGTAACTAGAGGGGAGTGTATGTCTGTTTGCTCACAGTAGCCAGATATTCTAGCAAATGTGTCCTGAACCTTGGGGTATCCACTAATTCTGATATCTCCTTCAATAATACCTCCAGTTTTCCTGCCAGAAAGAACATCCATAAGAGTTGTCTTCCCAGCTCCACTAACTCCCATCAGTGCTGTTAGAATTCCAGGTCTAAAAACACCGTTAACGTCAGAGAGAAGCTGGAGCTTCTTCCCTTCAAAACCTCGTTTTTTCATTTCCTGAAAACATGCAAATTGAAAATCAGTTGACATAAGTTGCTGGAAGTTTTCTGATGATAACAAGAAAATGACTCTATTTTGTTACAATTACCACAGGGGTGTCAACATAGTACTGCACTTCCTGAAATGTCACAAGATGGGGCTCAAAAGGTAGAACCATCCTTCCTGCAAAATTGTACATAGCAACCATTAAATGGGCAAGATAATGAACTCATGCCTGATCTCCATCATTGCAAGTTTCATGGAGAGTCATCAGCTTCTTTACAAACAAATTTTTACCACACGAAACTCCATCACCGTATAGAGATAAACTCACCCGTTGTAGATCCTGTAGTAGAATTAGGATGATCTCCAGGTGTTGTCTTTTCTTTGTCAAAAACAATTCCAGTATCTGTTTTCCCCTTCAGCTGATTGTACTTCTCAAAAGAAATAATAGCTCGAGAGTTTCCTGGAGCTGATTGAGCATTACCATAAGCATTAGAATACTGTCTTCAAGAAAGAAGTACTGAGCAGTGGACGTGCTTACGTTTCACAAAGGTCAAGGCCAAAGTAAAACCAATGTTGAAAAGCACTGTAAATCCAATTAAGGCAACAGCTGATATCCAATAAAGATGAGCATCAAAGTTCAATCCACGAGCTTCTAGCAATTGGTGCCCTAGTGTTGTGTTATCAGACACAATCTGTATGTGTGAACAAAATCACAAAGTAAATCAGTTCTGCTGCATATAAGAAGCAACTCTGAAATTTTGTTTTTGGAAATGATAATGGGAAAGGAAAGTCAAGTGACTGAAAATTTTTAAAAGTATTCATAAACTTTATTTCATTCTCTAACTTTATACAAATTCTAAAAAGATGGACTTGTAGCTTACACATTGGGTGAAAAAGAAAGTTTCCAGGAGATGAATATTCTACCTTTTGCCACCGGGGAGCAAGAAATTCGTTCACCGTCAAGCCTATCTCCCCATAAGTCACGGGACTGATCCAAAATCCCCAAGCTAACCAAACAGGCATGGAGGCTGCAATGTAATAGAACAAACTGCTCACTCATGTTATCTGAAAATATTTATGGAAAGATCACTATAGGAGCAATAGGATACTTCACGTTTTTGGATAATGAAGCCACCAAACATTAAAACAAGCAGTATAGAGATGGTTCCTGCAGTCAATGAAGAAACTGCAGATTGGAAGAGGGAGCCGAGAAAACGGAACATGGATATCGACATCATGTGTATCAGAAAGAGTATCAGAAATTGGCTGAAGAACCTGAAAGAAACGGTAGAGACGAAATGAATTATACATCAGGAATAACTGTAGTAAACTGCAGTTTTTATAAGCTAATCTTGAACTCATCTGTATCTTACCTTCCAACCTCAGGACTATAACCTATTACATAGTAAGTAAGTGATGTCCAAACAAGAGATTCCAAGAAGGAAAGTGGTGCTTTAAGCAGAGCAGCAGGAATTGCGTAAGCCCATGCAGGGTAAAAGCAGAACTCTCTGTGTTTATGGAAAACTGCAAGTCTTGAGACAGTCATTTGCAGTTCCGGAAATCCATCAACTATCAATATAACTAGTGCAAAAAATAATCCTCCCATGTAATAATTCCCATGCATCACATCAATAGACATTCTTGTGCGCAGCAGAACTGTCATGGTGATTGAAGCAACTATCACTAGCTGCAGGAGAGGCAGAAAGTAGAAATGTTTTCAGGACAAGGAACATACAGACATAAAACTTCTGATACGCATACAGGAAGTTACCTGTGATGATTTGAACACATATGTAAATGAATTCCTTTTCATTAGAAGAAGTTCCCTCTTTGTGCAGGCTTTGAGCAGTTCCCATTTTGACAATGAATATCTTTTGAAAGCCAAGTTACTCATGTTCCTAGCAGGTTTGTCAAATGGCTTAGAAAGCTCCTCCTCTAACTTTTGCCCAAAACGACATTCTCTGAATTTCTTCATGAATTCGTCAACCGAAACATAACTATAAGGCTGTTCTGCATGGTACCAATATTGTTCTTGATCTTTTCTAGATATTACCTGGAGATTAGAACAGTAAGACAACTCCAATTTCTTGTTCAGTAATGATCTCTGTTGGTGATGTGAAATCTACCAACTTACCTCCTGAAGGAAGTCTGCAACTGCTTTTCTTTGGTGACATCTAAACCCGCAATCCTCAAAGAATTTACAGATGTTAGAGCGCGGACCGTGGTAAATGACCTTCCCTTCTGCCATCAGAATGATATCATCAAAGAGTTCAAAGGTCTCTGGTGCTGGCTGAAGGAGTGCAATCAATGCTGTGGCATCAGTTAAGTGCACCCAATGCTGCAGACAGGCTACAATCTGGAATGTGGTGGAACTGTCTAAGCCATTGGATATTTCATCCATAAATAGAGCTTTACTGGGTCCTACAATCATCTCTCCTATATAAACATAAGATAAAGCTCTTAGAAGAAGTTAAAGTTCAAGAAGGTAGGCTGGACTGGTAAACAGGTTCATACTTGGTTGTTACTCCTCAGACATATAGAGAAATACAGAAGAAATAAAAGAATTCTAGAACTGGAAATCATATTGAAGTTAAGCACTTTAATGGAAATGATTTCTCAAGAACCCTGAAATCTGCTCTTAACTAGGAGAGTCCCTTTTCTTATATATGCTACCTGTAGTCAACCGTTTCTTCTGACCCCCAGAGATGCCTCTTCTCATGACATCTCCGACAAGTGTATCGGCACAAATATCAAGTCCTAGAATCTGAAAGAATGAAAAAGAAGAATAACGAATATTGCCAACCATGTACCAAATCTGAATAAAAAAAACACTTGAAAGATTCAAACATTAAAGAATAAACCATTAAAGTACCTTCAAGATGTAATCCGTCTGAAGGGTACTTTCCAGACCCTCAACTGATATTGCCTGCATTATAACCTCCCAGTCATGTTGACAGATGGTTGTGAATTCACATAATTGCTAAAATGAGAGACTCATAATGGAGGAAGAGCTTTTCATTATTCTAGTAATCAAAGCTCTTTTTATAACTTCAGAATCATTATTTTAAACATCAAACCTTGTTAAAAGTTAGTTCATGCCATTTTAGTTTTCTCATCAAAAGTAGAGAAAACTGAATTTTGCAGAAAAATCATTACAAACATTTTTTTGGGGACAAAGAAGTACAATGAGGGCTCAAAATATCATACTTTTTGAAGTTCTGGAATTCCCAGTTGGTGACTGTATTATTACCTTCATGTAAGCATCAACATCAGGTTCTGGGATTATCCCTTCTTGCTTTTCCCTCTTAATGACTTCCTTCATAATCTCTTTTACACAAAGGAAAAAAAATCAAAAGTGTAACCATTGTATCAAGAGAAAGTTGCACTCGAGAAATGCTTAAATTTGAGATGCAACTAAATTCTATTGTCCTAACATTTCAATTTCATCCTAACTTATGATCAAAACTACATAGGCCATACAGTTTGAAATGCACATAAATGTGAACCTCAACCAAGTTGATTAACAAATTAATTGGAAACTAACATACTGCGTATAAAATATCTGAGAAGAAGAAAGAGCAGGAGCTAAGAAAGATCAACGCTAAAGTGTTTCTTAACTTAATGTGTGCATTTTGCTTCAAATGAAAACATAATGGTTTCCTTGAAACTCATAGCGAGTAGGGGGAATGGTTCTTAGCATCTCTAAAATTGAAATTGACAAATTCTGCACTAAGCATACTTACCAGCTCGGTTTGCTATACCCTGACACCATGCCGAGAAATCAATTGTTTCCCTGACTGTCATATCAGGAATGTGAAGGTCATATTGGCTTATATAAACAGAGGTTTTCTGAGGAACAAACTCATCCATTTGGTAACCATTGTAAGATATTTCCCCAGAAACCTGTAGAACAAACATAGCCAACGATATACGAGTCTCAAGACAGGAAAAGACCTTCAGAAAATGGCTGACAAGCAAAGAATAAGTCATAGTTTTTAGTAACAAACAATATGCAGATGGGCATATAGTTTTTTAGTGAAAGAATAGATCTTCACGTGAATCCGTTGACAACCATAGAACAAAATGTATTATGCAATAAACGTCAACAACTTGTGGAAGCATTAAAAAAACCTTCAAAGAATGGCTTAGTTTCCCAGAAAGCGCCAATAACATAGTGGTTTTGCCACTCCCTGGAGGGCCAAGCAATAAAGTCATCCTGCAAATTGAATCCTTTAATGTAAGTGAATTTACTTTTCAAAACGTTTCCTCATTTCTCTACAATGTAAGCACACTGGTCTGGCTTATTAGGAAAAAAGTAACCTGTAGCTATGCCTATTGAGTGATTAATCAATCTCACAAAAGCTAGCAAAATTTGAAGACTACCTTCCAGGCTTGATAGAACCACTGACGTCCTCTAGAATGGTTATCTTGGCTTTTTCTTCAGAAAACGGCAGATTGAAGAACCCCTGCCACAGGAAGAAAGCTCAAAGTGATTGTGAAAATTTGAGCTGTATAGATCACCATAAGAAGTCAACAGACTTAAAAACACAGCTCGGTGACAAACAAGACAAAGGCATTGATCAGTGTTTCGGAAATCATTCACAGAGCTAACTTCTGGATAGCAAGTTTCCTTCTTGGAAGAACTAATCTAGAGAGAGCATTAACATTGCATGCAGGTACTTACCGAACAAATACTCTTTGTGGTGTTCCAAAGAGTAGGGAGAGGCTTGCCATGAACTAGTTGACACTCTGCTTGAACACTAAGATTTTTGTATCTTACTTCCACAGTGGGCAATTTTACACCAACTCTGCAAATAATCGTTGGTTAAATTTGACAGATCCTAAATTTATGTGCATCCATGTATGAAGTCTTGAACTATGCGCATATCATTCAGATCATTACTTATCAATTCTGTTTCTAATTTTCTGCAATAATCTCAGGTTGTCAATTTCGATGTGTTTGATAAGTTTCTCTATCAACATATGACGATCCTGAGCTCCAAGTTCCGCAACGTTAACTATTCTTTTCCCACTTGCATTTCCAATTCCAGCTGTTCCATCTTTCCCTCCAAATAATGCAGTTGTAATTCGTTCAAAAGTAGGCAACCTCTCAACAGCTTCCCACTGTGAACGATCTTCATCATCTACTACATTACTATGGTGACCAGAGACTACACTTGAGACACTGCGAAAACTGCTTGACACATTAGCCCTAAAAGAGGACCTGATGCTTCTTCCAAGCTCAGCCAACTCGACCCTTAGTGACTCAATCCTATCGGGGCCAGCCAGCTGGGCCATTGTAGGATTAACAGGTTGGAAGGTTTAGAGACAGACAATAGGTCTTGAGCATATATACGCATATGGAGATGCACATATTTAGTTAATCATTTGATTGAGTTTCAAGTAAGATAAAAGAGAATAAAAACAAAAGAGATGAAACCTGCAGTGGATGAGGTAATGCAATGCGTCATCTTATTGGTCAGCAATGGAAACGAGCCTTAATCTTATTGTCAGCTGAATACTGAATGAAAAAGTCAAACGAGATTGCTGATGTTCGATAATGTCATGTCTTGTCTTCTTACACATCTTGCTCATTATGTGCTTTTTCTTTTCTTTTTTCAGTTTGATTCTTGAAGACTAGGAAGATAACAAACATCAAACAAAATCTTCATGAGTCATAACAGATAAAAGTTGATGGCCTTGACTTTCTTGAACACACTGAAAATATGGTAAGTCAGCTTCCTCAGATGACTTTTTCTCTAAATACCACCTGGAACTCGGGAAGTTTCCGCGTACTAATAAGAACTTAAACTGGATTTGTTTAATGCAGTATCAATTCTAGTCATCACAGCAGACCAGACGATTGTATATTTTAATCCGAAACTCGAGACACTTACGGAAAGTGAGATTCTAAATGAGATTTGACGAGTTATAAAATATGTAATTTCCTTTCTTCCAAGAAAGTGAGATTCTAAATGAGATTTGACGAGTTATAAAATATGTAATTTCTTTTCTTCCAAGTTACTTGACTGATGATGATACATGAACTGACAGTTTTACATGAACTGACAGTTTTAGGAAAACTGACAGTTCATGTATCATCATCAGTCAAGCAACTTGGAAGAAAAGAAATTACATATTTTATAACTCGTCAAATCTCATTTAGAATCTCACTTTCCGTAAGTGTCTCGAGTTTCGGAGGAAAACCATAGATTAATCAGAGAGAAGAGCTGCTACTTGTAGCAATTCGTAACTTTTAATCTTCCAGTTGCTTTTGCAGAAACACAGATATCTGACTGCTTATAGCAATTAATGACTAAATTTAATTGATTTTGACAACTATTCCTTAAACGAAAGATGATTACAACACCAACTGTAATGTACATGGAACTTCGCATCTCAGTTCCTGGTTTTAAGATGGGCATTCAGGAAGAGGCCGGTTGAAATTATGATCTATCCCGTAAACTACGTAAAAAAAGAAGGGCTGATTCAACTGCTCCAGTCCAACATCCAATCACCAACCCATTTCAAAAGATTATCAATTGCTGGAGGTGAAATTAGCAGTTTTGATTTTAGATCACCCATCAACAATCAACAGCAGTCCAGTTAGTATCCTACTCTTTTGCAAAGCCATTGGCAATCATTTCCTGTTTCTCCAGCTCCAAGTAATAGATCTTGTCATTCATCCCTTCTTTTCTATACGCCTCCACCATGATACTAAAAGTTCTGGAATCTGGTTGGCATTGCACATCTTTCATCCGCTTATATACCCTCTCCATCTCCATTAAATCATCCGCCTTGGCACAGGCAGAAATAACAGAATTATAGAACGAGGTATTCTCAGGTATCTCAAACTTTCCAGCCAACTGGACACAGCTGATAACCTTATGGAACATACCTGCATTGGCATATCCATTGATAAGGCAACAAAATGTTTTGGTGTCTGCCCTCATATCCTCTGTACGCATCTGATTGAATGTCAGCTCCATGTTTTTTGCATCGCCAGCATCCGCAAAAGCCTCAATAACATTGTTGAAAGTCGAGGTTGTCCATGGAAACTGAACCTTGCGCATGTACTCCATCACGGATGACATCTTATCGTACATTCGCTTCTTTCCATAAGCACCAATCAGAATATTAAAGGTCCGAGTCTCAGGCTCAACTCCGAAGCTTCTGAACTTCTCATACCATCTTTCCATCAAATCAATCTGACCCTTGTTACCAAACACACTGAGTATAATGTTCATGGTCCAAACGTCAGGCTTACAAGTTGTGCTCTCCAGCATACTGGACAGCACCTTTTCCATTTCATCATACATTCCAGCCTTCCCATATCCGCTCAAAACCACGTTTTGTGTAACCGTGTTTGGAGAAATCAGTCTATCATCCATTTCTTGGTATAAAGTCTCAACTAATTCGAATCTGGAAGCATCAACGCAGGCCTTAAGTAAGGTACTATAAGTGAAAACATCAGGCTGGCAACGGGGAAGAGTTTTCATTTGGTCAAGAGTGGAGAAAGCGTGGTCAATCAGATTGTTGCGACAATAAGCAGCGAGTAATGCAGTATAAAGTTGAGCAGTGGGTTCTAATCCTGCTTCAAGCATTTCATCGAACAGTTGATGAGCACGTTGAGGCTGGCCGAATCTTCCCAACAGAACTAGAAGCTTCATGTAGGTTCCTTCTTTTGGATGGTAAAAAGGTTGTTGCTTTAGCATCTCGAAAACCTAGTGAAGAAAAAGATCCATACTATACAAAAACCCAATTGCCAAAAACACATGGAAATGTCAATAGCAAATAAAAGGAGGAAGAACCTCAAGTGCTTGAGACCACTGCTTCTTTTGAATGGAATCGGACAGAGCTTCAGTGACGGTATTGGCCCAAGCCTTAGCATCAGACTTGCGATCGAGTTTCTTCTTAAGATTCTTAATGGGGGCTCTCTTGGGACGTGAAATTTCAGTGATGCCTGGGTATTGGCCTTGCTTCCAATGCCGCTGCTGCTTTTGGGAAGAAGAAGAAGAAGAAGGGGCAGTTCTAGTAGAGGAATAAGAACATCGAAGAAAAAACATTTGATGATTGTTGATGATCTTCTTGTTGTTGATGTTGACGATATCGCAAGGAAGAGGAGAGGAGACAAGTGAAGACGGGAAAGAGTATAACATGACTGATTTTCGCCAAAACCCAAACAATCCTTCTATCCCTCGCCTTTGGAAGCTTCACCCTCTCTGGCTGTCTCAAGTTTTATCACACTTGACTTTCTTCATCAATTACTGCGCTAATATTTGTTCACTGCTCTTGATATTTTCTCTTCTAATCCAAACTAAACAATGGACGGAGCTACTTTTAGACAAAAACAACTAAAGATTTGAAGAAGCCATTAGTAAGAAAACAGTGGTTATTAGCATTCTTTCCTCTTTTTTAACTAATCAAGTTCTCCGTTTTCCGGACAAAAAAAGGCAGAGACCATGCAATTCAATGAACCCTCCACTCTTCTAACTCATTCTGATCATTTGGTATAAGAAAAATTCCTGTCAAATTTCTGCCAGTTCATGACTTCCAAACAATAGGAAAAAGGTGAAATCTTTTGCTAACCCAATGACTTGGCTTGTGTTGCTTCTTTTCCAGAATGACAGAACACCAACGCTTCCCAAATAATGGGGAAAATGTTCACAAAGCTGCAATCTTTTTTTGTAATATCATCCTGCCATTAGACTCTACTTAATTTGGATAATGCACGCTGAGCCAATATCTAAACAAAATTTATCAAACCGAGCACCCAATTGAGTATTTCACCAACAATCTGAAACACTAACTTGGCTTTTCTACGTATTCTTTTGCTGTAAATCTTTTGAGCTATATGATGACAACAACGTGATCAAAGGTAGAGAACAAAATTAAGTTTAGAAGAAGGGAATGAAAGAAATAATGAACCATCAACTTTTGTACACACCACCGCTGCAAGGGCTCGTCTTTCTGGTACAATGTGATCTTCTCTACAGCTTCTATCAGCAAATATTGAGCATTAAGAGAAATTTGTCTAATCTCTCCATTGCCTCCTCACTACGATCCAACCCAACTTTCAGCCAATGCACAAGTATCGGGATAAAGACATAATCCATGAGATACCCTCCTGGTTATAATCATCACAGTTTCTAAACCTGATGTTTCCTTCTATCATCTGGATTGTTGCTCGTTTCTGAGTCAGATTTGTACTTGTGAGACTCGACCTCTTCTACTCCTGTCCGGTTTCTTCGGCATCTTCGGTCCTGAAATTCAATCCACGGCCATATTTAGTGGTGATTTCCTTAAATATATTAATAACTCCAACTTCACATGAAAATAGTGTGAGAATAAAGCATCTCCAGTTGGTAAAAGTTTAGAGAGATCGATGCTATTTTTAAATGTTCCCTTGGAAACAAATAACAATCTGAACCCAAATGGAACTCAAATAAAAGGCTCAAAGCAAGTTTCAGGGTTAAACCTCTCTTGGCACAGGATATTCTTCTGATTCAAGCATGCGAACTACTTGACTCATCTTTGGTCTCTTTTCAGCTTCTGGATCTACACATCTTAAAGCGGTTAGAAGAGCTCGCTTCAGGGCACTAGTCGATGGTCTAGTCTCAATCGTTGGGTCTACCACCTCTTCTGTGCGCCTTCTTGCAACCATCATCTTCAACCATTCCACTAGATTTATCTGAAAGAACCAACCAACAGGATTAAAAAACAGCATTGTGGATTATCTTTCTGCAGTACATTATTATATTCACTTGGGAACCCTACATAAATAAAAGAAAAGCATACTGCACTAGATTCCCGAAAAGAAATGGCAAGCTAAAGTAGTTACAGGTTCTAACACCACAATGAATGTTGGACCACTGTATTTTTTTTGAAGAAAAAACAGAGGCATTTGGTAAAATTCAAAGGATCTAATTGAGCTACTTCACATGATGTCCAAAGTCAAAATCATATACTGCTAGTCAATGGCAGGTTATGCATGTGCTTCTGTGAAAATCATCACACCCTCAAAATGAAAAGGCTTAGCATACACCTCATTCTCAGGGCGACCATAATCCACCGGATCTCTTCCAGTAATTGCTTCCAGAAGCACAACTCCAAAGCTATAAACATCACTCTTCTCATTCAGAAGGCCGGAATTTGCATATTCTGGAGCAACATAACTGCAAAATCATTCAAATCTTAGCAAATAAAAGAAAACAATTGCATGTGAAGGAAAAGCAAAGAAAATATCCTAACAACAATGGAATTGCTAAAGTAACAATCAATAGTAGGTTCAAAAGCCAGCAGAAAGAAAATGGAGGGACTGACGCCCATCAAGTTGCAATAGAACTCTTTTCTTGATACATTGGAAAGCATAAATAATTACAGCGACTCCCAACCCACCACCTTCACATATCATGATCTGAAACCTAATAGATGCTGGTATTACTCTGTCCCTACTACTAAGAGAAACTCTTGATGATTAAGTTGCAAGAAATTGATGTTAGAGAACTACACACCCGAAGGTGCCCATTACTCTAGTTGTAATGTGACTCTTTCCAGCACCAAGCAGCTTGGCCAGGCCAAAATCAGATATCTTGGCATCAAAGTTGTCATCAATTAAAATGTTACTAGATTTTATGTCTCGATGCACCACTTTCGGTTCAATGGCCTCATGCAAGTAAGCCAACCTGCAAGTTAAGGCCATTAACGTGAACTCATGTGATATAAGATTATGAGGACTTGATTGATGGATGGATGGACTTACGCTTTAGCAGTACCAAGCAGAATTTTCATGCGAGCCTCCCAAGTAAGATATCCTAGATGATGCATACTTCCATGAAGCCACTGTTCTAAATTCCCATTGTTGACATACTCATATACCAGCATTCTGAAGTATAACACAGGAAAATAGAAAACAACAAGTGAATGCAAAACATACAATTTTGTGAATCTAGAACACTGCTTCATATTCACTTGCTTAATATAGCACCAATTTGATGCACCGGAAGGTTAATATGATGCAGAAACTATTATGTCCTTGGTGCTTATCTGGGTAAACCATTATCTGCAAAACTCGTAACAGTGTCTAATGCAGACACTGCAATTAGTGTTCTTATGATTGAAGATAGTAACAAGGATATATGTATATATTAATTTGAGAATGCAAGGTTGAAACAAAGTATCATCGAATTTTTGTGACGTTCAATCTGTTGATTAGTTACCTATTCTATAATGACTTACTTGAACACTACCTACTTAAAAGAAAACCAAAATAACAAAGTACCTCTGTGTTCCTTCCATACAATAGCCCAACAGTCGAACTAGATTTTTATGCCTCACATGACCAATTGCCTCTACTTCAACTCTAAAATCCTTATCAGCTTGTCCTCTGTAATAAAAGAACATCAACAGACTGTCAAATCTATTAACCTACAGATACTAAAATGAGATCTTAAACAATACTGTACAAATGGAAACAAATTGATAAGATGCTTACGGGTTGTTGAGGAGCTTCTTAACAGCAACTGTAGTCCCATTAATCAACTGGCCTCGATAAACAACTCCATAGCCACCATCACCTATTATATTGTCCTTGGAAAACCTGTTAGTTGCCTCTTTCAGATCTCTGAGTGTAAACCAGTGACCCCAGCCTAAGTGTGAAAATTCAGGTAGACCAGACAGAGGTGAAGGTGCAGTCAAAGGATGTGAGGAAGGGTTGTAGAAAGAAGGTCTCCCAGTGGATCCTTCTTCTCCCACTTGAGACCCATCTTTCTCCATGTGAATGAAGGAGCTGCTATCATCGCCATTTTCCGATTGAATCAATACTTTCTCCGATTCTTTGTCACTAAGTCTGTCATTTAGGCTTACAAAACTACCTTGGTCCATTACAATCTCCTTAATTTCCTCTGAAACTTTAGGTACTTGGCTCATAGGGAGCAAGTTACCTGACCTTCTGGATCTTTTTCTGAAACTGAGCCATAGTGAAACCACCAGAACTGCTAGACAAACTACTCCCAGACAAACAACAATTATTACCCACAACTCTATACCAACATATTTCGAAGTCAAAGTACTCTTGAGACTAGACGCCATTTTCCTTCAGCTGCTACTGAGCCTACAGAAAAGGAAAACAAAGAAGGCCTCAAATCACAGAGCCTTCAAAGAGAATATGAATAAACCAAAAAGTTTCAAGCAAAAGCAAAACCCACCAATCGATATAAAGAATATGATCACAGCTATGTTAAATTGGAAAAGGAATGGGATACATATGGATCGTACAAAAGCAAAGAACTTTAAACAACTAATAACTAGTAATCGACCTCGAATGAAATAAGAAAATGGAGATGAGAAGAAAAAGAAGAAGAAGAAAGCATTTCCCTTGAAGTGAACTCAAGAAGAACCAAAAACCAACCAGACAGCTCATCAGATTTCATCTACATTAGCTATCAAAGTAAAAAGCTGCACTAAAGTTGAAGAAATCACAAACAGGATCTCAAAAGACTTGCCTTTTCACACTCTCCCCCGTTGATTAATCTTCAAACACTGTGTTCGTTCAAAACCGACATGGAAATAATATGATCCTGATGTGGAAAAAGAACCCCCATTGTAAAAGAATCACATAAACAGAGAGAAAGAGATCGATTTCCTTTCTGGGTTTTCAGAAACAAATTTGGCAAAAATGTATCAGACCGTGTGTAGTTGTCATAGTGGGTGAACAGTGACGAGAAAAGACACGCTTTACATCACATAAACCTCGATGCGTACATACAGATACCGGGCGAAAACGAAGTGTCAAGGAAAGGAAGTCTTCTTGGGTTTAAGTTCCTTCCTTTTTAAAATGAGGTGCTGTGACTGTGACAAGTACACAGAAAGTCGTAGAGTTTTATAGAATCCCTGAAAGGACCCAGTAATAATCATTTATCACCAATCAGCGTGACAGAAGATTTCCAAGATCAGCCATTGCCTCGTTATTACTGCTCTTTAAGGACATATCCATTTTTTTTATCTTTCTCGTGCTCTGTGAGTTCCCTATTATATTCCTTTCTAATGGCATTGGCTTCAGTCCTGAGACCGTACCAACTTGACTAAAGCAAGCGAAAGCAAACAAGCAAGCTGTGACTTTAAACTTAAAAGTGGCCATGGTTGGTCGTGGTTTGGACACATGAACTCATCCCTCTTGTTAGCTCTCTTTTTTCAACCATTATACCAAGTTCTTTAAGTAATTAATCCTACAACAAAAAGAAAAATGAAGCAAACATGTGCTTTACTCTGTCGTCCACTGTGGTTTTTTCGAAAAACGGGGTAAAAAGTAGAAGAAAGATTTGACCTTGCAAGGATTTTTCGATGGCGGTAGATCAGATGATCAGATGGGTCCACTTGCCGGCTCAACCACAAGCGGTTGTGATTCTAAGGGCCTGCTTGTCAGATTATACACATAGAGACAGAGTCAGTCAGATATATACATGTATAATGATGCATCTGTATCTAATAATTAGATATATATGTCCGTTATTGTCATCTGTTTCTTCCAAGTTCTATTCTCCATATGATTTTGATTCGCATCATTACAAAGAATTGGTAGACAATTGTTTAGTGTCTTTACACACACTATCAATCCATCCCCATCTTATGATGGCTTATAGTAAATGTTCTACATGCCACCTGTGTGTACTTAGCTTGTTCAACACTAGAATGCTGTTTCTTACATATTATTTTTCCGGAAACATAAGATACGTAGACATAATATGTTGATCTATCTCTGTATAAGGCCCCACCAAGGGCAGATGTTGTTTGAGACTTTTCAAGTCAATAGCTTGTCTTAAACCACTAACTTAATTAAAGTTTTAAAAAATAATTATGCCAAAAAATGCGAGTTTTAAAGTGTCAAGTAACCAACCTGTTCAAAGAAACCCAATCCAGTGAGCTTCCAGGAAAGGAGATATACATTATAACAACTCAACATAATAATACTAACTTGACATGATTAGGTTCTAAAACTAAGTAGGATATTGGGAAACTTTACTTGAGGGATAGTCATCTCATTCTCATTATCTAAACTCTTTTGCTTGTTAACCACACAACAGAACATAACAGAACAGAAGCAGCAGTGATGAAAATTTTTTTTATAAGCAAGCCAAAGAGACTGTCTAATGATTAGTGCCTGTTTACTACAACTTGTAGGTCCCAACCCAATTAGTCTACATACTACGGTGGTTGAAGCTTCACTAATGTCATCTCTAATCTTATGTTAGCTTTAGGTATTGATTAGGTTGGTTGTCCTTTTTTTTTTTAATAACCCATGTCACATTAGCTCTAAACACACTTCATTTTCTTATATGCAGATGTGGGTCTGCTTTTCTTTATAAAAAAGTTGTTTGCTTGCACCTAATCCTGTCTAGGAAGGCTGTGATTAATGTTTATGTTATGACAACAACTACTACCACTATGTATAAACCCAAAATTATAGGGGTTTGGTTTGTTTGCTTTGTAATTATTTTAGTACCTGTTTGGTTTTACGGGATTGGAAGGAGTCGTCTTTTGCATTTCTGTCATAATAAGGAAACACGCAAAAAGAGACTACCATTCTCAATCCACTGGTCTTTATCATTTTCTTTATTCGTGGCGTCCAGATTATCAAATGATCCTATGGTTTCATCTTGGGAGATCTTCTCTTGTTCTTGCACTTCAACATATCCCATTTCTCTGTTCTGCCACTCTGATAAGGTTTACATCTGTACAATCTTAAGAATAGTTACTTGTTTATTCTAATTGTTAGAATTATGGTTTTTTTTTCATCAGATTAATCCGTACAACAAAATGATGGATGATTCCGTGATTTTAAAAACCCTTTACGTTAGTATCTTATTAATAATTTTTTATTAAAATCACGAAATTTTAAAAACTTTTTACATTAGTATCTTATTAATAAATTTTCTTTTTATTAAAATTCTTCACATTTGTTTCTTATTGATATTTTTTTAATTAAAATTCTAATTTTTACTACATAGATTGTTGTGATTGTTTTAATACATATTTTTTTAGTAAAAATTGTATTTTATTTTATTTTATTTATTTACTCTTTTTAACCTACATCACTTACTTGTAATATTTTGCTACATTATTACTATACTATATATTTTTTATGTCACATTTGCATATAGATTTGCCATAAACCACCTCTATATTTTATAAGAATAAAACTGCGTACTATCATATCTCTCCAAACTGACGAAAGAAACATGCAATGCAACCAGGTGGAGTCAAGCCTGGGCAACAAACAAGAGCAGGTGAATGAGAAACAAATAAGACAAAAACATGTAATTCACACACCCATTTGGCTGACTGAGCTAGGCCAGGTTGGAGCCTCAACTATGGTCACCTCAACTACTGTCAAGTTCAATAACGTAAACAAGCTGCAGTGCTCAAGATATCAGACCAAAACATGAACTGACTGAAACCTATTCGTGTAACTCAGGTCTTCCAAACTTTGTGCCACAATCAAAACATGTTTACACAAGCAAAACATCAAACAATGCAAGAATACATTCAGACGTGATTTACAATAACCTTAGTTACACAACAGCTCAGGTACGTAATGAATATAAGAGTACAAGAGATATTGAAGAATGAGAATAAGAAGATGAAAGCCAGCAAACAGTATTCTTCCCACCACTCCTTTTTGTTCTCAATAGCATAAACCACAAAAATCTGGGAAGCAAAACAACCGATTCATGACTGTCCTCGTGAATTCACTCAGTTTACTGAATCCCTCAAATATAAAAGCCTTCTTGAAGGAGCTGGTGGCGCGAGTCCAGGAATATCCCTGATGTCTTTGTTGTGGGGATTGACAATCTGAAAAAATACAGAAGTCACAACTCCACAACCTTTGATTGAGAAAACAATGGATGCAAGTATGACGTGCAAACATACATGCAAATGATACAAGTAACATAAACAAAAAGAAGAAGGTAATAAGGAGAAAGAATTAATACAGCACGGCAAATGGAAATGTTATAGGACAACACACATATCATATACTTTTTATGTTCCTAGAGAGGTGTTAATGAAGACTGTAACTATCACGGCTACAATTATCGCAATTTTTTGCAGCCATAAGAGATGTGAATAGGAAAGCACAAGGCTGTTTTACAATATCAATAGCTGAAGAGAATACCTTCACAACAATAATAGCTATTACACCACAGACAATAAGGAACAAAAATAGCATTATGCATTTATCTGTTGCCACCTGAAAAAAGAAAACAAATGGAAAAAGTTCAGTAGTTTACAAAGAAGGGTTAAAAACAAAAGTAATAAAGAACAGAAGTATAACAAGACCAGTAACTAACTAACCTGCCTTCCAATCTCTTTCACCAGCTGTGAGGCCTTCTTAATTGAAAATTGAATTGTGTCTAGTTCATTAACTATACGACCCATTTGATCAGTCTGCAGTGTTTTAGAACAATCATGAGTGAAGCATTTAAGAATGAGGATAAATTCAGGAAACAAGTGTGATAGCTGATTATAGGTCTCATGCTTACTTGGCCTTTTAATGTAACAGCAGTTTGTGTTCCCACTTCAATCGTTTGCTCAACAACCTAAGGGTAAAATCTGAAGTTCAGAATACTAATAACATAAACATTTCGAAAAGCAAAGTGCACAAGATTGGTTACCTTTTTGGAGCGTTCAATGACTTGATCTGTTTCATCCATCCTCTTCTTTCCAGCATCAACAAGTTCTTGATTTGACATGGCTACAAAACAGAAGTATGATCTGAGATGAAGCTGACCAGCAATTAGAACTATCTTTTACCACATCAGGGACCAAAGAAGAAGAACAGGAGTTATCCACAATAATATATGTTCTCTTAATTTGATGAAACAAAAAGCAAGGGGTGGAAAATTATATGTTCTGTTAATTTGATGAAACCAAAAGCAAGGGATGAAAGGTGTCGCCGACCCCCAACCTCAGTTATATCTTGCTTGGCAGAAGTTGCAGTGAAGCATGTGCTATACATGCTGCATTCATTGAAGGTTAACAACTTCAAAGAAATAGAGCTAGCAACCATATGCAAAACAGGTAAAAATGAGACATTTAGCAGGACATATCTGCATTTATATGATATAATAACTGCCATCAGGGAATTAGAAACACAAAGAGACAAGACTTCCACCTGAAGCCAATTGAACATTTTCTTCAGCAGTGGGTTCACTAGCTCCTGCTCCCATGTCAAAAAGTTCAACTCTCTTATTACCAAGTGTATTCATATACCTGAAATCCCACCACAGAGAGAGCCACATGAAATCTAAAGGAACTTATTTCTATGAAGACGGCCCTATCAAATTTAATACCACATTTTAGCGCCGTAGACTCATTAGAGTTACTTTACCAATTAATCCCATCACGAGTTTCTATCAAAAATATTCTAACTTGGTATGACATTTGCATATGCTTAGAACAAACCGGTATTGTTTAAAGTATTGCTTTTCAACCCCAAACATTTCAAGACTCCAAACTCATGGTATCTAACCTGTGAATTAAACAAATAGGTGAACTTACGTTTTCCTTAGAGCCACATAAGAGTTCAATTCCTTTATCTGCAGAAAAATAACCATTTAACAAACAAGCTATACATGTCAACTAAGAAAGAAAATCTAAGGAAGTTTAAGATTTAAAAAGATCTAACCATGGATTGCTTCTCGTCATTTAGTTGCTTGGTAACATCAGGAGGATTTTTACTCTCCTCATCCTTGATTTCACGATCCAAATCTTTAATCAATCTGTAACAGTTAAGTGCAATATTAGTCACTTCAGCAGGAAAGGACAAAAGAAGAGACCAATGTACTATGGAATTTTTACTTTGTGCAACATAATAAGTATGTCATAACTGAGCTGTATAATATTTATGCATAGAGAATAAGATGTAGAGGAATAATAAGATGAGTATAGGAAGTGTAAGATAAGTAGAGGCCATCTCGAAGCATGAAAAACCTGAATTTCTTGGTTGAACAAGACCACCAAAGATTTCAAATTAAACTCATTTTCAAGATCAAGTACACCCGACTTATCCAATAAGAGAGTCCAACAGAAAGAAATCTAATGCGGAATATACATAAGAATATTTTACATTCATTGAAGGAGAACTTGAAATAGTATCACTCGAGTAAACAGATGCAACAAAGGAGATGGTCCAAAATTCTGCAGACAGGAAAGTCATAGGAAATAAAAGAAATGTTCAATATGTGGCACACCTTTTGCACTCTCTCATCCTCCCCGTAAGTTCCTCCAGCTGTTTGCTTTGTCTATTGGAATCTTTAATCTTATCCAGCTTCTGGAAGCCATTCCTGTAACAAAGAGCAATAATGCAAATCTATATGACCAACTATCATCAATCTACTAGAGTAAGGATTGTATAGTAACATAAGCAATCCCATCTACACGTATGTGTCCAATCAGATACGAATAACTTGTATTCAGATTTCAGCACCATGAGAATGAGTAAAACGGTTTAAAATTCATAGGCAAATGGGATTAGCAGCTGAACTACAGATGCCTTGAGATTAACTCAGCAGTATTGAAACGGGCATAAAAAACAAACAATAGTTGTGAAAACATCTTGTTTTTTCAGAAAGACAATGATCGTAACGTTAAACTGACTACTGATTTCTTTCTGCTAGTGGACCGTATTCAGCTTAGTTGTTAAGAAAATATGTAACAAAAACACAATAACAAAAAGGAAAAAAAATTACAAAAGCAGGTAACAGAATCAGAAGGTGGTGGTAAACTAATAACGCCATAAAAAAAATAAGCAGAAGAAACAAAATGGTAAACCCAGATCTGGAGATTGACGGTCATACATATATGCAACAAAGGAAAAATGCAATTTTGAACAGAAAAGGGATAAAAGGTAAAAACTTTGCAAAGAAAGGAAAAACATACGAGAGAGCTCGAAAATTGTCCTTGATTTCACCCTGGATCTGCTCCAATTGAGGGCTCATCTGCATGTCGCTCGCCATTTCAGATAAGCCGGAATCTCTTTTGCTTATCTCCGGCCTTTCCTTTGAATAATTCTCAAAAACTCTAAACTTCTCTTATACTCTTCTTACTTATATCTCAACATCCAAAATACTAAACAAACAAATCCCACTTCGCCAAACCCAAGTCTCTATCTTTCCTCTCTAGTTCCTCCTCCACTCGCAGTTGTAGAAAAGTACAGCAGATGGAAACTAACTAACCCCGAAAGATGGGGAATTGTGGAAGGATAAGGAAACCAAACCCTTCCTAAATCCTAATTCTCAAACCCTTTGAACGAAAGACTGAATTTTGTGAAAAATTGGGAAGGGTTAGATGGATTGAGATTTGAGAGTAGACTAAGCCGATGATCCTTCCCAAGTCCCAACTGCACGGAAAAAAAAAAAAAAGAAACGGACCCAAAAAAGCTGTTTTTAAAATGAATTTTGATTAAGTTGGTGAGAAGATATTAATATAATAATATTATATATATTTACAATCGGAAATGCACTGGCAAAAGGAATTTATGTTTTTATGGAAAGAATAAATATTATATTTAATTATTTATCTTCTTGATTATATTTATAGATACAGCTATCTAATTTAAATTTTCAATTTCTATCTTTTATTGATACAAAACATTTGTATGTAATTAGTTACAGAGATTTATCATAATGTAATGAGTTACAGAGATTTATCATTTATCTGATAAAACAATGACTCTATCTATCTGGTCACGTACTAAGATGGTACCCAAACTACTTACGGAAGTCTTCATCTTTAGAGCCTTTTAAGAACCATGCTCACTGACAAGTGGTTACAGATTGGAGCTTTTTCAGCGGGAGAGTAGAGTAGCCACAGCTCGCTCATCCCTCCCACAGCCCCACTTGTCCATTCCCTTTCTCTTTTTTCCTTTCTTTTCTCTGCCTAATCTCATATATTGGTTTGGCATTGACGTGCTTCTAGGTTTTGGATAAAAGGGGTTGCATGTTCATGTACGAAGGTGGGGTTGTGGAGATGGTTTTTTGATTCTTAATCGGAATCTTTAGAATTACTTCCACAAAGATAAACAATCGGGTATAAAAGATCTTAGCTTTGCCAATATTTGGTTACCAAAAATTCAGACAGACATGGCGGCAAAGAAAGCGTGCGAGTTCTTGTCCAAAAGTATGATGGAGGAAGTGCAGAGATGGGGAAGCATGAAGCAGACAGGGGTAAGCTTGAGGTACATGATGAAGTTTGGATCCAAACCCACTGACAGGAACTTGCTCATTTCAGCTCAATTTCTTCACAAGGAATTACCAATTAGGATTGCTAGGAGAGCTCTCGAGCTCGAGAACCTCCCTTACGGTTTATCTGAGAAGCCTGCCATTTTGAAGGTGCACCATCCGTCATTTTTCTCTTGCAACCTTTCAATTCTATCACACTTCTCCTTTTGCTTGCATATGTCATCATATTCACAATCCTTTCCCTTTTTTTTCCCGTTAATTGTTTATTATTATTTGTTTGTGATTAGTGAGATAGGATTCACAAGAAGTGGTTTTCCATTGTAGTTGGGTGGTAGATTCTTACACCTTTTAGTTTGTTTTCGCTTCCTAAGTGGTATAAAAAAGAAGAAAGAGTCCTCTTTTTGACTCATACCAGAGTTGAGATTATGGGAAGTTGACTATAGGTAATATAATATACTTGGATTTCTTGGTTATGTCATTCCTTTTCTCCATGCCTTTATTTGAAAATATAATCCTTTTGCTTAGTATCTGCTTTTCTTTCCTACTCCCCTTGGAATAGAGGTGGATTTTGAAGTGTCATTTAGGTAATAACTTTTTGCTTTCCAGTCTTTGATCCACTGTAATTAGTTGCTAATTATCTTGTCATTCACTAACAAATCTGTTCTTTGTTTCCAGCTTTAGGAAAGGGTAGTGTTTCTTGCTTTTCAGTGGAAAGCCATTTTCATCCTTCTAGGTTTCAGGAGCAAATGTCTACAAACCTCTACTTTCCTTTGCCTTCCACTGCTTGTTATTAGTTTTTTCAGTTTCACCTACTAATTTCGGCATCGGTTTTACTAATAGTTTGTTAATGGATATTCAGGGATGAATCAACATGATCTGAGCCAAAAAGGGTTCTTTAGTTCTTATTTGAGAATTTAGCTAGTCCATGGTACACATGGTTGCTTTTTCGATGAAGGCTTGTATTTGTTTTCTATAACACGCCATCTCATTCTGATTAACTTTAATTTTAAGGTGCGAGACTGGTATCTGGATTCTTTCCGTGATCTGAGATCCTTTCCTGAAATCAAAGATACAAGTGATGAGAGAGAATTTACAAAAATGATAAAAGCAATCAAGGTTAGACACAACAATGTGGTCCCGACAATGGCTTTAGGCGTTCAACAATTGAAGAAAGAAATGGATCCAAGCATGTATGAGGATCTGGTTGAGATTCATCAGTTTCTGGATCGGTTTTACATGTCAAGAATTGGGATTAGAATGCTTATTGGTTGGTTTTAGCTTCTTAATATCTTCTGAATATGAACTGCTTGCTTTCCATTTTCAGCATCGTGTAGTTCTGTGGACTTCTACATATAAACTCTCTGTATATGCTCTTGGATTTTGGATGGTACTCAGGGCAGCATGTTGAGTTGCACAATCCAAATCCTCCTCCACAATGTGTGGGTTGTATTAATACAAAAATGTCTCCAGTTGAGGTTGCACAAAATGCTAGCGAGGATGCCCGTGCTATTTGTCTAAGGGAGTATGGAAGTTCACCTTATTTTACCATCTATGGGGATCCTAGCTTTACATTCCCGTAAGTTGATTAATTTCTGTGTGTTTTTCCTTGTGCAGTTGGCTCTTCTGCTTTTTGTGTCTTCCTTACCATTTACAGTTTTTATATGGACTTATTGCTTTTTGGTTTTGATTTTGGTTCTTAGTTTAGTGCGTTAAATTGCATTTGTTGCAAGCAATTAGAAATTTGCAAATGTATCTATATGTAATGCCTTAGCATGTGTATCAGCTATGTTCCAGCACACTTGCACCTTATGGTATTTGAGTTGGTTAAGAATTCCTTGAGAGCTGTCCAAGAGCGTTACATGGATTCAGATAAAGTGGCTCCTCTTATCAAAATAGTAGTTGCTGATGGAATTGAGGATGTCGCCATAAAGGTGTTCTGCTTTAAACATCATCTCATCGCACTGGATTTCCTCGTATATCCACGTGCATGATAACTTGATTCTATCCAGGGCATGCCCTGGCGTACGTTTCTGATCACTAAATTCTTAACAAGTTGGCCTTGTTGCTGTAATAGGTGTCGGATGAGGGAGGTGGGATTCCGAGGAGCGGCCTTCCCAAAATCTTCACATACCTTTATAGCACTGCAAAAAATCCTCTGAATGAGCATTCTGATCTTGGAACGGCTGATACAGTAACAATGGCTGGTTATGGATTTGGTCTTCCAATTAGCCGCTTATATGCTAGGTATTTTGGAGGTGATCTGCAGATAATCTCTATGGAAGGATACGGTGAGTGGATCCTTGTGTTGAGGTGTTTGTGATTTTTTCATGTTTTAACCAGTTTGTATATGTGCCCGACCGGATTCGGTTTCTGTTTCCACTTTTACACAGGCACTGATGCATATCTTCACCTGTCTCGACTGGGAGATTCACAAGAACCTCTGCCATGAATGTTGATCTGATCTTCAGTGAAATCGAGATTCTCAGCGTTTTGTTTACTTTGTAGGAATGTTGGATAGATATTATTTAGTTTTAAGGGAATCTGTTGATGAAATAGCATTTGACTTTGGCCTTAGTCAGCCTGGATGATACTCTTTTTTCATTACAAAGTAAGATAAAATGAGTTAAACCATCATGATGATGGATTGTTCAACTATGGTCAGCCTTGAAGAAAATCACTTGTAATACTTTTTCTCTATTTCCAAATATTAGAATTTCTTCGTACTCAAAGCTCAAATGATAGAATTTCATTGGAATTCCTTACCAGTTATCAGTTAACAACTAGGCTCGCGCTTACAATTTCACTTCTCCAACCTCAGTTGGGAGGTATTGTAGTTATCAGTTGACAACTAAGCTCGCTCTTACAATTTCACTTCCCCGACCTCAGTTGGAGATATTGTAGTGAACTCCAACTAATCACTCAACATCTTCTTTGTCAAAAAAATTTGGATATACCACCAACAGCAGCAGGATCAAC
Source organism: Erythroxylum roraimae (assembly GCA_027568915.1). NCBI lineage: Eukaryota > Viridiplantae > Streptophyta > Magnoliopsida > Malpighiales > Erythroxylaceae > Erythroxylum > Erythroxylum roraimae. The sequence goes on from JAOSBL010000212.1 coordinate 45,177,998, forward strand.
ATCCAAGGATTCCACATCATCCAAAACTGCTGTCTCTGTCACTCCTGCATAGTCAATTAGTTGATTCTCATATCCATCTTCGTATACGATTCCACTTCCACTGCACAGAATTTCCTGAAACACTTTCAAATAGAATGTTAGCACAATTTAATTCCACTAAAACCATATTTCAACAAAACATATTATATTTCATTGATATCCAGTGAGATTATAACTTCCAGTACTGAGTTAAGATCCTGGAGCTAATCATTTTCCCGATTCTGAATTCTGAATCATATTTGATAATGGTTCAGGAAACTAACTCCAATTAGGTTGTCATGATATCAAACACAGCCTTCATTTTCACGCAAAGCATAGTTGTTAGGGATCTCGATAGAGATTGTATAGCTGATAGTATATTGATAGTAATGTAGGAAATAACAATTGGAGCAAGC
>JAOSBL010000212.1:45178531-45189415 GCA_027568915.1 Erythroxylum roraimae
GTATAAAGCTCTTTTAAAAAAGCTGTTTTTTTAATTGACAGTCAAACAGTCAACTGGCTTTTAAAAAAAGCTCTTCTCAAAAAAGCTCTACTGATAAAAGCTCTACTGATAAAAGCTCAACCAAACGAGCTCTTAATGGGGGCTCTCGTGGGACGTGAAATTTAAATGATGACTGGGTACTGGCCTTGCTTTCAATTCCGTTGCTGCTTTTGGGTAGAAGAAGAAGAAGAAGGTGCAGTTCTAGTAGAGGGATAAGCACATAAAAGAAGAAACATTTGATGATTTTTTATCTTCTTGTTATTGTTGATGTTAACATTATTGCAAGAAAAAGGAGAGGAGACAAGTGAAGAAGAGAAAGAGCATAACATGACTGATTTTTGCCAAAAGATATGCTTCGCTTCAGAAGCTTCACCCACTTTGGCTCTCTCAAGTTTTATCTCACACTTGTCCTTTTCTTCATCAATTACCCTACTTATATTTGTTCACTGCTCTTGATATTTTCTCTCCTAATCCAAACTAAACAATGGAAGGAGCCAATTTAGACAGAAAAAAAATTGAAGAATCCATTAGTAAGAAAATGGCGGTTATTAGCTTTCTTTCCTCTCTTTTTTAACTAATCAAGTTCTCTGTTTTTAGGACTAAAAAAGATTGAGACCATGTAATTCAATGAACCCTCCACTCTTCTGATTCATTCTGATCATTTGGTAACATAAATTTTCCTGATAAATTTCCGCCAATCCATGACTTCCAAACAATGGGGAAAAGGAGAAATCTTTTACTACCCAGTGGCGGCTTGTGTTGCTTCTTCTTTTCCAAAATGATAGAACACCAAAAACTTCCCAAATAATAGGGAAAATGCTCACAAAGCTACAATCTTTTTTGGTAGTACCATCCTATCCTATATGGGATAAGAAGAAAAAGATTGGCTTATACTCTACTTAATGGATAATAGACACTAAGCCAATATCTAAACAAAATGTATCAAACATAGCACCCATTTGAGTATTTCACTAAAATATCCCAAACACTCAAACTTGGCTTTTCTACATATTCTTTTGTTGTAAATCTTTTAAACTATATGATAACAACAACGTGATCAAAGGTGGAGAACAAAATTAAGTTTAGAAGAAGGGAATGAAATAAATAATGAACCATCAACTTTTGTACACGCCACTACTGCAAGGCTCGACTTTGAGGTACAATGTCATCTTCTCTACAGCTTTTACCAGTAGATATTGAGAATTCAAAGAAATTTGTCTAATGTCTCTATTGCCTCCTCGCTCGCCACTATCCAATCCAACTTTCTACCAATGCACAACTCTCAAGATAATGTCACAATCCATGAGATACCCTCCTTGTTATAATGATTAGAGTTTCTACACCTGATGTTTCCTTCTATCATCTGGATCGTTGCTCGTTTCTGTGTCAGATTTGTACTAGTGAGACTCGACCCTTTCTACTCCTGTCAGGTTTCTTTGCAGTCTTCGGTCCTAAAATTCCATCCACGACCACATTTAGTTATGATTTCCTTAAATATATTAATAACTATAACTTCAAATGAAAATCGTATGAGAATAAAGCATCTCCAGTTGGTAAGAATTTAGGGAGATGGATGCTATTTTTAAATGTTCCTTTGTAAACAAATAACAATCTGAAACCAAATGGAACTCAAACAAAAAGCTCAAAGCAAGTTTCAGGATCAATCCTCTCTTGGCACAGGATATTCTTCAGATTTAAGCATGCGAACTACTTGACTCATCTTTGGTTTCTTTTCAGCTTCTGGATCTACACATCTTAAAGTAGTTAGTAGAGCTCGCTTAAGGGCACTAGTCAATCGTCTAGTCTTAATCATAGGGTCTACCACCTCTTTTGTGCACATTCTTGCAACCATCATCTTCCACCGTTCCACTAGATTTATCTTAAGGAACCAACCAACAGAATTGAAAAACAGTATTGTGAATTATATTTTTGCGGTACACAACTATATTCACTTAGGAACCGTACATAAGTAAAAGAAAAGCATGCTACACTAGATTCCCTGAAAGAAATGACAAGATAACCCTTTGACCTAGAAGGCAGATCAGCGAGAGAGATTGAACTGATCGGTAGTGATGATGTGTGAAGGAGACAACTCCTTTTGTTAAGTTTTCGAGAGAGCGGGTGAATATTTGAGAATTAAGGTAAAATTAGGATTATGTAAAAATTGAAGAGATATTATGTTTTTTTTCTTTTCTAAAAATCCAGATGGCATTTAAAATCCACGTGGCCTCTCCAAACATATTTTTTATATATAGTAACAGCGTGTGTATAACATTTTCTAATTTTCGTCCAAAATAGTCTAACATTGAGCAGACTCATGAACGTTTAGACTTTTATTGAGCAAATTAAAAGGTTTGGTCCTGAATTGATCAAACCCAAAAAAGATTGGCCCCAATTTGAGCTTTTAGCCAAGATTTAGGTTAGATAATGCTAGGGACTACTTCAATCAAATTCTTACCCCATTCTTCCATAAAGAGGGAATAATTCATAATTCTCTTATGTAAGAACTCCACAATAAAACGGGGTAGCAGAATGAAAAAATGGGCATCTCCTTGAGAAAACCCAAGCCCTATTATTTTAAAACCATATGTCTATAGTTTTTTGGGAAGGAGCAAATCTTACCGCCTCTCATCTTATAAATTATTTGCCCTCTCGAACCTTAAGTTTTAATATTCCAATGGACATTTTTTCAACTTTTACCCAAACCTAAACACTACAAATAACCTTGTCCCTAGGGTATCTGGGTACACATCCTTTATCCATATCCACGGTCAAAATAGAGAGAAATTAGATCCAAGGGCTCTAAAGTGTGTCTTTGTGGGCTATTTGTCAACTCAAAAAGGGTATAAGTGTTACCATCCTCCATCAAAGAAATTCTATGTCTTGGTAGATGTCACATTCAATGAACAACGACCTTATTTCACCAATCCTTATCTTTAGGAGGAGAATTTAACATGAAAAGATAAGTAAGTTTTTTGCTTGATTTGTCATTGTCTAAGACTCTATCTGATCCTCCTACATCTACTTCCACACCTCTTTGTTCATCCAAAACACCAAATTGACCATAAGAAAAACCTGATGTGAGATTTGGCAAAGGTAAAATATACACTAAGAGGAATATGGCTGTCCCGAAACCTATGCAAGTCCAAAGTCCAACTTTGATCCTTTGAATGAGGTAACAATTTCTAACTCTCCATTACAAGATGAAAATGAATTTCATGAGAATAACAATGTGCAGGACCTTTCGATTGCCATAAGGAAAGGAACCAGAGAATGTACAAAATGACCATTATACCCTCTTGCACATTTTCTGTCGTTTAAGAATTTTTCATCATCTCATAGGGCTTTTCTTGTAAGCCTAAATTCCGTCACCATTCCTAGCACCCTATCTGAGGCTTTGTCTAAAGGAAAATGGAAACAAACTATGAATGTGGAGATAGAGGCATTAAAGAAGAACAAAACTTTGGAATTGGTTAAGTTACCAACAGGAAAGAAACCGGTGGGTTGTAAATGGGTTTGTAGGGTGAAGTATAGAGCAGATGGGTCAATTGAGAGACATAAGACACGAATGGTGGCTAAGGGGTATACTCAAACTTATGGAACTGATTATCTAAAGACTTTTACTCCTGTTGCAAAGATGAATACTATTAGAGTGTTGTTGTCACTCGTAGCTAATTATGGTTGGGATTTGCAATAGTTTGATGTCAAGAATGCATTCTTACATGGAGATCTAGAGGAGGAGACATACATAGAGGTTTCGCCTGGTTATAAGAATACCTTAGCTACTCATATTGTGTGTAAATTGAAAAAGGCATTGTATGGCTCAAGCAATCACCATGGGCATGGTTTGGTAGATTTGCAAGAGTGACGTTGGCCATGTGATACAGCCAAGGAGACCACACACTATTCATTAAACACTCTCCCTTAACGAGAGTTACAACACTTTTAGTGTATGTTGATGACATAATAGTAACAAGAGATGGTGTTAAGGAAAAAAAGGTTTTTGAGTCAATGTTTCACTAAGGAATTTGAAATCAAGGCATTAGGGAGGCTGAAGTATTTTCTCAGAATTAAGGCTGCTCACTCTAGGATGGGAATTTTTTTCTCTCAATAGAAGTTTGTTACTATCGAAGAAGCTTGAGAAGAAAAATTCTTTATTTTTCTTTTACTCTTTTGGGTTACAATACATCAGCATATATACAGGAAGTCTTAAATACAGAGTAGGAAACTCGCTAATCTAAAAATAGAGAAAATCTTAACTAAATCCCCTCAAATCAAAGGATATCATTAACAGCCATAATATCTATCAAATAATAATAGTGTTTACAACTAATATACATCTCGACACTCCCCCTAAAGTTGAGGAATAAATATCTTCCATTCTCAACTTGGAAATATTATCATGAAAGTAGAAGCTATTTAACCCTTTGGTAAGAACATCAGCGAGTTAGTATCCTGTTGGAACATAAAATAGACATACTAGTCATACTAGTCCCTCCTTTAATTCCTCTTTGATGAAATGTCTATCAATCTTAATATGCTTAGTCCTATCAAGTTGTATAGGATTATGAGCAATGTTGATAACAGACTTGTTATCATATTAGAGTTTTATAGGACCTTCCCACTTAACTCTTAAGTCATTTAGGATAACCTTTAGCCACATCATCTCACATAAACCTTGAGCAATTGCTCTAAATTCTGATTCAGCGGACGATCTAATTACAACGTTCTGCTTTTTACTCCTCCATGTTACAAGATTACTACCTTCAAGAAACGTACACTACCTAGTATGCTATGTCTAGTCGAGTATGCTTAAGGTAGATGAGCCTCCCTACAAACCTTTGATACATTTTCCTATCCACAAGAGGTTCTTCTTTTGCTTCTCCGAGTTTTTGATTAGCTTCTATTGGTGTAGATATCGACTTACATCTAACTTTCCCTGTTTCCTTTAATAAATCAACCACATATTTTTGCTAGGATATGAAAATCCCCTTTTTGGAGTATGTCACCTCAATACCTAGAAAGTACTTCAGTCTCCCAAGTTCCTTTATCTCGAATTCCTTGACCAGTTATTGTTTCAGTTCTAGTTTTTCCTTTTCATCATTTCCAGTGACAATGATGTCATCCACATACACAAGAAGTGTCATCACTCCCCCTGCAAACGAGTGGTTTATGAAAAAAGTATGATCACCTTGACTCTTTTGGTATCCAGTTGTTTTCATAACTTTGGTAAACCTTCCAAACCATGCTTTTGGTGTTTGTTTTAATCCATAAAGGGCCTTCTTCAACTTGCAAACTTTATCCCCCATTTCTTTTTCAAATCCTAGAGGGATATTCATGTAAATTTCTTCATCTAGGTCTCCATGAAGAAATGCATTCATTACATCGTATTATAAAAGTTGTCAATCTAAATGTGCTGCTAGGGATAGTAGAATCCTAACAGTGTTCATTTTTTCCACAGATGCAAATGTCTCCTGATGGTCTACCCCATAAGTCTGAGTATAACCTTTAACCACCAACCTTGCTTTATATCTCTTAAGTAATCCATCAGCCTTATACTTAGGTGTAAAAATCCACTTACAACCAACTATGTTCTTCCCCGTCTATCCACAATCTCACAAGTTTGATTCTTTTCTAGAGCAGTCATCTCCTCTTTCATGGCATTTCTCCATTTTCTTTTTAACAATGCCTCAGATACAATAGTAGGGATAAAAATGGTGTTAAGACTTGTAATGAATTTTCTATGGTGTGGTGACAAATTTTTAAGTGATGCAAAGTGAGACAATAGGTACATTGGTCTTTTAGTGCATTCTCTACTGCCTTTTCTGATAGCTATAGGAAGGTGCATATCATCACTAAGTGGTTCTACCGACTATGTGCTTACGGATGGATTTGATCTTACCGTGGGGTTCTTGTCAAAGATCAAATTGGATTCTTGAACTTGTTGCAGGTCCGGAACCATCCTCCTAGTATATACCTGCAAAAATCTTGGAGCATTATGAATAACCTGATCTGGAACTTGAGAAGATATAATTTCATAAACTTGGGTTGGATTCTGATTAGATTCTGTAAAAGTAGAAATTGATGATGGACTCTGATTTGATAAAGGAACAGACTCTAATGGAGAATCAGGGAGTGATATTGACTTTACTGGATGACTAGGGAGATCAAAGGAACAAGTACTATCAAACTATCTTCTAATAGGGATGTAGTCTCCCCCTGAAGTTTGGATTGTTTGAAGTATGGTTGGTGTTCTATGAAAGTCACATAAGCTGAAACATAAAGTTTTCTAGTTAGAGGAATACAGCATTTGTAGCCTTTTTGTGTAGAAGAATAACCAAGGAAAACACACTTATGTGCTCAGGATCTAATTTTCCTCTTTGATGTCTATGAATGTGAACAAAAGTTGTGCAACCAAACTGCAACATCCCACTACTATAGGGTACATACCCAAACTTCCAAGAGCGTAACCTATGATAATGGTATGCTAGAGCAAAAACAATTCCAACTTATACGTGGCATCAACTAACATCATTTAAAAGTCAGCAAATTTTAAAACCATTCATTGTATTTATCCACAAGATTTACACTATTTCCTTTAGACAAATAATTAGATAATCTCATACACGTTCTAACAAAAGCTACAAAATACAAGACTCAACACTCCTGGGGCCAACTGACAGACCTCTGAGCTATAACAAAATCCAAAGGGTCCTTTAGTCTTGTCTAAAGAACTAAGTCTCCTGTCTCGTACATGAAAAACCACGTTGCAATTTTTATGAGTTTTGCGAACTCAATGAATGAACCATCATTGATGATTTCATCGGATCACATACACATAATACACATTTTATAGACACTCATTCAGATCATAAACACATTCCAGATGTTCACACAACATGGTATACCATAAGATCACACAGTTCACATTGCTAAGTATAGCAAATAAATCACATCAATTTATCACTCATTCAACTTTGCAAACCATTCAATAAATTTCAATCTTATAATGTTATATGTATGAGACTCACATTCTTTCTTATTGTTGTGATCGGGTGCCTATCACAAACTTATACAAATATCAGCCCATAGGGCTCAGTCAAACAGAATCACGGAGCATAGCTTTACGTGCAAAATCAGAAATCACGAAGCAAAGCTGTACGAGGAAGCGCTTCATACTGGCACCTCAAGTCACAACACCTTTATCTGAGCGTGCATTTTATGAAATGCAACAATTTCTGAGTATCTCATATATCACAATCTTATACAAATGCTCAAACAAGAGTTCACAGTCATCGGACCTAAGTCCAGCATTCAACTTATGTTGAGAATCAAATGTCAAATTCATATCAAATCAAAACACTCCCAATAGACGACTAACTATTAAACTCCTCGGACCTCAAGTCCGGAATCCAGAAACAACTCACAAACAGTTGAATAATAATGGAAGTGTAATAAATCAAATTAAATTCAATCAAATCAATTCTAGGAAATCTTCTTGGTTAACTCACAGTACGCTCCAAGAAGCTATTGCCTGGATGGTACGGTAATGACCGACTGGCATCCAATGTGTTCTTCTAAAACATACACAACACATTCGCAAATATCACATTTTTGCACAAATGTACAAGTGTTCTTTTATGCACATCAATGTATAGAAAGTATGCACAATGCATGTTCAATGACAATTCCGGGTATCTTATTGGACTTATCATCATCAAATCAATCAGATATCAAAGCCCTCATTAATATCATTTGTATTTATAATTTAGACCATAATAAAACAATGTGAAATCCATCACATAACTTAATTGACCACTTCAGATTTTCTACCCACATTATTTCGGGTCAACATTTCATAATTAATCTAATAGGGTATATGAAAAAATTATGCAATACTTCCTTCTGGAAAGTTGTTCTACAGTGTCTTAAGTTTCTAATGACTCCAAGATCATCCAATTTGATTCAGTAATCAATGAGTTATGCACAAAATACCACAGACTGTACAAATTTGAACTTTTAGCTAGTACATGATCATACCCTCTAATTGCACAACTCATATCTTTCAGCTCAGATATCCAAAAATTACAAACTTTATACCAATTTAAAGCTAAGAGAATAAGCTACAACTTTGGTGAAGACAACTCAGCCTAATTCGGCCCATATCAATACAATTTATTCAATAACCATAGGATATGATTTATGTCCCTGGTAGTGCTACAGCCTAAGCTAAAACTCAGTTTCATGCCAATTTTGAAAGTCATAGAGACATAATTAAAATTCGACTTATTCACAAAAGTTGTAGACATATGTCTCTAGTTTAATATGAATGAAAAATAAACTCATTCAGAAATCTACAGCTCAAGTTATAATTAGAAACCGAAGCATGATCATGAAAATTTTCCAATTCATATCATTCCAGCAGACTTCCACACTTTTATCCTATCAATCACTTTCAAATCAATTCAGATAACTCTAAATTTTTATGGAGAGAAAGAAACATGTCGTAGGAATCCATTGATCCAAGTTTCAAGTCATTTGGAGTTCAGATGAAAAAGTTATAGCCAAAAGACTCAACGCTATTCAATGAAATACTCTGTTCATAAACTTATACAAGCAACTACCACCTTTTTACTATAGAATCACGTTTTTGTCGTAATTCTCCACATTTTTGCAGCAACACACCTCCATCTTCTTCCTCTCTTCTACTTAATTCCTCGTTACAAACTTATACCCTTATATTTATCCCTCTTATTCACTTCCATATCAACTCGACTTAGTCCCAAAACAACTCAAATTCAAGCTTATATTCAACACCAAAATCTTTCATACACTATTTTACCATCTTCAACTCTCTCTCTACTGTAATTTTTTTCAAACATATTTTTTCCCATAATTTTTCATACTCCTCTCTTTGTTATTCCCTCTTTAAACTTTACATTAGCATCATAGTTCCCCGAACACCACATTACTTAAGCTCGTTCCCTTAAATCCAAGCTCATTCAACTTACCTCTGTTAGTACGGACATTTTCATGCACAAACAGTGATTATTAACCATATGCGTGAGCTTCCCAAAAGATAACAGAACATTTTTTTTTAAGCACAACTTCAATGATTCTTTTAACTCAACTCAACAATATTTTACGACATCTGATTCCTCAAACAACTTTGCAAAAACAAAATATCCATATTCAACTTTCTCTCTCAAACAGGACAGAACATATATATATATATACGCATTAATTTCTAAACCCATGCTTGCATGTATTTATTTACACCAGAAACTACCCAACTTTCCCAATTCACGCATGAACTCATTTTCAACCATCAAAACATCATTTACACAACATCCAAAACAAATTTAGACACAACTTACTTGATTCAGCAATTAGTTCCAGTAATGAAGGTGAAACACATGTACAGAATAGAGGATAAACAAGCTAGTGTTTTTGGCGGATGAGCGAGGAAAATAGTTTTGAACCACAGTATTCCTTCAGTGAGGGAATAACAAAAGAAGGGAAAGAAAGTTACACGAACAAGCAAGTGAGAGCTGAAGAATTTTCCATCCAAAAGCACTTGCTACGTATACTCTTTGCAAGCAATACAATTGACACCCATTAGCAGTCCACGTGTCATCATACATACAAGCCATTTGTCACAATTTAGGTTGCCAAGTGTCACGCCATAATTGGTCCATAAATCAATATTTTTCTAAAATTCACCAAAAATTTCAAAATAATAATATGACTCTCCAAATAAATTTTCAGCTCAAAAATAATTCACCAAAAATTTCGAAACATTCAAAATATACCAAAATTGTCAAATCACAATTAATACACTCCAATTTAATCCACAATTTTTACTTATAAATCAAATTTACCCGGAAATGTCAATGAATGCATGTACAATCATATGAATGTGCAAAATAAATGTGTATGTCACAATTAACTTATGCATCACGTGTATTTTCCTAATTTCACATAAATTTCTCATAATTTACTATTCTAGCCTTAACATGGGCATCGGGATGTTACAACTCTCCCCTTCTAACAAAATTTCATCCTCAAAATTCTTACCTGAATGATCAAATAGGTAGGGGTACTGATTTCTCATGTGCTTCTCTATTTCCCATGTGGCTTCTTCATTCGAATGATTCTTTCAAAGGACTTTCACCATCAGAATCACTCGGTGCCTCAGTTGCTTATTCTGGTAATCAATTATCCTCACAGGTTCCTTAACATAGCTCAGATTACTAGAGATTTCAATCTCCTAAGTCGGTATCACATGAGTTGGATCCAACTGATATCGCCTAAGCATGCTTATATGAAACACATTATATATCTGAGTCATTTCCGAAGGTAAGGCTAACTTATAAGCCAATGGTCCGATTCTTTCAATTATCTCGTATGGACCAATTTACCTCGGACTTAGCTTACCCTTCTTGCCAAATCTCAGTACACCTCGCCAGGGTGATCCTCTCAGGAATACTCTATCACCAACCTGATACTCCATATCTCTCCTATGTTGATCCACGTAGCGTTTTTGTCTATCTTGTGCCATTTTAATTTTGCTGCGGATCAATTTTACCTTATCAACAGTGTCCTGAATCAACTCTGGGCCTTCGACAATTCTTAGACCTCTTCATCCTAGTATAAAGGCGAACGACACTTCCTGTCGTACAACACCTCATATGGAGCCATTCCAATACTGCTATGATATTGATTATTGTAGGCGAATTCAATCAAAGCTATATATTTATCCTATGCCTGACCTTATTCATTTGATCAAACTTAACATACCTTATAAATAAAAACATATAAATTAAAGCATCAATAAATTTATTG
>JAOSBL010000220.1:0-10498 GCA_027568915.1 Erythroxylum roraimae
AATGAGCCATAAATGTTTTCTTTTGAATCAAGAGAGTAAAATGATTTCAATTACTTCATTAAATATTGCTTTTACTGCTTTTGATTGATTGAGAAATTGCTACATGTTGTGGTGTATGGAATTTTGATGATGAATTGTGAATTGCTACATGAAAAGGTTTTTCGAAAAAATTGTATGTTCATGAAAAACAAGTTTCCGAAATGTTGCAATTTGGGCAATCTTTTTTCAAATCATGATTACATGTTATGTGGGTTTGGTTTGGTCCGTTCTGTTCTGTTCTGTCAAGTGCACTTGTCTAAAGGCTTCTCCCGCCTGCCCGTTAGTGGCATGGATAGCTCCTTCATGGACTCCCCTACGACTACACAAAACTACTATGTGGGATTGTGTTAGCTCATTCTGTTCACGGCTACACAGGATCATTATATGGGAATGTGTTAGTACGTTCTATTTACGGGCCTATCCAAACCATTTCCGATATGCTTATGTGTTTATGATTTGTGAATAAGTTGAAAAATGCATAAATTGTGTTGTTTGTGATTTTGATTACTTGAAAAGAATTTTGAGAAGCACATGTTTTATGACTCAATAAGAATTTTCTATGACAATGAACTTTTTGAATGATTTTGCTTGTTATTCGTTATAAACTTGTTGCCCACGAGCTTTTAAGCTCACCCCCTTTCATTCCCATCTCCAGGTGATGAGAAAGAGATAGGGTGAAAGAAAGTCAAGACATTCGTTTGATTATGCATATGTTGTATTTTAAGTTAGATTGATGTAAAAATAAGACTTTAGACATATGTTGAGAATTATGGGATTTTGTATCTTTTGTTGTATTTCGAATTTTTGATATTGATGATGTAATGTGGCTTGGAATGCCATTAAAGATTTGTAAACATTTATCTTATGATGTAAATGAAATATGGATTTGTGTATGGATTTGAAATGTGAATTGGGTATGGATGATGTTAAATTGAAATTAGGTATGTTTGAAGTTATGAATTTGAGATGATGAATCTTGAGCATGAACTATTGTTATATATATATATATATATATATAAGTGAGGTACTATGGAAAAAGAAAGATAGGAATGTTAAGAACGATGAGATGTGGTTGAATATGAAGAGTCAAATAAATTGAGGTTGAGAGTTTGATGAATTCCAATTGGTAGTTGAATGGTTATGCTCATGATGTTCCAAGTTTGTATAGTGCAAAATTTCAAGTTTTTCATGAGAGTAAAAATGTGTATTCTGATTTTCATGTAAAAAACTGGATTAATTTAGGTAGAATTAGACAAAGTTTCCGTCATGAAAGTTGTAGTTCGTCTTTATAGCTTTCCAACAATATAAAGTATGAAATTTTCCGATATCGGAGCTGGAAGTTATGATCATTTGAAGTTTGTGTTGCTGCATAGGGTGAACTTTCGGGACAGTTGTTTTTTTTTGAAATTTTGGGCCCTTATAGAGGTAAAAATTGTTTTTGAGGTCTTTGGAAAGTTGTAGGTCTAGAAGTCTTCTTCGAAACGGTCTTTAAATGACCTTAATCCCATATTTGTAGTGAAAGTTATGCCCTTTTTACTAAAATAGGTCGGAGAAGAAAAGCAGGAAGGGAAAAGTCGCGATCGCGACAAGTCAAGACCGCGACTCTGACTTTCGCGATCGCTCAAATGCATGAGCGTGACTTCGCGGCCGCGCGCACAGCTCGCTATTGTGCAAATGCACGATCGCGACCCGCAAGCCCTGTCAGACCTGAACACCTCTCACTCTTTTGGTCATAACTTTGTCATCCGACCTCCAAATGACCTGATTTTTAAAGCATTGGATTCCTAACACATTCTTCTATCTCTCCATGAAAATCTATGAATTTTGAGATTAATTTGAAAAAGATTGATTGAATCAAAGTGAGAGGATGGGTTAAAAAAGTATGAGTTGGATATTTTTACTGAACATGCTTCAGTGTTTTGATGATATCTTGATCTATAGAGCTCCAAATTAGTTGATTCTTGTTTCTAACTAAACTAGAGACATGGAGATACAAATTATTTGAAGGAATCGAATTTCAATTCAGTTCCTAAGATTTTCAATTTCTGGAGTGAAGTTGGGTATAGTGTTCAGTCTCGGTTTAGTAATAATCTGAAAATGTTTGGGCCATAACTTTCAGATTTCTAAACCAAATTGAATGTTCTTGGTGTCATTAGAAACTTAAGATAATGGGGAACAAATGTTCTGAAGAAGCCAAGCTGAAATTCCAATTGGAAGTTTCCCAAAATCTGTTATGAATTATAAAAAAAAATGAGTCTGATTATGGTGATTGATTTGTATGGGCACGCCATTGAACAAATTGTAAGGAAATTTTTGGGATGTTATGAGAATGAAGATGAACCGATGTTGGCTATTAAGGGTTAATTGAAATAACCCTATAGGGTGATATGCTTACGCTTTATGAATTCAGAACGATTGTTGGGCTTCGGAAATGGGGCCCAACATCTTGTAGTATCAGAGCAAGAAGATAAATCAATGATGGTTAAAGAGATTACAAGGAACCACGCTTAAGTATTATGGTATTCTGAAGAGTTGGATTCCAGAAACAAGCGGAGTCCAACATAATAACTCTAAATAAGACTCTAACATTCATAATTTAAGTTTATTATCTAACACCCTCTCTTAAACTTGTAATTCAAGCTTTAATAACTCCAAGACTAGCTCTCAATCTGCAGAAATCTTCACATTTTAAAGCTTTGGTAAGCATATTGACAACTTGTTCTTTAGATGTCACATGCTTCAATTGAATCTCTTTGTTCCCAATGCATTCTCTTATAAAATGGTACTTGGTGTCTATATGTTTACTTCTATTATAAAAATCTGGATTTTTTCCCAAAGCAATAGCAAACTTATTATCAACAAAAATATCCATAACTCCATCTTGTTCAAATTTCAACTCCTTCAATAACTTCCTCAACCAAGTAGTATGACAAACACAGGAAGCAGTTGCAATATACTCAGCTTCACAAGTTCAAAGAGTAACAATCGGTTGTTTCTTTAAACTCCAAGCAAACACGGTACTTCCCATAAAGAAAACAAAACCACTTGTACTTTTTTTATCGTCGATGTCTACTCCCTAATCACTGTCACTAAATGCAGATAATCTGAAATTATTTACAGCAATACAAAATAAGCCATACTCTCGTGTTCCTTTAAAATATCGAAGAATTCTCTTTGCTGCTTTCATGTGTGTCAAATTTGGAGCTTCCATGTAACGACTAATGACACCAACTCCATACAAGATATCTGGTCTTGTACAAGTTAAAAATCGCAATCTTCCAACTAGTCTTCTGAATAAAGTTGGGTCTACCTTTTCTATTCATTATCTTTAAACTTCATAATTCTAAGTTTATTCGGCAGTTTCTTTGATATATCCACATCTATGCATATCCTAGCAAACTCAATTCTCTTTGTTAAGGTTGTATGTTCATCTAGGCCCAATAGTTTTTCTATTTTACTAGCTATATAGCTCATACCCTCAGTAGACCGATATTCTAGTGGTACATTATGTATGTTGACCCACAGTGGAACTGACTCCAATTTGCTCCTATCTAATGTGACCCTCGGGTGCCATTTCTTGATGATTAGTGGATGACCTAAAACATGCCATGGCTCTTCTTCAAACACCTTCTGTGCATTCTCCATTAAATTGAATTTAAACATGAACAACTCATCTTCATTCACATGTTCACTAGCCTTTTATTCCTCCATGCTACATTAGCCCATCTTTGTACAACTGGGAAGGCTAACCTTTTCTCAACGAAGAATCCCACTAGTGACATACTCTATTTTCTGGCACCTTATTGTAAAATCTCTATATGAGCTTGGATAGGGGTTTCAATATCAGTTTCCCCACGTTCTCTATGTCTTTTACAATGGTGATCCATTTGGTCTTTTCCTTAATCCCATTTTTCACTCATAAATTTTGCCTCTTCGAGGTTCTTACTAGGGCTGGAAAGTCTGTTTGCTTAAATTGGTAGGTAGGTCAAGTTTGTTTCATTGTTCCATTTGAGAGAGGGGAAGCTCAGTTTAAGTGAATGTTGGAAGTTTATGTTTGGTTGTTGGGTGGTAGGAAACAAGACAAGGTCGTCGGAAGAGGAAGAGAGGTTGTTGTAAAGTGTTAGGATAAGGGTGTCCAAAGATTAGGGAGGGATGGGTTGTCAGTAGAGTGTTTATGAGGTGGGGGCCAAAGCTGTCAGGAGGAGGTTGGAATTAAGTAGTGGGAAATAAGGCAAGGTTGTCGAGAGAGGAAGACAAGTTGTCGTAAGGTGTTAGGACAAGGGTATCTGAAGATTAAGGAGGGATGGGTTGTCGAGTAAGTGTTTATGAGGTGGGGGCAAAGTTGTTATGGGAAAGGGGTAGGTTGATGGTGACAGGTTACATTCAATATCACAATTATAAACAATAGGTATCAAGACACATTTCAAAAAAGGTAACAACTCCAGTGCAGAATTGTAATAACTTGATCAGGTCATAATAATACCATCCATCAATGAGAGAGACACATATTGATACATGCCCATATAACAAAGTGTGTCTAGACAAAGTTTTGTTTAACATGCTTAAATTTATGTTCATGATCATCCTTACACCAAACTATGTCCGTTTAAGATTTTAGTTAACACAAATAAATACATGACCATATGATAAAGCATAGTCTTGATAAAATTTTTGATGAGAAATGATTAATTACACGATTTAGTACAAGACTATGCCTAAAACTACATCTGTAAAAGGTTTTGTCTAATATGGATTAGTACACTATTGTGTAGTTAACCATGTTTTATTTGAAAGACTTGTAGTAAAAATGTAAAGTACACAAATTAATGTACCATTGTGAAAAAAAATTTATATATTAAAGTCTTTGTTCAATACAATTAGTGACTACATGACCATGTGATCAATAGTATTATAGTTTAAATTTTGTTAGGGACTCATGCATTGATCGCATTATAATGTAACGAATGGAAGTGATATGATATCATGTGTTTGTCATGTTACCATGAGAAGTGGTGGTGATAAGGCATAGGAACTGTTATAATGAATTGACCCTTTTTACTTAGCTTACAATTTCTGTATCTATAATAAATTGAAATTTTAAAGAAACTTGGATCATGTAGTTTGGATATTGTAAAAATTTCTAGGACTTGTAACTCTTCTGTACTTTAGACTAAGCAAACTTTAAAAAAAAGGGATATTTTCTTTTCATATGCTATAAGATATGAAGCATTCATGTGTTAGCCACTCATGTGCCTTGATTGTTGCTCTTCATTTAATTTCTTGCATTCTACTACGATGTTGCACCAACAACATGTTTTCTAATGAAGAAGAAATTTAAGCTGAATGAAAATGTAAAATAGTGTACTAGTTTAAAACCTACTCAGTAAATTAAAAACTTACCCAACAGCTCAGCCCAACCCACAAGCCAATAAGTTGTATAAAAACACAGATCTGGAGATGCAAATAAACACCAACGAAATCACTATCTTCTTCTTCTTTTCTCTCAACTTTTTCAGCTGGTAAGAGTGTTTAAATGCACCATTTTGTTCTACGTGTGACATTTATCTTATAGATTCCCTCCTTATGTTTATTTTGTGGAAAATTTAGAGGAAGCTGTGGAGGTTAATAACCTCAAAATCCCTTACACTTAGGTGAATTTCCAGCTACAATTTTGTAACTTTTTATCATTTTTGATCATCCTACACTAGTTTATAGTTGGATTGCATGTTGTGGTTATTTGGGACAATATTTGAAGTTGCATGAAAGGATAAAAAGGGAGAAAATGTGACTGGAAAATTGATAAAAGAAGAGTGAAGAGACGAAGAGGAGATGGTGAAGGTAATGGCATCTTTTGAAATTTTAAGTTGCATGTAGGGGCAGAATAAGAAATGCAAAAAGTGAAGGGTAAATCTGGAATTACTTGCATGAAAGGCATTTTGGTATTCCTTGAAATAGATGAGTGTAAAATAGGACTTTTAATTAGTTAAGGGTATTTTAGAAATTATGGGGGTTAGGTTAGTAAGGATATTAGTTTTATAATTAAGAATAAATTAGAAGAGAGAATAATGTTATATTATTAAATGTAACTGGGTAGAAATATTTCGTAAATTAGTCTAATAAAATTTTGTAAATTTTAGGTTCGAAGGTTCGATTAAGGAGTAATTTGAACTGTCAATTAGTTGACTCCGAAATCGAGGAAAAGATAACCTTGGACTTTTACTCTTAAAATTAAGTATCGTTTTGTTATTAATAAATTATATTTTGAATTAGCCATTAATTTAATTAATGATTAATAATTACATACATGAATTATATTTACTTTAATTATCAAATAATTAATGCAGTATAAGGTGTTTCATTTTTATATTTTGTTACATTTTATAAGATGAATTGCTTGTTAATTTAACGAAAAATGTATTAATTAAATAGAGATTGATTGATAATAAGTTGTGAATAATTGGTAAAAATCGAGAATTGGTAGCTTGCCTAGGATAGGCTACATTTGATGGTCTTAGATGGATAAGTTAACTCGATATGAGTGAGCGGTGGCTAGTTATCTATCCTTGGAGCAGATACCGAGGTATCCTGAGTCCCAAGGATGTCCTATACAGTTGACTAGGCACCAAAGTGGTACTAGGATGTCTGGAGTCCCAGGAATATCCCGTGCCGATGGCTAGATACTAGAGTAGTATTAGGGTACTAAGAGAGATTGAGAAATTAAGGTATCTTGTGTCGATATTTATACATTTAATTACATTTCCACTTGGTTAGAGTTTATGATGAGTTAAGATGAGCAGGTAGATCATTGAATGTAAGTCTACTAAGTTAAGTTGAGCCCAGGCAATTCAGTTAAATATTGGAATAAAGCATAAATGACACTTATAATTAATATTTGTGTAAATCATAATTTGGTAAAATTTTTGAGATATTTGTTAACTGTTTGGATTAGAATTAGTGTTATTGTGTATATACGTATTATATGTGTGATTTAATCGGTTGACTAAGTTTTATGGATATTTTTTGAGTTACTTGATTTTAAGGGTATGATTGGTTACTTTTACTTAAGTAAGTAACTCACCCCTTGCCACCAATTTTTTTAAGAGATCGAGTGCTTGCAGATAACCCCAGTGCACGTGATAGACAGAGTGAAAAATAGGTGGGGCTAACAAATTACTTATATAAAATTGTTGGAATGTATATATTTTTTAATGTAACAGTTTGAGTAGTTGTGTTGTATAAAATATTTTTGTATTTAACATATATTCTTCTCTTTTACAGCTAATGAAAATTTTGATAATTAATAATTTCGGGAACTATTTGATTAATTGTGGCTTAAGATTATTAATCCGTTTAACATTGTTGGGGGTGTCATAACCAGCGAGTAATATATATGCTTGGGTGCGTAGGACCATGCCTGGATATCTTGGTTTTGGTGCGTAAAATCGCGGGTTTATCGGGTAGAGAATCGTTTTTGCAAAATTAAAATCAAGAACGTTACGCTTGATTATCTTACTTTTAGGGGCTGTTTGTTTCCTTTTTTTCTTCCGTTTTTGGTTATCATTTTTGTAAAAAGAAAAATAGGTAAGTAAAACGTGTTTGTTTAATTCTGTTGCGATTTTTTATTTCTAAAAATAAAAAAACCAAAACGGTTTTACAGAAACAAGAAAATATCATTTTTCTGAATTTTGACAACATGTTTTCTTCGATAGAAAAACAACATATCTCTGTTTTCTATCTCTATTATCGTGTGGAGTTGCGGTTTTCATATCAGTGTTTGATTTTTTAAATATTTTTATTTTAATGCTAATTTTTTAAAATTTTAATTTAATTGTTAATTTTTTAAATTTTATATAAATCTTTATACTTATAAAATTTAAAAAATATTTTAATTAATTTAAAAATACAATTAATTAATTTAAGAATTCATTAATTTAAAAATACAATATATTATATTAGAAATTATTAATATAAGACTATAGTTACAAAAATAGAAATAGGAGGATAAAACCAAACATGTTTTTATTTTCAATTTTTTATTACAAATCTCAACCAAACAGGTTTTTATTTTCAATTTTATATTAGAAATTTCAACTAAATAGAACCAAAAACAGAAAACTAAAACTAAAACTAAAAATCGCAGCAGAAAAACAGAAGTGAAACCAAACAACCTCCGAGTTTTCCACGTTAATGGTGATGTTGTTTCAATTCCCATTTTTATTATTATTATTTTTACGCTGAAGCCAATGTAATAGCAAATTTGAGATGTCTGATCTTATATTCAGTTACGTAATAGTTTCATATTTGAAGGGCCAAGAAGTATATCATAGTTAAATTTGAGAAGCCTGATCTCTATGACGTATTATTTTCTTAACATAGAAGTAGTGCAATCTACTAATGAAATCTTTATTTTTGAAAGAAGTATGTGCAAAGAAATTATGAATAGATTTCTAATAAAGTATTGTTACTTAGTAAATACTCGAATTAAGTTTGATTTAAAACTTAATAAAGATCATAAAAGAAATACGGTGGACAGCACACTATATGTTTGTCTTTATGTTAATCTCGCGGGTTATCTTTTTCATAATATTTTCTGGGGTAAGTCTTCTGGCTGAGCAAAGTTCCAATTTTTAATGGCATAGTCTGTGAGCTTGATTCTTACCGTTACAGACTTCAATATTACTACTGCAAAGTCCGTCGTTGCGACTCGGTAAATGAGACGCTTAAATTCCGGTGAGCATGCCCCCAACGGCTCACCTAGGACACTCCCATGCGCAAGCGGCAAGTCATCAGGTATCCGCTCAAATGGGCAGAGCCCCACCAGATGGTCGACGCTTAACCTCCAAGTTCTCATCCGAGGCTACAGTCGGTTCTGTGTCTCTCTCTTGTTTGAGTTATAGGGGACGTTTTCATTTTTGGGCTTGATCTGGCCCGAACGGACTTGAGATAGAATAAAACGCAATCAGGCTTACACTGGTTGAGCTAAGTATTTTAATGCTTTTGAGATGCAAAACAATTTAAGATAAGTGGGTTGAATTGATTTGGGATTTAAAATGAATTTGGTGTGGACTTAAAAGATTTGATGAGTTAAGAAATAAATATAGAATTTAAGTCTTATGATCTAACGATAATATTTAGAAGTAAGTTTCTAAACCAAATTATAAATTTAAAATTGAATAGTATAATTTTAATTAGAAATAAATTTGTAATTAAATTTAAATTATTAAGTCCATAAGGTGAATAAAAATTAGAAATAAGTTTTTAATTGAATTAGAAAATATGTTACTCAATTTCATTCATTCAATATATATAATTAGAAATTAATTTTTAATTAAAATTTAAAAATGTTGAGTTTTGATAGTATATTAGAAATGAGTTATTGAATTAAATTTAATTAATTCAAACAATATATAATTAAAAATTAATTTTTAATTAAATTAAAATTATTAGTATAAGAATTAGAAATAAGTTTCTAACTGATTTTTTAATTCGATTAGTCTCGTAACAATGAGAAACATGTTTCTAATTTAGATATACTAAGTATAATTTTTCTAATAGAATCACTTCTTTTGTGGACTACAGATTTGGGAGTAGCCAACCATATAGCGAAGGATAAATATGTCTTTATGGAATTTTGGAAATTTGTGTATGTATATGTATTAGATAACTCAAGGATTGTTGTATAGGAGATTAGAACCTGGAAAGTAGACATGCACGGTGGTCGATCTCTGATCCTACATGAAGTGTTGTATGCCTCAAAGTTTCGATGGAATCTAATCTCTGTGTTGGTTTTAATAAATCTTGGTTTGAACGTAATTTTTGCAATGGCGGAATGAATTTATATCCTAGACATATTTGTTATGGTTATGGTTTTATGTTGTTTATTCAAATAGTAATATAAGTTGTTATTTGTTTCATCATCTAGTAATTCCAATAAAGATGTTATTTGTGGCACGCTAGACTATGTCATATTGGTTAAAATCAAATAAGTCAATTAGTTAAAAAAGGCCTAGGTAATTTAAATTAAGTAGACTTAAATTGTCTAATTGTTAAAATGGCATAAAACCATTTAGAGCTGAAACAGGAATTTACTACTTATTGCAATTGATTCACTCAGACATCTGTGGTCCAATGAATAGGTATGTGTTGACTATTATATTTAATATGGTCATGTCTATTTGATTTCTCACAAATTGAGAGCATATAGTATATGAATTTAGTAAATAATCAATCAGGCAATAGAAAATCATGGACGCGAATACTTGTTTAATAAATTCAAGATGTTGTGTAATGAAAAAGGAATAAAAAGATAGTTACTTGTTATATGAACACCACGACAAAGTGTCAATAGAAAAAGATGTAATAAAACGCTACTAAAATTGGTTAGTGTTATAAAAGATAGAAATAATATGGTGTGCCACTAATTGTAGATGCACTATTTAATAGTCAGTGTACATTATTG
>JAOSBL010000281.1:0-10497 GCA_027568915.1 Erythroxylum roraimae
CCACGTGATTTAGACATCAAATGAGAATAAAAACTAAGTGTAAAAGTATAAAAAGATAAGAAAATATGAGTGCATCACCTCTTGACATCCAACAATTAGAATATGATTTGGAGCTCTCTAACTTAGTATTTTCTGTCTAGCCTTACTTGTATATGAGTTTGTATTATGTCTTATATTAAGAATGATTATTAGATTTTTTTATGGCAAAAAGAAAAGCTCCCAGAAGAGATATAAAGTTCACTTCAAAATTTGCTCGAGTCTCGATCGATTATGAAACGACATCTGATCTGGATGAAATTTTAGTATGTTGTTCCTGAGTCTTGCCTTTTGACATCTAACGGTTAGAATCTGATTTGGAACAAGATACTAAAATTATTTAAAAAAATTTGCCAAAGAGAAAAGTACCTAGAAGAGAGACAAAGTTCATATCAAAATTTACTCTAGTCTTGATCGATGACAAAAAGACCTCTAATTTGGATGAAATTTTCGTATGTTGTTCCTGAGTCTTGTCTCTTGAAATCCAATGGTTAGAATCTGATTTGAACCTCTCTAACTTAGTATTTTCTTTCTAGCTCTCTTTATATACGAGTTTATACTATGTCATACATTAGGGATGATTCTTAGTTTTTTTTTTGCCAAAGAGAAATTTGCCCAAAAAAGAGTGGAAGTTCATATCAAAATTTGCTCTAGTCTCGATCTATGATCAAACGACCACTGATCGGGGTGAAATTTGGGTATGTTGTTTCTCAGCCTTACCTCTTGACATCCAACAGTTAGAATCTGATTTGAAACTCTCGAACTTAGTATTTTCTGTCTAGCCCTACTTGTATACGAGTTTGTATTATGTCATATATTGGGGATGATTATTGGAATTCTTTTTTGCCAAAGAGAAAAGTGCCAAGAAGAGAGAGAAAGTTCATATCAAAATTTGCTATAGTCTCGACGGAGGACCAAACAACCTCTGATCTGGATGAAATTTTAGTATGTTGTTGCTGAGTCTTGCCTCTTGACATTCAACGGTTAGAATCTGATTTGGAGCTCTCTAACTTAGTATTTTATGTCTAGCCCCACTTGTATATGAGTTTGTATTATGTCTTATATTGGGGATGATTATTAGATTTTTTTATGCCATAGAGAAAAGTGCCCAGAAGAGAGAGAAAGTTCATATCAAAATTTACTCTAATCCTGATCGATGATCAAACGACCTCTAATCTGGATGAAATTTTAGTATGTTGTTCCTGAGTCTTGCCTCTTGACATCCAACGGTTAGATTCTAATTTGGGGCTCTCTAACTTAGTATTTTCTGTCTAGCGTTACTTGTACATGAGTTTGTATTATTTCTTATATTAGGGATGATTATTAGATTTTTTTATGCCAAAGAGAAAAGTGCCCAGAAGAGATATAAAGTTCACATCAAAATTTGCTCAAGTCTCGATCGATTATGAAACGACATCTGATCTGGATGAAATTTTAGTATGTTGTTCCTGAGTCTTGCCTTTTGACATCTAACGGTTAGAATCTGATTTGGAGCTCCCTAACCTAGTATTTTCTGTCTTGCCCTACTGATATGTGAGTTTGTATTATGTCATATATTGGCGATGATTATTAGATTTCTTTTTTTGCCAAAGAGAAAAAAGCCTAGAAGAGAGAGAAAGTTCATTTCAAAATTTGCTCTAGTCAAGATTGATGATCAAACGACCTCTGATTTGGATGAAATTTTGGTATGTTGTGCCTGAGTCTTGCCTCTTGACATCCAAAGGTTAGAATCTGATTTTGAGCTCTCTAATTTAGTATTTCATGTCTGGCCCTACTTGTATACGAGTTTGTATTATGTCATATTTGCGTGAGAATTATTTGATTTTGTCGTGAAAAAATAAAACGTTCCCAGAAGAGAGAGAAAGTGCATATCAAAATTTGCTACAGCCTCAATCGGTGACCAAACGACCTCTGATCGGGATGAAATTTTAGTATGTTATTCTTGAGTCTTGCCTCTTGAAATCTAACGGTTAGAATCTGATTTGTAGCTCTCTAACTTAGTATTTTCATTCTAACCTTCTTTGTATACGAGATTGTACTATGTCATATATTATGGATGATTATTAAATTTTTTTGTGCGAAAGAGAAAATTCCCAGAAGAGAGAGAAAGTTCATATCAAAATTTACTCTAGTATCGATTGATGATCAAACGACCTCTGATCGTGATAAAATTTTAGTATGTTGTTCTAAGTCTTGCCTCTTGACAACCAATGGCTAGAATCTTTTTGAGAGCTCTCTAACTTAGTATTTTCTGTCTAGCCCTACTTCTTCGTATTATGTCATATATTGGGGATGATTATTAGATTTCTTTTTTTGCTGAAGAGAAAAGTGCACAGAAGAGAGAGAAAGATTATATCAAAATTTGCTCTTGGCTTGAACGATGACCAAATGATCTCGGATCGAGATGAAATTTTAGTATGTTGTTCCTGATTCTTGCCTCCTAGCATCCAACAGTTAAAATCTTATTTGGAGATCTCTAATTTAGGATTTTCTGTCTAGCCCTACTTGTATACGAGTTTGTATTATGTCATATATTGGGGATGATTATTAGATTTTTTGTGCCAAAGAGAAAAGTGCCCAGAAGATAGAGAAAGTTCATATCAAAATTTTCTCTAATTCCTATCGATGACCAAACCACATCTGATCTGGATGAAATTTTAGTATGTTGTTCCTGAGTCTTGTCTCTTGACATCCAACGGTTGGAATCTGATTTGAAGCTCTCTAACTTAGTATTTTCTGTCTAGCCCTACTTCTATACGAGTTTGTATTATGTCGTATATTGGGGATGATTATTAATTTTTTTTGCCAAATAGAAAAGTACCCAGAAGAGGGATAAAGTTCATATAAAAATTTGCTTTAGTCTTAATCGATGACCAAAGGATCTCTGATCCGGATGAAATTTTAGTTTGTTGTTCCTAAGTCTTGCCTGCTGACATTTAACGATTAGAATCTGATTTGGAGCTCTCTAACTTAGTGTTTTCTATCTAGCACTACTTGCTAACGAGTTTCTATTATGTCATATATTGGGGATGATTATTAGTTTTTTTGCGCCAAAGAGAAAAGTGCAGAGAAGAAAGGGAAAGTTCATATCAAAATTTACTCTAGTCTCGATCGATGCCCAAACGACATCTGATCTGAATGAAATTTTAGTATGTTGTTCCGGAGTCTTCCCTCTTGACATCCAACGGTTAGAATCTAATTTAAAGCTCTCTAATTTAGTATTTTATGTCTTACCCTACTTGTTTGTATTATGTCATATATTGGGATGATTATTCGATTTTTTTGTGCCAAAGAGAAAAATGACCAGAAGAGACAGTAAGTTCATATCAAAATTTACTCTAGTCTCGATCGATGATCAAACGTCCTCTGATCGGGATGAAATTTTAGTATGTTGTTCCTGAGTCTTGCCTCTTGACATCCAACGGTTAGAATATGTTTTAGAGCTCTCTAACTTAGTATTTTCTGTCTAGCCCTACTTGTTTGTCTTATGTCATATAATGGGGATGATTATTAGATTTTTTTTTGCCAAAGAGAAAAGTGCCCAGAAGAGAGAGAAAGTTTATATCAAAATTTGCTCTTGTCTCAATCGATGACCAAACGACCTCTGATCTGGATGAAATTTTAGTATGTTGTTCCTGAGTCTTGCCTCTTGACATCCAACGATTAAAATCTTATTTCGAGCTCTCTAATTTAGGATTTTCTGTCTAGCCCTACTTGTTTGTGTTATATCATATATTGGGGACGGTTATTAGATTTCTTTTTTTTCTAAAGAGAAAAGTACCCAGAAGAGAGAGAAAGTTTATATACAATTTGCCTCTTGACTCGATCGATGACCAAACGACCTCTGATCGGGATGAAATTTTGGTATGTTATTCCTGAGTCTTGCCTCTTGACATCTAGCGACTAAAATCTTATTTGTAGCTCTCTAATTTAGGATTTTTTGTCTAACCCTTCTTGTATATAAGTTTGTAATACGTCATATATTGGGAATGATTATTAGATTTTTTTTTGTGCCAAAGAGAAAAGTGCCCAAAAAAGAGCGAAAGTTCATAACAAAATTTACTCTATTCTCGATCGATGACCAAACGACATTTGATCTGGATGAAAATTTAGTATGTTGTTCCTGAGTCTTGCCTCTTGACATCGAACAGTTAGAATCTGAATTTGAGCTGTCTAACTTTGCATTTTCTGTCTAGCCCTACTTCTATACGAGTTTGTATTCTGTCATATATTGTGGATGATTATTAAAATTTTTTTGTGCTAAAGGGAAAAGTGTACGGAAGAGAGAAAAAGTTCATATCAAAATTTACTCAAGTCTCAATCGATGATCAAACGACCTCTGATTTGGATGAAATTTTAGTATGTTGTTCTTGAGACTTGCCTCTTGACATCCAATGGTTACAATATGATTTAGAGCTCTCTAACTTAATATTTTCTGTTTAGCCCTACTTGTTTGTATTATGTCATATATTGGGGATGATTATTAGATATCTTAGTTGGCAAAGAGGACAGTGCCCAAAAGAAAGAGAAAGTTTATATCAAAATTTGCTCTAGTCTCGATCGATGACCAAACGACCTCTGATCGGGATGAAATTTTAGTATTACGTTCTTGAGTCTTCCCTCTTGACATCCAACGGTTAAAATCTCATTTGAAGCTCTCTAATTTAGTATTTTCTATCTAGCTCTACTTATATACGAGTTTGTATTATGTAATATATTGGGGATGATTATTAGATTTTTTTGTGCCAAAGAGAAAAGTGCCTAGAAGAGAGAGAAAGTTCATATAAAAATTTACTCTAGTCTCGCTCGATGATCAAACGACATCTGATCTTGATGAAATTTTAGTATGTTGTTCCTGAGCCTTGCCTCTTGACATCCAACGGTTAGAATCTTAATTGTGACTCTCTAACTTAGGATTTTCTGTCTAGCTCTACTTGTTTGTATTATGTCATATATTGTGGATGATTATTAGATTTTTTTTTTCCAAAGAGAAAAGTGCCCAGAAGAGAGATAAATTTTATATCAAAATTTTCTCTAGTCTAGATCCACGGCAAAAACACCTTTGATCGGGATGAAATTTTAGTATGTTGTTCCTGAGTCTTGCCTCTTGACATCCGACAGTTAAAATCTTATTTGAAGCCCTTTAATTTAGGATTTTTTGTCTAGCTCTACTTGTATACGAGTTTCTATTATGTTATATATTGGGGACGATTATTAGATTTTTTGTGCCAAAGAGAAAAGTGCCCATAAGAGAGAGAAAGTTCATATCAAAATTTACTCTAGTCTCGATCGATGATCAAACGACATCTGATCTGGATGAAATTTTAGTATGTTGTTCCTGAATCTTACCATTTGACATCCAACGGTTAAATTCTGATTTGTAGCTCTCTAACTTAGTATTTTCTGTCTAAGCCTACTTGTATACGAGTTTGTGTTAGGCCATATGTTGGGGATAATTATTAGAATTTTTTGTGCCAAAGAGAAAAGTGCCCAGACGAGAGGGAAAGTTCATATCAAAATACTCTAGTCTCAATCGATGACTAAACGACATCTGATCTGGATGAAATTTTAGTATGTTGTTCTTGAGTCTTGCCTCTTGACATCCAACGGCTAGAATCTGATTTGGAGCTCTTTAACTTAGTATTTTCTGTCTAGCCCTACTTGTATACGAGTTTGTATTAGGCCATATATTGGGGATGATTATTCGATTTTTTTTATGCCAAAGTGAAAGTTGCCCAGAAGAGAGACAAAATTCATATCAAAATTTACTCTAGTCTCGATCGATGACAAAACGACCTCTGATCGGGATGAAATTTTAGTATGTTTTTCCTAAGTTTTGCTTTGACATCCAACCGTTAGAATCTGATTTGTAGCTCTCTAATTTAGGATTTTCTGTCTAACCCTACTTGTATACGTGTTTGTATTATGTCACATATTGGGAATGATTATTGAATTTTCTTTTGAGCCAGAGAGAAAAGTGCCCAAAAGAGAGAGAAAGATCATATCAAAATTTACTCTAGTCTCGATCGCTCACCAAACGACATTTGACCTGAATGAAATTTTAGAATGATGTTCCTGAGTCTTGCCTATTGACATCCAACGGTTAGAATCTGAATTGGAGCTTTCTAACTTAGTATTTTCTATCTAGTCCTACTTGTATACGAGTTTGTATTATGTCATATATTGGGGATGATTATTAGATTTTTTGGTGCCAAAGAGAAAAGTGCCTGAAAGAGAGAGAAAGTTCACATCAAAATTTACTCTAGTCTCGGTCGATGATCAAATGACCTCTAATCGGGATGAAATTTTAGTATATTGTTCCTGAGTCTTGTCTCTTGATATCCAACAGTTAGAATCTGATTTAGAGCTTTCTAACTTAGTATTTTCTTTCTAGCCCTACTTGTTTGTATTATGTCATATATTGGAGATGATTATTAGATTTCTTAATTGCCAAAGAAAAAAGTGCCCAGAAGAAAGAGAAAGTTTACATCAAAATTTGCCCTAGTCTCGATCGATGACCAAATGACCTTTGATCGGGATGAAATTTTAGTATTATGTTCCTGAGTCTCCCCTCTTGACATCCAACGGTTAGAATCTTAATTGTAACTCTCTAACTTAGGATTTTCTGTCTAGCCCTACTTATTTGTATTATGTCATATATTGGGGATGATTATCAGATTTCCTTTTTTTCCAAAGAGAAAAGTGCTCAGAAGAGAGATAAAGTTTATATCAAAATTTGTTCTAGTCTCGATCGATAACCAAAAAACCTCTGATCGGGATGAAATTTTAGTATGTTGTTTCTGAGTCTTGTCTCTTGACATCCAACGATTAGAATCTGATTTGGAGCTCTCTAACTTAGGATTTTCTATCTAGCCCTACTTGTTTGTATTGTGTCATATATTGGGGATGATTATTAGATTTCTTTTTTTGCTAAACAAAAAAGTGCCCAGAAAAGAGATAAGGTTTATATCAAAATTTGCTCTAGTCTCGATCGATGACCAAACGACCTTAGATCGGGATGAAATTTTAGTATGATGTTCCTGGGTCTTGCCTCTTGACATTCAACTGTTAAAATCTGATTTGTAGCTCTATAATTTAGTATTTTCTCCCTAACTCTACTTGTATACGAGTTTGTATTATGTCATATATTGGGAATGATTATTAGATTTTTTTGCGCCAAAGAGAAAAGTGCGCAAGAGAGAGAGAAAGTTCATATCAAAATTTACTCTAGTCTCGATCGATGACCAAACGATATTTGATTTAGATTAAATTTTAGTATGTTCTTCCTGAGTCTTGCCTCTTGACATCCAACGGTTAGAATCTGAATTGGAGTTCTCTAACTTAGTATTTTCAGTATAGCCCTACTTCTATACGAGTTTGTATTATGTCATATATTGGGGATGATTATGAGATTTTGGTGTCAAAGAGAAAAATGCCCAGAAAAGGGAGAAAGTTCGTATAAAAATTTACTCTAGCCTCGATCAATGATCAAACGACCTCTGATCGGGATAAAATTTTAGTATGTTGTTCCTGAGCCTTGCCTCTTCACATCCAACGGTTAGAAACTGATTTAAAGCACTCTAACTTAGTATTTTCTGTCTAGCCCTACTTGCTTTTAATAAGTCAAATATTGGGGATGATTATTAGAATTCTTTTTTTTCCAAAGAGAAAAGTGCCCAGAAGAGAGAGAAAGTTTATATCAAAATTTGCTCTAGTCTTGACCGATGACCAAACGACCTCTGATCGGGATGAAATTTTAGTATCTTGTTCCTGAGACTTGCCTTTTGATTTCCAACGGTTAAAATCTTATTTGGAGCTCTCTAATTTAGGATTTTCATTCTAGCCCTACTTGTATACAAGTTTGTATTATGTTATATATTGTAGATGATTATTAAATTTTTTTGTGCCAAAGAGAAAAGTATCCAGAAGAGAGAGAAAGTTCACATCAAAATTTACTCTTGTCTCGATCGATGATCAAATGAACTCTAATTGGGATGAAATCTTAATATGTTGCTCTTGAGTCTTGCCTCTTGACATCCAAAGGTTAGAATCTGATTTAGAGCTCTATAACTTAGTATTTTCTGTCTAGCCCTGCTTGTTTGTATTATGTCATTTATAGGGGAAGATTATTATTATTTTTTTGCTAAAGAAAAAAGTGCCTAGAAAAGAGATAAAGTTTATATCAAAATTTGCTCTAGCCCTACTTGTATACGAGTTTGTCTTATGTTATATATTTGGGATGATCATTAGATTTTTTTTGTGCCAAAGAGAAAAGTTTCCATAAGAGAGAGAAAGTTCATATCAAAATTTACTCTAGTCTCAATCGATGAGCAAACAACATCTGATCTGGATGAAATTTTAGTATATTGTTCCTGAGCCTTTCCTCTTGACATCCAACGGTTAGAATCTGATTTGGAGCTATCTAACTTTGTATTTTCTGTCTAACCCTATTTGTATACAAGTTTATATTATGTCATATATTGGGGATGATTATTAGATTTTTTTTTGCCAAAGAGAAAAGCACCCAGAAGAGAGATAAAGTTCATATCAAAATATGCTCTAGTTTCAGTCGATGACTAGACGACCTCTGATCTGGATGAAATTTTAGTATGTTATTTCGGAGTCTTAACTTTTGACATCTAATGGTTAGAATCTGATTTGGAGCTCTTTTGTTAGTATTTCTGTGTAGCCCGACTTGTATACAAGTTTGTATTATGTCATATATTAGAGATGATTATTAGATTTTTTTTGGCGAAAGAGAAAAGTACCCAGAAGAGAGATAAAGTTCAAATCAAAATTTGCTCTAGTCTCGATCGATGACCAAACGACCTCTAATCTGGATGAAATTTTAATATGTTGTTCCTGAGTCTTGCCTCTTGACATCCAACGATTAGAATCTTATTTGGAGCTCTCTAACTTAGTATTTTCTGTGTAGCCCTATTTGTATATGAGTTTGTATTATGTCATATATTGGGGATGATTATTAGATTTTTTTTGTGCCAAAGAGAAAAATGCCCAGAACAGAGAGAAAGTTCATATCAAAATATACTGTAGTCTCGATCGATGATCAATCGACCTCTGATCGGGATGAAATTTTAGTATGTTGCTCCTGAGTGTTACCTCTGATATCCAACGGTTAGAATCTTATTTGGAGCTCGCTAACTTAGTATTTTATGTCTTGCCCTACTTGTTGTATTGTGTCATATATTGGGGATGATGATTAGATTTCTTTTTTTGCCAAAGAGAAAAGTGCCCAGAAGAGAGATAAAGTTCATATCAAAATCTATACTAGTCTCAATCGATGATCAATTGATCTTTGATCAAGATGAAATTTTAGTATGTTGTTCCTGAGTCTTGCCTCTTGACTTCCAACAGTTAGAATCTTATTTGGAGCTCTCTAACTTAGTATTTTCTGTCTAACCCTACTTGTTTGTATTGTGTCATATATTGGGGATGGTTATTAGATTTCTTTTTTAGCCAATGAGAAAAGTGCCCAGAAAAGAGATAAAGTTCATATCAAAATTTACTCTAGTCTCGATCGATGATCAATTGACCTCTGATAGGGATAAAATTTTAGTATGTTGTTCCTGAGTCTTGCCTCTCGACATCCAACGGATAGAATCTAATTTGTAGCTCTCTAACTTAGTTTTTTCTGTCTAGCCCTACTTGTTTGTATTGTGTCATATATTGAGGATGATCATTAGATTTCTTTTTTTGCCAAAGAGAAAAGTACCCAGAAGAGAGATAAAGTTCATATCAAAATTTGCTCTAGTCTCGATCGATGACCAAACGACTTCTGATCTGGATGAAATTTTAGTATGTTATTCCTGAGTCTTGCCTCTTGACATCCTACGGTTAGAATCTAAATTGGAGCTGTCTAACTTAGTATTTTCTGTGTAGCCCTCCTTATATACGAGTTTGTATTATGTCTTATATTAGGGATGATTATTATATTTTTTTGTGCCAAAGAAAAAAGTGCCCAGAAAAGAGAAAATGTTCATATCAAATTTTACTCTAGTATCGATCGATGATCAAGCGACATCTAATGTAGCACCCCACTCCTGTGAAACCCGAACTCGACATTGAGGGTGATATCCGAGTTCGTGCCCGCGAAAGTGACGTGCTAGAGCACTCAGTCATTCAAAAGTCGGTATACAAAATTTCTTTTGTAACAATATACGCATAAGCAGAAATCAATTACCCATTGGGCCACTTCCATTTCATAAATAATTCCGTTACAATTATTCAAATTTCAATAACCAATTGGGGCCCACTATAATGGCAAGCACATTAGTCATTTGAAACATAAATTTATACATATAACCTTCAATACAAAATTAAAAACATGCAATGCAGACGCGAACTGATCCCGACCTCTAAGGTGTACTCCCGTTGGCCTAACGGGGTATTCTTCTTAGCCTGAAAAATAATTGCAAATTTTGGGTGAGTTTTGCGAACTCA
>JAOSBL010000300.1:0-10496 GCA_027568915.1 Erythroxylum roraimae
CGGGTCCCAACATTTAAGAGTGAAAATACTCTGGTTTAGTTTGGTTTTTCGTAAGAGGTTGGACATCCGGTAATGGGTTCCAACAGTGACACAGGTCCAATATAATCACGAATATCTAATACCTCACTAAAATGAATGGAAAAATGGAGTGTGGCAAACTAAGATGATACCTGTATGATCTAAAATGTATCATCTTCGTCTGTAGGTCTCGATTTCTCCAACTTTATGCTCAACTGCATGCGCTAAACTACAACAGAAAAATCCTGTTTTCTTTCACTGAATGCTAAACAGTATTAGAGAAAACTTGTTTTCTCTCACCAAATGCTAAATTGCATTAGAGAAAACCTTTATGTTCTCCAACTGAATGCTAAACTGCATTAGAGAACCTTTAAGGGATTAAAAACCTTATATCTCTCTATGTCATATGAAACTTTAAGGATATCCATATAAGCTTTATGTGCTTAATGACATAGATTCAAGGTCAATCTTTATAAATGCTCAACTCAAGGTCAATCTTTATAAATGCCCAATGACCTTTAAAATGCTTAAGATCAACATAAATCCTAAGACTTCCATACAAGGCTTTGAAACTCGTACCGGACGTCGAATCGGAGGCTTTACTGATCACTGGTTTGATCGGTTCAACCGGTTCGACCGTCATAATTACGCAATAATTATATATAATATTAGTAATATTAAAAATAGAAAATATACCAAATAATATAAATTTCTATACTTCTTTTAGATTCTGGAGAAAAGGTGGGTTTTACTTTTGAAAGAATTAAAAACACATGAAAAAAAAGAAAAATAAAAAAATAAAAAAAATCATTGAACTAGTGGCCTACCGATTCGACCAGTACCGATTTAACCAGTCAATTGACCGATTCGCACTGGTTCAATTGAAGACTGGTTTTTAGAGGTCACCCGAATCGGATAGCCGATCAGTCACCGGTCGAATCGGTCAAACCGACCGGTCCGGTCCGGGTTTCAAAACAGAGCTTCCATATGTATTATGACTATATACAAAACAGTTATTATTGAGGATAAAAGAAAATGATCATCTTCATTAATAAATCACCATAATGTCATAATACATCAAAACATACACACTTTTAAGGAGCAAATACAGTGATCCCTAACTACTACTGTCTAAGGACTTCAACACGCCTATACTGGATACATGTCTAACAAACACTAATGGGCGAAGTCCTTTAGTCAAAGGATCAGTTAACATCTCCTCAATCCTGATGTCACTACAAGAGTTAAGACATTTAGTAACAAATTTTTTATGACTAACTATTGTTTCGTCACAAATACGAGATTTTTGTGACAAGACAATTGATTGACACTATTGTTTGGATTAATTGTGATGATTTATTTTTTTGTCACTAATACAATAGTAATTATGGCGATTTAGTACCTTCCACAATTAAGTTATCACTATTAATATATTAATAGTGTCAAAAAAATTTTCACTAAGTTTTGTCATTACAAGCCTATGCAATTTGGTGTCAAAATAATTTTGGCGGGAATAAATTGTAATTGTGACAAAACATATGTTAGTAACTAATATTTTCTATTTGTTGTGACAAAATATAGTTTGGTCACTAATATTTTTTTCTTTTTGTTATGAAACAGTTAATCATCACACAATATTTTATTTGTTGTGACAAAAAATTTTGTCAATAAATATTCAATTAATTAGTGTCTACTTCATATTGTCACAATAATCAAACTATAACTACGGTTACAACTATTCATAATTTAGTGACAATGTTTTTGTGACTAACTATTTTTTTCATCACAAGTACGACATTTTTTAGTGCCAAGACAATTGATTGACACTATTATTTTGATTATCTGTGATGATTTATATTTTTGTCACTAATACAATGGTAATTGTGGCAATTTGGTATCTTTCACAGTTAAATTGTTACTATTAATATATTAATAGTGTTAAATTTATTTTATCACTAAGTTTTGTCACTAAAAGCCTATGAAATTTGGCGCAAAAATAATTTTGGCGGGAATTAATTGTAATTATGACAAAACATATATTGGTAACTAATATTTTCTATTTGTTGTAACAAAACATAGTTTAGTTACTAATATTTTTTTTCTTGTTGTGACGAAACGGTTTATTGTCACATAATATTTACTTCTTGTGATGAAAAATTTTGTCAATAAATATTCAATTAATTAATGTCTACTTAATATTGTCACAATCACCAAATTATAACTATGGTCACTACCATTTGTAATTTAGTGACAATTTTTGTGTGCCTAATTATTATTTCGTCACAGATACAAGATTTGTTGTGACAAAATAATTGAATGATACTATTGTTTAGATTAATTGTGATGATTTATTTTTGTGTCACTAATGCAATGGGAATTGTGATAATTTAGTACCTTCACAACTAAATTGTCACTATTAATATATTAATATTGTCAAATTTTCTTTTATCACTAAGCTTTGTTATTAAAAGCCTATGTAATTGTTATGACAAAAAATTTTGTCAATAAAAATTCAATTAGTTAGTATTTACTTATTATTGTTACAACAACCGAACTATCACTATGCTCACTACTATTTGTAATTATAGTGACAAAAATTTTTGTTGTCACTTAATCAACTTTTTGTTACAAAAGTTATTGTCAATATAAACGTAACAAATTAATGATAAATATTTGTTTTTATAATAAAATATTAAAATTAACCACAACAAAGATAAATTTTGTCATTATTGTAAAAATTTTAGAGACCAGAAACTACTTGTCATGAATTTTTCTTTAATATGATTATTTGCAAACAAATTTAAATATTTTATTATAAAATATTCAAACTACATATATTGATAATCCAAAAGTAATTTTTCACATATCATAGATATTTGGTACACTTAACTTTGAAATTTCATAAAAAATAAAAATAATTAAATGTTGAACTATAATAAAAATCTTGTTCCAAAATATTAAGCAAAACTCTTAGCCTATTGAAAATTAAAAGTTGTTGCCAATGCTCAATCATTGTCATCATCGCCTTCCTCATCTTCACTTGCTGAATTTGTTTCATCATCATCATCCATAAAAGTATCTTCATCACAATCAATTTCATCATCTTCTCCGTCACTCATAGTATTAATATTTAACGAATTTCCTTCAATAGTTGCAGCATCTAGATCAGATCTATCCAAAGATATTGTATAAGTATCATCCTCTAAAGTAGATTTGTGAAGTGTAAAGCCAAAATTTTCATTTTCTTGGCATGACTTATCTCCTATATCATCATCAGGAAGATCATACAAATCGCGAGGCTTTGTCTTGATAACAACCTGCCAACTGAGCTCCTTAATATCTCTTACATAGTAAACTTGTTCAACTTGAGAAGCTAAAACATATGGTTCATCAATTTTTAACTTGTGTGTGACATTTACCATAGGAAACCCAAACTTGTCAACCTTATATCCACCTTTATGATAAACATCCCACTAGTCAACCTTAAATAAAATGATTGGCTAAGTCATTAAAAAAAATAGGAAAGTCTATAAGCTATCCATTTCGATAAAATGCAGCCAAATTTAGAATTGGGATAATTGTAACATTATTGTAGCTGAAAATTTGTGTATTGACTGTTATTTTTAGTTATGTCTATTATATCGAGTTATTGTTGATTGACGAAGTGCTCCACGAAAGTGCTTAGAAAGTGTTTGACAAAATCATTAAGTGAAGTGCACCTAAATTATTTGTTTCAACTTTACTGAAAACTAAGTTATAGGAACTAATTTGCAATAAGGGAATTAATGGCTCTCGACTAGCCTCATAATATCCCTTTAACACTAACGGGATGTTTGGTTCAACATAATAGCTATTTTATTCTTAACATATTCCTAATATATTATTAAACCTACGTTTGGTTAAAAGCAAACGTAGAGTACTCATTCTTCAAGAATATGTATTCTGTAATTTTGGAGAATAGGCTCACATAATAAGAGTCAAAATTTCTCCATATCATAAAGTGGCCCCACGATTGTAAGAAATAAATCCTAATTGTCAATCTTCATAAATTAAAAATATAAAAGTTAATACCTAACTCCAACAATATGTAGAAATACAAAATTAAAACAAATTCACTCATTTTACCATCAAATAAGATAAATTTAGGGTGATTAATGAAGTTATTAAAATTAAAATCTATTGTAACACTGTTTTGCTTATTTGTTTTTTCTTGCTAAGATTATTCTCCTTTTATTTTTCTTCTTTTTTAAGGAAGTAAAGATTTCTTTTGGGTTCCATTTTATGTTAAACACTTAATCTCACTATCGCAACACCAATGGCCAGCAGTTGCCTCGTTGCCACGCCACCAGTCGACAGCTGCATCAACTGCCCCTGTCCCTTCGCCGCGCAC
The DNA here is from genome assembly GCA_027568915.1 of Erythroxylum roraimae. Taxonomy (NCBI): domain Eukaryota; kingdom Viridiplantae; phylum Streptophyta; class Magnoliopsida; order Malpighiales; family Erythroxylaceae; genus Erythroxylum; species Erythroxylum roraimae. The sequence continues at coordinate 4,409 of JAOSBL010000300.1, forward strand.
CACTGACTAGCTTATAACGTATTAAGACAAAGATTGGGGCTTTTCGGAGATTTCGTGAGTTCAAGCTTATGGGTTAGATACTACTTTTCAGACAGTTGGGTTTTGCTCCTCAGATTCGTTTCTTCTGGTAAGCAAAAGTTGGCTGTTTGTATGTTAAAACATTAGTTTTTTTTCTTGTGTGATAGTAAAGTTGCAACTTTTTATTTTTTGGCTTGTTTCTGTTTTTTGTTGTAGAATTTAGTTAGTTGGTTGTTTGATTTGTGAATAGTTGAGCATAGTTTATTGTCCATGAAAAGGCAATAGGGATCTGGGACTTTTGTTGATCGGGAAGATATTTCGTCCTTTGCTATTCTGTTCTATTGTTCTAATGCTTGTCTATCTGGACAAGGACATTTCGGATTGACCATAAAGATTGCTTAAATATACATTCCTAAAGGTGATGAAGGTTTTTAGATGTCAGGATGATTTTGTTGTCATGTTCTTCTGTTCATCTTGATCTGGCTTGCCATATTACTTTAGAACTGGTTACTGTGTGGGGTTCTTTTGCATATAAAAAATGGTTTATTACTAACTAGATCGGGCATAACTCTGGATGTTTTGGGTGTTTTCCGTTGCTATCTACTCTCAATTAAATCCATTGCGGCCAGATGTGCAAGATTACAGGTTTATGTTGTTTATAGCTTCTTATTTCTGAAAGCAAATGAATAGGTAAGTCATAGATTCTGATAAGCGGAGCAACATTTCTGCAGATTTTTGTTCATGATTGATAGTTTTGCAAAAGGGTGATTATGGAGTTATATTAGGTGGTTATGGAATTTGATATTTGGGTGTGTTTGCTAGAGGAAAGTTTGGAGCTTTATGGGCTTGTGTAGTTCTACTTGACTATGTGAATTGCTTTTATGTGCGTATTCATGTTAGGGAAAGCAGTGGGCTTTTTGGGAGGTAGGAACTAAAAGAGGGGAAACTGTTGAGGATTTCCTGTGTATTTGTGTGAGTGGTCGTTCTATTCGTGAGGAAAAGCTATGTCTCACCCTTCGTCGAACTTGTCACTACTCACCGACCACTGTAAGCCCATCATGGTTGGCAAGACATCGCTAATGAACTAGTATTAATCTCCAAAACCTAGATCATCAATTGTGTTTCTTCTAAAATCTCTTTATTTTGTTAGATATTTTCAGTGTTTTATGGTAATTTTCTTTTATTTCAATTTGTGTAAATGTTTGTTTTCTAGGTATGTGAATCGAAAGTTCAGTAATCAATACAAGGCAACTATTGGTGCTGATTTCTTAACGAAAGAAGTCCAATTCGAGGATAGGTTGTTCACATTGTAGGTTACAATTTCAGATTTTCCTTTTTGGGTTTAACCAACGGATATTAGATGAATGCTAATCATATGTGGTCATGGACTTCTCTTTTGTGGTTTATGTCTATGTGTTGTCTAAGTTTTGTACCTTGTGTTTGGAAAGTAGGAAAAAATGATGCAGAAGAATGGGTAATGTTTCAGTTGAATGTTGTTGGCACGACAATGGTAGAAGCATGGGAAATAAATTGGTAATGCCAATTATTGGTTTGGATTAATTGAAGCATAGTAGAAACTATGTGTATTTACCATGATTTCTTGATGCAATTCATTGAGATGCAATTTCCAGAGTGATTTTAGCTGTTATTTAGGTATTTGTGAAACTAATTATCGAAAGAGAATATGTCGTGAAATCTCCAAAGGTATTTCTAAAGTGGATAGTCATAATCGCTATTGCCCTAACGTGACTTGAGTTGAAGTGCTGTTTGTTTACAAGCAAGTTATTCATTTCTATGACTTGCTATTCACCCATGCAGATTTGGGATACTGGTGGGCAAGAGAGGTTTCAAAGTCTTGGGGTGGCTTTCTACCGAGGTGCAGATTGCTGCATCCTTGTGTACGATGTGAACGTGATGAAGTCATTCGATAATCTTAATAATTGGCAAGAATAGTTTTTGATTCAGGTGGCTGTTGATCCTTTATGAAATTTGAGCAACACTTTAAATGTTATACAGAATAGTATTGCTGGTGCCTTGCACTTCAGTGTTAGTAAGGAGTAGGGGTCACTTGCTTTTCTTAGTTTCTTACTCAAGGCTTTGGAAGACTCGACATGTCTTGGATACTTTTCTTGCTAGAATTTTATGCGTATTTGACAAGGATATATTATTTACCGGCATTTGATTTAAATGCTTTTGCTGTTTAAAATGCTATGCTAGATTGTAGTTACATCTGGGTTTTATATATTCTGAAAGTTGTCTCCTTAATGTAAATTGTTGGTTTGCCTAGAACAATCTTCTTAAGTTTGGTTCTTGATTTTAAAAGTGTCCATAATGAGCTTCGATGTCCTTGCACCATCTTTTAGATGTTTCTATATGATTGATTTTGGTTTTTAACTTCCTTTACCAGCATTGGCCGGTAAACCTGGAGATGTATGCTTTGGCTACTGTTACATGGAGTTTGGAGGTGGTGATGCTGTCGCTTGCAATCAAATTCAAAAGAAACCACTTCCGTTAATACAAATTAATGTAGTAGTGGTAAGTAGATATCGTTCCCACGAGGAATTTTTAACGGTAAAGGTTAGCGAGTTTAAAACTAAAACAAAGTAACAAAAAGGGGGTTGTTTTCAATTCACGAAATTTAAGGAAAAATATAAGAAAAATCGCAAATCAATAGAAATAATTGGATCTGAAAAATTAATGGAAAATATCTTGATTTTCGGGTCACCGATGTTATCACGCTAAAATAGATTCTCGATATAAAATTTCAGTCATTAACAAATATTTATTGGGGATGTTTTCTCTTAAGTGTAATGACTAGAAATATGTATCCTAGCATTCTTATTAAACAACAACCTAGATACGATCGTATGTTTAATTGAATAATAGCTTTATGAATCAAGAAACCAATGAGCAAGCGAAATACATGTACGACATGCATTCAATCAAGTGAATATCTCCTTAGAATTTTCGACTCTAATGTAAAGAAGGTAATCCTAATTGCTACTTGTGATTAATGAAAGTGAACGTCATATTTCATTAATCTAGCTGTTGAACAAATTAATCCCTAGTTACGCACCTAGAAATCAACCAATTCAATTAGAAAAAGTAATTCATAAGATATTCATGTTCATCAACAACATAAACTTTATTGAAACATCTCACATATAATAACGGATAACATGGATCCCCTCAACCAAGAAAAGAAGTTTAGCTATTCATAACGAAAGTAGAAATCAAAGAAATAATAACATAACAAGTCTCTATCCCTGGTCTTTCTTGATGAAAATGAAAATATAAAAGAAAAAGTGCAGAAACGCAAGAACAAACAAAGAGAAAAACTGCAGAAATTGAAATCCTATTCTAAAAACCTAACCTAAAGCTAGCTTGCGTGAACAATGATCCTCTCTCCTTTTATGCTTGTTTTTCTGATTTCCCTCCTATCTTTCCTTGATTCTCTTCAGATAATGTATCCCACAATTTCAGGTGGTCAATCCCCTTGAAAGATGACAATATAATCTTTAAAGATTATAAGAATCTCGAGTTTGACTTTTGAAAATTGATCTGCAGATTTATTCTATCCTTAGGCGTGCCCACGCTTATTCACTGAATTGCTGTCAAATTTAGAACTTCAGTTTTCTTCATTCTTTTGCATCTTTTTGATTTAATTTCATCTCTAAGGTGTTGAAAATCATTTGTAAACAATTATAAGATAATTCCATTAATTTCGGATAATAATTTCAATACAATAAAGATAATTAAGTCTAAAATAATTGCAAATTGATGACTTAACAAATTCTCCCACACCAAACCTTTGCTCGCCCTCGAGCAAACATGTCAAACCACTACACTTAGTCAATTCATCCTTCATAAGATTAAGTGCATACAATCCATTAACTTGGGCCAGTAAGAATTAAGTTGCAACACATATCATAATTGCTTTTCACCAATGCAATTAAACGAAGTCAAAATAAGACATCTTTGTTCAAAAGCAAACATGAAATCAAAATAAATTCTTCTCACGAATTTCGCTCTTATACTCAGGTGTTTGAGGGCAAAGTGTTTCTCTCAATTTCACTCTAACATATTGCACTACCATAGGCTTGCAATTTCACCAATTATCATTCATTCATATCACATGAGCTAATAGATCATAAGGACTTTATTCAAGGTTATAATGGGGCTAGTTTCACAAGTGAGGTAAAAATGGTAAGAGGTTAATCTCAAGCATTCACAAAGTATCAAGTAAAAGGGATACTCAACTTGAAATTATGAGATAAACACATGACACAAAGGGTTACAACCACTTATACTAACTCATGCTACTATGCTTTATTCTTCTTTTCTTTTCTTTTTCTGATTTTTTTCTTTTCCTTTTTCCTTTTTCCATTTTCTTTTCGTTTCGTTTCTTTTTTTCTTTCTTTTTATTTTTATTCGAATAAAGCTAAGAACAAGGGAAAACAATAAAAATAAGAGAAAATAATAAACACATGAGTAGAAGCACTTATAAAAGTATCTCAGAACAAAATTCAAAACAAAAGTCCCAAATTACTCAATGCTTCATTCGACTTGTGATAGGGTAAGGCTAATAGGATTTTTGGGTTTTAAAATAAGGCGATTGATTAAAAAACAAGGATAAAGGCTAAAAAATGTTTGCAAAGGGAAAATAAATAGGTGGGTCAATTTTAAGCTAAGGGTGTAAAAGCAAGGAAGGCCTTAATCATTTCTATATCCCATGTGATCAAACAAATTCAAACCAGTTCCATACAAGATCTGAAGGTACCATGAATAGAGGACCATCACACAATTCAAACAAATAGCATGACATAAAGATGATGTCATTTAGGCTCAAATTTCGCTCACAGGTTTAATTTAAGAATTCGCTTCAATTCCACACATTACCTCATCACTGAAATGTCAAAATTTTGACTAAGTCTATGAGATCAGCTATTGCAATCAATCAACATGATTCACCTTAAAACTCACTCAGTCCAATTTAATGTCATGCATATATCTAATCTCATCAAAACTATTATGACAAAGCTTCATAGCTCAACATGCATAACTACACGTAAAAATCAATAAAACCACACAAAAATAGAAAATTTTCACATCAAAAGTCCAATTCTTGCATTGTCCTCAATGTTAAAGAAGCATACAAATAAAGGAAAAAAGTTAAAGAAAGCTTCTCTATTGTGGAAGTGCCGAAATCAAGGTGTTGGCGGATGTGGCGAAAGGTGGTTTGGTGGTGTGTGAAGGTGATTATGGTGGAGAAACATCAGCAGCAAAATGTATGGGCGTGGCAACCCTACGAGATTCACTTTTCTTCCTAGGCATTGTGCTAATTTCGTGGAAGACCACCTGTAAAAGAGGAAAACAATAACACAAATTCGAAAGCACAAGTTAGGGTAGATGAGTGAGTGGGCAAGGAAGGCTGGGAGTTTCGTGAGTGCGTGGTGGGCAAATGGGAGTGATAGGCTAAAATGGGTGGGAAATTCGGCAGCTAAAGATTGAAAGTTGAAAAAGAAATTAGGGCAAAACTAAAGAGGAAAAATAGAGAGGGACAAAGGGGGTAGCCGGAGACAGCTAAAAATTCCACATTTTTTCATTTTTTAATTTTATAAAGAAAAGATGAAAATTAAATTGAAAGAAATAAAAATGTGAATTTAAATTCCTAACTGAACTGAATTAAACTTAAAAATGAAAATAAAAGAAAATTGCTAAAAAAAACATAAAAGAAAGGGATACGAATGGGGTGCCTCCCGTTAAGCGCTTATTAAAGGTCATAAGCTTGACCCTTGGCATATGTACATCATCCATTATCGAATAGATGCTTGAGTCCAACAGGAAGCATACTCAAACTCCGTGAGGAACCTAGAGCACCTTCCCTCGAAGTAGGCTCTTTATCAGCACGATGCTCCATGACTTTTGATGAGTGGAATTTCATCGCTTCACCATTATACTCTAATGTCCACTCATCTTTCAGAGCATCGCCTTTCTCACACCAGGATGGTCTCTGTAAAAGTAACGCCAATGGTTGTGGAGACTCAACATCCTGCTTGTCACCTTCGGT
>JAOSBL010000349.1:0-10493 GCA_027568915.1 Erythroxylum roraimae
AAGTTCCGTTACCTTGGTTGTAATCCGACCCTCTCTCAAGCTTTTGCTTAAAAATTTTCCGTCCGACATCCGATTGACTTGGTTTTTGAAGCGTTGAATTCCTAAGACATTTAGCTACTTTTTCATGAGAATTTATGATTTTTAGGAGATTAAATGGAAAGAGATTTGTTTGAACCAAGTGAGAGGATTGGTTAAAGGTTACGAGTTAGATAATTTTCTGAACATGGTTCAGTAATTTGGAGATATCTTGATATGTACAGCTCCGATTGAGTTGATTCTTAAGGCAAAATAAAATAGAGACATGGGGCTACAAATCATGTGAAGCGATCGAAGCTCAATTTAGCCCCTAAGATGTTCAATTTCTGAGTCGAAATTAGTATTGGTGTTCAGTCTTGGATTAGTAAGAGCTGAACGTGTTTTGGCCATAACTCCTTCATCTCTAATTCGAATTGAGTGATTTTGGTGTCATTTTAAATATGAGACATAGAGGAGCATTTCTCTAGAAGGAAGTTTTGTCAAATTATTTCATTTACCTGATCAAATTCTGGAGGCAAGATGTCAGTTTTTTAAGGCTGAATGAAGGGCATTTTTGGAACATCACTTAAAGGGTTAAATTTTAAGGCTATCATGGAGGGGTAGTATGGTCAATTGTCACTCACTTAATGATAAGAAGAAGGGATGTCGTTTTAGCTAAAGGGAAGCAGCAGAAAGTTACGAAAATTGAGTAAGAAAAGAAAGAAAAGAAACAAAGAAGAAGAGAGAAGGAGAAGAGAGGTGCGTCGGTGAGAGAAGAAGAAGGAGAAGAAGAGTGATGCTAGGGTTCGATTTTCATGGGATTCCAAGGGGTTTTGATGCTTCTTCAAGAGGGAAAGGATGGAAGAAGGTGAAAGCTCCAAGATGAGCCAATAAATCCAAAAATTTGAAGAGAAAGAACGTAAGAGGAAACTTTGATCTTTGGATTTTTTGATGAGATTTGGGTTTAAATAAGATAAGAATGTTATGGTTTTGGATTTTTTAAAGTTAATTTAAGTGATTATGCTATGATGATGCTCAATTTTGGACAATTGATTAATTAGGGTTTATGTTATTGAATTAGGAATTTTTCGATTTAAGTGAGGATTGGAGGAATTGAGGCTTAAATCAAGTTCCTAGCATGGAATCGAGGTGGATACCGTGTTTATCTTTTGAATTATAAGCTATGTGCATGTTCTTGAAAGCTTAAGAAAGTGAAAAGGGTTTTTAATTTATTGTTTTTAAATTCATTGGTTTGAATATTTTGACAAAATTAATGAAATTGAGTGATTGCTTATTTGATTTTGAAGAAATCAAGAGTAGAACTGTTTTGAAAATTTATTGTGTATATTTTCGAAAAATCAAGGAAGAAAGTAATTTCGAATTTGATTGTTTCCGTATGATTTTGAAAAAAATGTTACAAAGGTTAAATTCATTGCAAATTTAGAAGCAAATTATGTGATTTCAAAAAAGTCAAGAAGAGAAACATTTTGAAAATTTTTATTTACGGTTGATGAAATTCATCAATTTTGTAAGGATTTAAGAAATGTGCTACTATTGATAAATTCGTGTGTTTTTGAAAAATCAAGAAAGAAAGAATTTTACGAATTTTATTGTTTATGTGAATGTTTGAAAAAAATTATGATTTCCGAATACTTTTGGAATTGTTTATAAAATATCGTTTATGTAAAGGTTTGAAAAAAATTATGATTTCCGAATACTTTTGAAATTGTTTATAAATTATTGTTTACGCAAATGTTTGAAAAATTATGATTTCCAAATACTTTTGAAATCGTTTATAGAATATTGTTTATGCAAATGTTTGAAAAAAATTATGATTTCCAAATACTTTTGGAATTGTTTATAAAATATCGTTTATGTAAAGGTTTGAAAAAAATTATGATTTCCGAATACTTTTGAAATTGTTTATAAATTATTGTTTATGCAAATGTTTGAAAAATTATGATTTACGAACACTTTTGAAATCGTTTATAAAATATTGTTTATGCAAATGTTTGAAAAATTATGATTTCCGAACACTTTTGAAATCGTTTATAAATTATTGTTTATGCAAATGTTTGAAAAATTATGATTTCCGAATACTTTTGAAATCGTTTATAAAATATTGTTTATGCAAATGTTTGAAAAAATTATGATTTCCAAATACTTTTGAAATTGTTTATAAAATATTGTTTATGCAAATGTTTGAAAAATTATGATTTCCGAATACGTTTGGAATTATTTATAAAATATTGTTTATTTAAATGTTTGAAAATTTTAATTTTTGTATGATTAAATTCAACGCTTTTGGGATGTTTTTAAGAAATTGAAATAATTATGGAATTCGTTATTATTCGAATGTTTTAAATCATTTGAGAAATTGATGATTTCATTATTTGAATAAATGGGAATTTTTTTTTATTCATGATTTTGATAAATTGATAAAAGTTTCTGAAACTTATTATTTATGAAGGAATTGATAAATTATGAAAATTGTTGCATTCCTTGTTTGTAAATGATGGCGCATTATACTATGTGAAACTGTGACATTATGAATGGCATTGTGTTTGAATCATTTGATGATTGCTAAAATTGTTGCATTCTTAAATGATTGAAATTATGTTATGTGAATTGGTTTGATGTGGTGACATTTTGAAGGTAAATGTGTCTAGGGTGACACGATATGAAAACTAAGTTTTTTCGAAATGTGCCTTTGGGCAAATCTGATTTTTTTCAAGTGTGAAATATGTGTTATATGAGTTTGGTTAGGTCTCCTAAGTATGAGTCAGTGCACTGGTCTCGTTTTTAAAGGCTTCTTCCGCCTGCCGTTAGTGGCACTGGAGCTCCGATTTAGGACTCCCATAAGTTCACGGCTACACCGGACCGCTATGCGGGAAGGTGTAGTATGTTTTGTTCACGGCTGCAAAGGACCGTTATGCGGGAATGTGCAGTACGTTCCGTTTGGACCGACCCAAACCGTTTGATATGTTATGTGCTTTTTGATTTTTGTCAATATTTGTTATGCATTGATAATGTGATGCATTCATGTTTTTGAAATTGTGCATAATTTGGAAAAAAACAAAAAAACAAAAATCTGAGAATTTTTGAAGGAATGAGAAATCGAGAAATTTTTGGAAATTAGGTATAAATGATTTGAAAATGTGGAAAGTTTTAAGAAACAAGTTTTTTTTTGAAAAATTTTGCTAAATGGCAATTGTTTTGAGAAATGATCTTTGCTTATTTTTCAATTTATAAATATGTTATCCACTGAGCCGTCGAGCTCACCCCTCCTTTCATCCCCATCTCCAAGTAATCCGGTAGGAGATCGGATGAAAGCGAGTCAAGACCTCCGTTCATGTATATCTATGCTGTAGGGTTAAGATTCTTTTTGTAAGCGTAGGGTTTTAGACGCCTAATAAGGATTTTGGGTTTTTGTATTTTTCTTATATCTTTCGGACCTTTGAGATTAATGTTGTATCGTGGCTTGAAAATGCCACTTTTGTTTGGTGAAGTATTTCATTGGAGTATGTAAATAAATTATGGATGTGTTTATGGATTAGAAAAGTGAATTATGGTTTTATATTTATACTGCGTATGAATTCTGGGGTTGTGTATTGAATTGAATTTAGATGAATATGAATGGAACTGTATATGAATGGAATTGATTTTTGATTATGGGTTTTGATTGAGACTTTTTGAAGTGTTTAGGTTAGAATTGTGTTTGCTTATGCTGGAATTCCGGACGGGAGGTCCGATGATGGTTGTTAGGGTTGGATGTGATTATTGAAGTGTATTTTGAACCCTTTGCAGGTTTGGGTTTCTTAGAATACAGCCGTTATGCTGCCCAATTTTTGTTAAATTGGGTGGGGCTGGGTTGTATTTTAATCATGTGCGAGTTTTTATGGAAAATGAAATAAAGGGGTAATTGGATTAAATTAATGAGTCAAGAGATATGATAGAATTTGAAGAAATAAGTTTTGATTAAGGATGAATTTCCAAAATGGGAAATTGTATGGATCTAGTTGTTTTGATTAAAGATGAAATGAATAAGAGCGAAGGAAAAGGAATGAAAAAAAAAATTTGCACCGATTCGGATTGGTTTAGACTTTAGGGTTTCCAACGCGACGCACGTTTTCCTAAAGTTTTGTTCGCGGATGTCGGAATTCGTTTCAGTTTGTTTAAGCGTTTTGTTTTCATTGTTTCCGAACAAATCTGGGAATTTGTATTCCTTTGATTAGTTTTCGATTCCGTTCTTTTGAATTCGATTTGATTCGTTTCCGCTTTTCACCACTTCGGAATTTCCTTTTCTTGATGACTTCGTTTTCGTTTTCATTTTCCGTTCTTCCGGTTGGGGTCCAGTTTCGAGATCGGGTCCCAACATAGGTGACATTATGGTAAGGCTTATACAACACTTTAGGCTAGAGATTTTACCTCCACTAGTGTGACCCAAGGAGCTAACTTGCAAGAGGTGACAGAACATTAAAGGAGCAGTAGGCAGTAGTTCCTTACGTGCCACCATATACACCTCTAACTCCTCCACATAATTGATTATATATATATATAGATTATCAATTTTGTCATGACTTTCTCAATAGGAAGTAACTCTTTGAAAAAAAATTCCCTTAGAAATATACTATTAAAGATAATTCATTACGAATTCGATTATTTTGGTGATTTAGAATATCTATATAACTAGTTTTGGGTATTGGTAAATAAGTGAATTTTTTTACGTAATTTACTTTATGAATTTTGTGGAATGAATACTTGACGAGCATTATAATACTTATTGCGTAAATTATGGATGCATCAAGTAATTGTGACTTCTTTAGAGCATTTTCATTAAACCATATAAAAAATTTGTAAATAAATGATCATTAAAATTTTCTCTTTATTGGCTTCACACCAATAAAAAGGTTGAAGTTAAAAAGTAATACTATTAGCCATTTGAGATAGTGAATTAGTGGAGTAACTAAAAGTATTCATGATAAGATGTTCACTTCCACGTAAAAATGCTAGGTGAATTTTCAAACAAGCTTTTAATTATTTTATTTTGATTGAATTTATTTCTTATGAATAATGGGTGTGAATATATCTAAAAGCAGGAGAATTTTATCTTTTATAACTTCATTTTGTGCATATAATTGAGTTTTGTGATTCAGGTTGAAGTTTGAAAGATTATGAAGCGAGTTAAATCAACTTGTGAATTGATGCAATTTATTAGTTACATAGCATTTTGATAACCTTTTATGATTGGATGAGTAATGGATAATCTTTAATGATTATGTTTGATTTGTTTAACACTTTTTTGGGATCTTTTTTCTTTTTGAGTCTAAAATGATGGAATTGGTTTGCTTGAGGATAAGAAAATTATAATGTGTTTAGGATTTTGATGTATGCTATTTATGCATTACTTTTAGTATTATTTTCATGACATATTGATTATATTTTAAATGATTGTAGAGGATTTGGTGCTTAATATAAGAAGTATTTTGGTTTTAGGTCTCATTTATGACTATTTAAGGAAAAAGGAGAAAAATGGGAGAATTACATTTACTTGGAGTATATTTGGAAGAATTGGAGAATTACATTTACTACCATGTCAGGATCATGTACAAAATGATTACATTTGTTTCTCCTTCACAACCTTGTATACCCTCATTTTACCCCTTAGATCCTTAAATACGACATATATGTGTCCTTATGTAGATCTTATATTAGCAATGAAAATTTTAAAAGAATTACATGTAAAATATGGTTAGCAATACAAACCTATGTTAAGGTTGAGTGTAACTCATTAAAAAGCTAGGGTTTCAAATTTTTAAAAAAGAAATTATGAAAAAGGTGAGTTTTTACCCCAAGAAATATTGAAAAAATAGTAAGAAGTCATTTAAAAGCTATTATAAATTTGTTCGTGATCATGATTGCATCATTCTTGGAAGTTAGATAAGATTTCAACAAGGATTCATTAAATATTAAAGATTTAAGAATAATGATCTCTTTATCTTGTTTTCTTTATTATTTCTTGATTGTTATTTTTTGTTTGATTATGAAATAAAGTAATTGTAGATTTATGTAAGATGAACCTCGGATGTAATATATTTTAATTAATTATTTGGTTTAATAAAAGTGTTTAGTTTTCATGAGATTATTCATATTTTATAACTAGTTAAATTAAAGGAGAAAATGTGTAAGATTTAGTTATTTGATTCATGCATCTAGATTTTAGAGATGTGATGTACAGTTGGATCTTAATATGGGTAAAGAGAGTTAAGCATAAGTTATACAAGAGAAAGCAGTAAGGCCTTCTTAGGTTAAGGTAAAACCCTATCAAGAGAGTTTATAATAGGAATTAATGCATTCTCACAGTCTTATTTCGAAAGACATTTTGATTGATTAATCTAAGAATAAGGGTTATATGTATTGAGAAAGATTACAATCTAAGTTAGGAATTTTTGTTAGTTCAAGAAACTAGAATTAGTCAATATAATAATAGAGAGAATATAATATAGCGAAGTCATAAGGTAAACTTCATCTAAATCTAGTTTATTCATAGATTGGTTTATTCTTGATAATTACTTTATTTTATTACCTAGATCTATTTATTTCGTTTCCCTATTCAATTTATCATAATTATTGGTTTAGCTTATTAATTCTGTAAATAATTATTAATTAACCAACATTCCTTATAAGATCAGTTTATACTTGCTTATGCTAGCTATATTTATACCCTACGCTTTTGATTAAAATGTGTATAGTTCATATAACAGGATGATTCAAATTACTTCTCCTATCTAGTAAAGTATGTAATCTTCTTCTTTTATTTTTTATTATTGACTAGAATCCAAAGCAAACAACCAAAATTTCAATTAATTCTTCAAAACCATTACATTTCAAATGCCTATATAGCAAGGGAGTTAGTTTATCTTGATACCTACTAAACAACTAAGTAGATAATATCACTTCTATCTTCCTCTTCATCTTTTAGATTGACCTAAAATACTTGAATTTATATGGAAAGGTTCACAAAATTGTCAAGCTTCTCACTCCTTCAAGATAATAAATAGGTCAAATTACGATTGGATCTTATAACTTGATTTAATGTGTTAGAAGCTCAATCAAGCTTCAAGAAAGCGAACTTGAGCTTTATTGATCTTACTTGAAAATTTTAAGCCTAATTGGTTTTAGATTGACCTAAAATACTTGAATTCATTAAATAATAAAAAAGATAAAGCTTGAAATTCAAAATTGATCAAATTTGGTTGAGCTTGGAGCTTGGATCAATTAGGACTAAATACCTCTAAGCTACTTCTAAGATTGAAGCCTAACTTGAGTTTAATTTTTTAAAACTAAACTCAAATTCAATTTAATCAAAATTTTACTTACTAATTTCAAGTCTAATTAACCAGATCAACCCGTACATTTTTACCACGCTTACGCTCCCCTGGTAAGACTAAAAACTGAACGGTCATCATGCTTTGGTGGCTTCTTCCCTGTACTCATCTCCTATAACAAATTTTAAAACAGAAACTTATGCATGACCTGCAACATCTCCTATAACAAATTTTAAAACAGAAACTTATGCATGACCTGCAAAATGATCATATATTCTATAGACTAGTCATTCATACTGAAGTGTAATTAATTGAGATCCATCATATAGGAATTGACCTGTCAAAGATAACAATGACATGCTTGAACCCTCAAGCTCTCTAAAGCAAACAAAGGATCATGTTACATCAGTCTGTCCAAATGTCATGTGCTCCATACAAATCAATTGGTCGATTTTATCCGCTTAAAAGGTTAAGAGGAATTCAACAAGCTTGTACTAACTGCTAAAGAGGAATGCAACTAGAGGGCTTAGTTTAGCAACAAATATTCATAATCCTCCTTATCATTAATTACCCTAACAGGCTATTGAGAAGATGGTTTTCATGCTTGATAGAGCAAAAATTTTGATCATGTAGGTGATAAGCACAATAAAAGATATACAAAGGTTAAGTACAGATAGAGCTACAGAAGTTAAAAAGCTTCAATCTCTATGCCACTGCATAGGAACAAATATAGCTGTAGGGGAGGCACCTGATGATTGGATGCTCGTTGGACAACTCCTAACAGTTGAGACCGTAAGATAGTCTTACAATCACCAGAGTACGTTATTCACTAAGTTTTGTCTGAAGGCATGCCAGTGCCCTCTCAAGATTCATTTTGCAATTTTCTCTCAAATCTCTTAGTGCGACAAAATTAGCTTCCTACATAATAGATATGAGGTATTCATCACATATCAGGCTAAAAGTTGAAGGTGCATAACATAGAAGAAAGGTATAATATAAATCACCAAATTATAAGAACTTGAAAGGATTACCTAGCTACAGAAAAATTAATAGAACAAGTTCATTTGATCAAGCCCTTAAATTGATGGAAGTATCCTGAAATGCTAGTAAGTACAGAGACACTAGTTTCACTTACAAGCTGACCACTTTCATGACCAAATACACCATCCATGTGATGAAACAGGGACCTCCACTGACTCTTGAGGTCAGATTTTATTTTCAAAGATTTGTTGGATTTTCCGTGGTCCTGAACATCAGACTGCTTTCCTTTGGAAAATTTGTTGACCAAGATGCTGGCTTCTTTCCGACTCTTCCTCACTGCTACAAAATTGGAAACAAGGAAATTAGCAACAAATTAAAGGATTGAACAATGAAAATGCCAATACTAGTGTGACTTATCATATTAAAGCTAACCTGCTATTCGATCTTTAAATTCCTAGTAATGTAGGTCCGACCACATATAATTAGCTGATTCCTACATTGTAAAACAAAGATATCACATTCAAGAAGTCTACTTTATCGATAACCAATACCGCATTGATCAAATTGCTTATAAAAAGTAAAGGTTAAGGTCACCTTTCAAGTAAAAAGAACAAGAACAAGCTTTAAGCAAGTCTGCACTCATATCCAGAATAGTATAATCACCCGACATGAGAGTTGTGCATCTAGTGAACCCAAAAGATATAGATTCCTAAGACTCCGGCAGCTTCGACCACTCTACAGATCACAATTGCTAGTTGGCAAACTACCAACACTGTGATCCATGTCAACATTAGAGCCAACATGAATAGCAAATCCTTGAACTTTCAAGTTCCTAGCTATATCATTAGAAGCAGTGCGACTACATCATCATTCCCTTTCTTGCATGGGCCTGAATTTGTAGCGATATAAGCACTTGAAGTACAACTATCTCTTGATGCGCAATCCTTGAGCAATTCAACAGTATTATCGACAAATTCAAGTTCTTTAATTTCAGTTTGCTCACTGGTGTAAAGAGACGCAATATTCTCCTGTGAGACATTGCAAGTCTGCTTCTTTTTCAAGTTACAAATATCAACTTCTAATTTGAGGTTCTTCACTAGGTTCTCAACTCTTATACACACTTGTTTTGCAAAATCTGAATTCTGAACTTCACTCCCTATGTTTTCACCATACCTATCTATATATTTAAGCCCTAAACCATCTGTGATCAATGTAAACTTCCTTCTAGTGGGCCGATTAGTAAAATCTTCCAAAACCCCTCGTGATTTGGAAACCCTATATGAGAAATTATCTCCACTCATGATTAATGCAGTCAATAGAAACCAAAAGCAGAACATCCAATAACAAAATCAACCGCGTGGAAACTAGAACCAATAACCCAATACACCAATTCGCCCAATTCCAGAAACCCACTTCTCTAATTATGCTAGGTCGATGAAAAGTGTAATGAATACGCCTATTTAAACTTTCAAAATCATCGCAGTAGCAGAAGAATGAATGAATCAATTTGCATGTGCAAGATTTTGCATTAAAAATAATGAAAAGAAGAACACAAAATGTTCATGAAAAATGAAGAGAATAAACAATAGACACCGAGGGACATCGGAGACATAAAATGAAAAAATACATTGAATCCAAAATTACTAATTTGGAAATAAGAATGATAATAAGTTGGCTTGAAATGCCTAATTTTTAATATCCAAATCTTTTATAATGTAATCTCAATATGTGCAAATTCAATATTTCATAAGAAAATGATTAAATTTTAATTCAAATTTGAAAAGTGATTTTGATTGACAAAACATTTTATATTAATATAAAATTATAAAAATTAAAGTGAAACTTGAAAAAACAATATGATGCAAATATCATTTTGAGGACAAGGTTATTTTGCGGTGGAAATTAAATTATTGGGAGGTCCAATAAACCTAAGCCTTTATTTTTGACTTTAAACCACGCAAGATCGACACATTCTTTCATTCTCAGAAATAATGAGATAATACGGGGCAAGTTTTTACTTTTCTATAAAAAAAATATACATGTGCATATGATATTTAAATTTTTATTAGTAATAAATTGAAAATTTTTAAATACAATTTTTATAATATTAAAAATTTGCAGTTTTTACTGTTGATTGCACATTAAGTAAATCTCAAATTATATGTAATA
>JAOSBL010000489.1:0-10484 GCA_027568915.1 Erythroxylum roraimae
TAGGTTGTTGGATCCATAAACACAAGTCACTAGAAAGGGGGGGGGGGGGGGGGTGATTGGGGAAGTGGGGGTTTATAAAATTTAATAAAATTTTCAAATCAATATCAGTAAAGGTGAATAAATTACATAAAATAAACCAATCAAACAATTAAACAATAATTTAAAGAGGATATCAGAGAGAAGATGCGAATCAATTTATAGTCATTTGATAAATAACCTTTGCCTATGTCTACTCTTAGGACTTTTTATTTTTGGAATTCTGTTGTAATTCTTCTTTCAAGGCCAAGAACAACCTTTGCACAATCTTTTCTGAGCAAATATGAACCCTTTTACAATCTTCTCCTAAGGTGAAGAGCAATCGTAATGTCATTTAGAACACTCTAAAATACAATAAATAATAACCCTAATGGAATAATATCGAAAAAGCCCACTCATTCAAAATGAGATATTAATGATTAAATGAATTGAAAACTTTTAGAAATGTGTAAAAGACACATAAATGCTTCTTGATGCAATAACTAATGAGAAAAAAATGTATTTATAGGATTTCAAAGTCCTTAATAGCTGTTGGAGCCAAAAACTAACAGTTGATACACATATTCACTAGCCGTCGATGCACATATTCTTTAGTCGTTGATGCATATATTCACTAGCCATTAAGACATTGGTCAACCAGTATATCAACTAATATTACTACAAGCTCTCGGTATATGAAATTTGTCAATTTTAATCTATATTGGTTAACCATTAATCTATATAGGTCAACCGATCCCTCTAAAAACTAGATTTTAACACCTTCAAATGCTCAAATTTATTTGTTTAATGTAATTATATTTAAATTAACTTCCAAAAGTACCCAAATAGTTTTGAAAGAATAAGAGGCTTTTTTATTAAAACAAATCTTTAATAACTTTTAATGAATGAAAAGACTCATGTAATAAAGTAAGATGAAATGCTTATACGTAGTGAACGTTTAAGATTATCAAACTAATAAAGTGAAATTACAATTAATATTAAAAAATATAAAATGAACTTGATAAACAACCTTTGCCTATGTCTACTCTTAGGACTTTTTTTTTGGAATTCTGTTGTAATTCTTCTTTCAAGGCCAAGAACAACATTTGTACAATCTTTTCTGAGCAAATATGAACCCTTTTACAATTTTCATCAAAGGTGAAGAGCAATCTTAATGTCATTTAGAACACTCTAAAATACAATAAATAATAACCCTAATGGAATAATATTGAAAAAGCTCACTCATTCGAAATGAGATATTAATGCTCAAATGATTTGAAAACTTTTAGAAATGTGTAAAAGACTCATAAATGCTTCTTGATGCAATAACTAATGAGCAAATATGTATTTATAGGATTTCAAAATCCTTACTAGTTGTTGGAGCCAAAAACTAACAGTTGATACACATATTCACTAGCCGTTGATGCACATATTCATTAGTCGTTGATGCATATATTCACTGGCCATTGAGACATTGGTCAACCAGTATATCAACTAATATTACTACAAGTATTTTAACACCTTCAAATGCTTAAATTTATTTGTTTAATGCAATTATATTTAAATTAACTTCCTAAAGTACCCAAATAGTTTTGAAAGAATAAGAGGCTTTTTTATTAAAACAAATCTTTAATACCTTTTAATGAATGAAAAGACTCATGTAATAAAATAAGATAAAATGCTTATACATAGTGAACCTTTAAGATTATCAAACTAATAAAGTGAAATTACAATTAATATTACAAAATATAAAATGACCTTGATATACCTTGATTTTATTTTGTTCTTGACTTGATCTTTGCTTTGCAAGTTGTCAGTTTCATTTTTTCTTTTATCAACTTCTTGAAGTATCTTATTGAGTTGTGCATGATTTCAATTTGTTTTTATAAGTGTTTTTATCAAGATAAAAAATTCATTAGTAGGATTTATGTTTTTTATCATCAAAACATTGACTAGAATCTCCCTTGGTTCAACAAAGATAATTTAAATTGATGAAGTGAGGAGAAAAAGAGTGTTAGAAGGACGGTTCTCAGTTGCTAATTACCAATGGGAGAAAAAGAACCTTTATTATTGATTTTGATTTAGAAATGAGAATAACAGAGAGAGAAAGTTGTGGTGAAGAAGAGAGAAAGGATCAACTTCTACTTTTAAAGTCGATATATTGGTCGACCATTCTAGTATATTGGTCGACTATTGACTTATGATGATCAACCAATATTGCTGACCAAACCTATTACAAACTTACTAAAAGTTTTGGTTCATGAAGATTGGCTAAAAAGTATTAGTTAACTAATGAAGGATGTTGGTCAACCAACTTAATCGACCACTCTCTTAACAAACTCATTAAAAAGAAACATTCTCATATAGAGGAACATTGGTCGACCATAAGAGGAATTTGGTTGACTAATGTGACTATGTGATTTATCGAATATTCGACCAAATAATTAGAAAACTCACTAAAAAGCAAGGGGTATATTTTTTAGGACACTTGTTGACTACATAGAGGTATTGGTTAATCAAATTAAAAAGTTAAAAATTAATAAATCATGGGAAAATAAATTAAGGTAATGAAACAAAAAAAAATCAAAAGAGTCATTTTTCAAACATAGATTACATCATACCCAATTCTTGTATAATTGTGCAAAATCTATCCTCACTAGGTTTAGTAAAAATAGTAGGCAATTTATGTTATGTATCAATGAATTCTAACTCAATATCCATATTTTACATATGATCTCTAAGTCTAAGAACTAAGGTCAACACTATACTTAAAAATGTTCAATTCCTTATCCATAGCGTAAATCCAATATTCATGACTAAAGATTTAGATTCAATTTGATGTATAAAAATAAGATGTGAAAAATATTTGATACATGCGCTAATTATTACCTTTTGCTAAACTTTACCTATGATATGATTAGAATGATGATTCTTCATGAATTTTCAAACCATTAGAAGCATTTCATTCTTCTCATCTCTTACTTGGTTTAACAATTGGTTCTTTTGAAAAGCTTGGAGGTTATTCTTTGAGGTCTAATTTCTCCACATCCTACAAAATCATTAAGAAATTCTTAAAGGTAAGGTCACTAGATTGAAAGCAATATGTATAAACTCTTTCAAAGAAAAACTTCTTATTGGACATTCTATATGCTTTTTGAGAAAACCAAGAAACAAGGAGCTTTAAGCCCTCACTATTCATGTACCTTTTGTTCCTGTTTTGTAAAATAAAGTCGTCACTTTGTTTGGGTACCCTGAATAAACTTAGGCTTTGATAAATAGTCTCCTTCTTCTTTTTCAACCCACACTTTCAAAGGTTTAGATACTAACCTTTGTTTTATATTATTTGAATTCTTTTATGCTCTTAACATTTTTTTCAAGTTTTTCATTTCCTTTTTTAAACTTGGACAATGAGTGCCTGAGGCATCAACCTCCTTTTTTAATGCTTCATTCTTAAGCTTTAATGCATTTAAGTCATGATTATCAATAATGGCCACACTCTTAGATGCTTTGATCCTGTACAAATAAATTTTTATTTTTTGTATTCTCACTTATGTATGTATCTCAATTCTTCTGAGCTTCTTTTAGTTTGGAAGATAGTTTTTTCTTTTTTATGCTCATGATTTCAAGCCTCTCAACTAGTTTATTATACACCAAATCAACATCTACCTTTAACTTGCGAAAAGTATCAAGAATTTCTTTCTCCTCCTTTTCATTCTTAGATTTGGAAAATCTTTCAAGGAGGGGAAGGTTAGTGACTAATGCTCTAATTGACCATCTTGGAATGATTAGATTATTGTTGAGGAGTTATCACTTCTTTTTCTATTTCCCCCTCTAAGGCGTGGCCTAACTCTTTCCCACTTTATAATGTGATTGCACTTGCATTTTATTTTGGATTGAGAATAGGATACAAAGAAAATTGAATAATTTAATCTTTTTTTTTAAATTTTGAATGCTTGATTTTGTTTCCTATTGAAATTTTTATGAGTGAGCAATCAATGCTTTAACCATATGTTTATGAGACATATCAAGTTTTAAGGTGGGTTGTTGTGGTGGACCAAGTAAGCAAATTTGAAAATTTTAGAAATTTAATGACTTTGCTCTATAATTGAAGTTGTGGTAATCCCTTCATCCTGGGTTATAAGTGTTGGAGTAAGGATCATATTTCTTTTATGGTGTGCATGTAAATCTTCAACTATATTGTATGATTTTGGTTATCATCATGAAGTGTCACTCACATATTAGTTGGGTGGTTAGGAGCAGTATAAATCCTGCAAGTATTACTATATCTTTCCCATAGCCATTTGATGAACGAGAAAGGTTAAATTAAAAATTTATTATTCAAGATTAGACACATTTACCTCATTCACTCATCTTAAATATGAATCTTATTTAAAGTAAAATTGTTGACAATTTGCAGCCATGTTGGAGATCAAATATCTAACGGTTTAAGGAGTTTTATTCACTATGACACCTTCCTAGTTGTATCCATCATCATCCTTTCCATTGTAACAATGCTTCATAAAATTATTGGATGAGGAGTTATTCAAAAATCCTATACTGAAGGCAGCTTGCATATAATTGCTTGAATCTTTCTTAATATTCATAAAGGCTCTTAACATAATTTTTCTTTTTCCCACATATTTTTCTTTTTACTCTAGCAGCTCTTAAGGTAGGGAAGAATTTATCAAATAACAATTTCACCAGATTTGTCCATATAGATGGACCTACGACGAAGATAAAATCTTAAGCTTCCACTTAGTGAGAGTGGAAAGCACATAGATTAATTTTCTCCTTAGATACACCTCACAAATTTATATTTGAGCATATAAAATAAATATCGTTCAAGTTCTTGTGAGGGTCTTCATTCTCAAGGCCATAAAAGGTAGGAAACAAATGAATTAGACCATAATTAAGCTCAAAACTTACATTCAGTTTTGAATATTTTATATAAAGAGGTTGTTGAGTTAAATCTAGCATTGCTAATTCTCTCAAATTTTGACTTTTGATTAGTTGTGGTCGCTTCAACTTTAGAATCACTGGAGGATTCTATCAAATCAAATGTTGGTTCTTATAAAGGAGATAAAGAGGAAGATGCTTACTTAGCTTATTTGATTTCCTTTCTTAATCTCCTTATTGTTTTCTTGATCTCAAGATCATATTGAAGTTCACCAATATAAGAATTTACATAAGAGAAATAATTTTTCTTTGACATAAATCCCTGGTAATAGTACCAAAATTTGCTATGTGTCAAATCCAACAAATATAATCATATCCTAATCACAAATGAATTGTATATATCGATGACCAGAGTCAATTCCACAGGGACTAGTAAAGCTTGCCTTCTTTTCTAAGTTAACAAAACAAAATAGAGTGGGGTTTTAAGATGGAAATTGAAAAGAAAAAAAATAAATAAATCAAGAACGTAGTTTAGTCAAATCAAATAAACAACAAACATCTAGCCCAAGGTATAATTTTAGTTTTAATTTTTTGAATTAATTATTATTGCAAAAATAAACCTCATATTCCTTAATAAACTAGTTACAGTTCTTATCAAGCTCTATTAATCTATCTCTTTTTACTTCTTCGTTAACCAAAACATGCACCTTGATGAACTCTTTTATCAATAATCAACCTTAAACCAGCTCTTAGGATTTAATCGATTGAGAATGCTAGAAACTAGAGACCACTAATTCTAGCCAATTAACACACAAGCTCAGTTTATTTAGACTAAATTATATATCCATATAACATGAGTCAAATACCCTATATTGAAACCTATTGTTTTAGCATTAAACATTAGAATAATAAACAATTACAGATGTAATTTTTCCAATTATCAATATATTATTTTGATAATTGAACAATAGTTTTTTAGCAATTAGACAAAACAATAATGTTAATAATCTTAGAAGATATATAAACACTAACAAATAAAAGAGTAAATAAGATCTCATAACTCTTAAAGGATCAAACTTCAATTTACCTTTGGCTAGAAAAAAGAGAGTTTACTTATATAAACTCTTAAAGACAAGGTGAAAGAAAAAAATAAAGAGTGCAAAAAATAAAAACAAACCAAGAGGACAGGAGATGCATGGCTTCTCCTACACCTCCATCTTCTATATATTTTCAAACCCTATCTAATCTTCCTAAAAATAAGGGGTAAAATATAAGACCAAACTCAAATCTACTTCCAATAGGATTATCTTATCAAAACAAATCCTACCTAATCAGAACTAAATGAGCAAAAGAAGGCCTAAAAAATAACTAAACTAACTAATTCTAAAGGTACTTTAACTATTTAATCACATTTATTTACTAAAGCTATCATATCGAATAAGGCATTGTCATGCCTTATGTTTATACCACTTTTGAAAAATTTTTTTGTAGGCTTTTATCCTTTTTCAAACTCTACATCTTTGTTCCTTCTTCGTTAAACTCCACTTCTAATCTTATTTTGATCCAAATCCCCAATATAATTCCCAAAACACAAAATATATGATTATAATCCATAATTACAAACATTTTATCAATCAAAACATAGGGAATTAATATGAAATATGCGTACTTTATGCATGCTATCATATTATTATTTTTAAATTGAGAATATCCTAACTGGACATAAAATTTTAGAAATTTTAACGAAGTTAGTATTTGTTTGATTCAATTAGACGTTACTTTAAGATTTGTAAACTTTAAATTTCATCTTCTTAGGTTCAAAATCCAAAATTGCATGAGTTTGAATTTTTTATGTCAATGAATTTTGAGATATTCAAATGAGTTGTTCATGTGTAAGATAACATGATCTTTTTCCTAATTATAAAACATGTTAACTATTCTTAACTCTTTAATCAAACTTGTATCACTTATGTATAAATTTTTCATATCCTTTAATAAAATCAATTATTAAATCTTGTTGTTCATATGAATTAAATCTTGTTGTCCATCTTTCCCAACTCATTTTTATTTTTTAAAAATAGTTGCTTGCTTACCCTAATTGAATAGATAAATTAATATTAGTTTTGGACATAATTAGATGGAAAAAAAGTACCCTTTATCTCCTATATAGCCCTTCAGCTTTATTGATCCCCATAAAATGATATGAAAAATGTCCTTTAGCAAGAAATGATAATAAGGGATTTGTATGTGACTCAAATAACCATATATCTCATGATATCATAATAACAATATTATTTATATAGAGTCACGATATTGTTTTTATGGTGTCATACTATTCTTTTTATTAAGTTGTGGTATTGACATATTAATGTAAATATGTTACCTATTTGTATAGTGTGATAATTTTTGTATAGATTATTCATGGTATTCTTTTTATGTTGTGATTGCATCATTTGTACTCAAATGTGATGTTGATATATTAAAGTAAAAGTGTTACTTATTTATATAGTTTAAAGGTATTGTTTATATAGAGTCATAGTATTATTTGTATGGAGTCATGATACTGTTTGTATGGAGTCATGTATTCTTTCTACTAATTTTTGGTATTGGCATATTAAAATAGAGTTGTTACTTATTTGTAGTGTGATGATATCTTCTATATAAAGTTGTAATTTATTTGTATGGAATCACAATATTCTTTATATGTTACGATGTTATCGTTTATACTCAAATGTAGTATTACCATATCAAAGTAAAGGTGCTACTTATTTGTATACTATGATGGCAATTTTTGTATAAATTTATGGTATTATTTATATATCATAAACAACCTCTCTACCAGTTAGAAATAAGACTACATATTACTAGATCTTCCCAGACCTCGCATATTAATGGGACTTTCATTAAGTTTTTTTTGTTGTTATTGTATTATTTATATGGGATCATAGTATTGTCTGGGAGTTGTGATATCCATTATACTAAGTTCTGATATTGACATCTTAAAGTAAAAATGGTACTTATTCATATACTATGGTGGTATTTTTTGCATGAAGTCATCATATTGTTTGTATGAATTCGTGGTATTCTTTATATGTTATGATGGTATTATTTGTATTCAAATGGGTTATTGAAAAATTAAAGTAAAGATGTTACTTATTTGTATTGTGATGTTATTTTTTTGTATAGAATTGTGACATTGTTTGTATGGAGTCAAGGTATTGTTTGTATAGATTTGTTGTATTAATTATATAGAGTTATTTGTATAGAGTCATGGTATTCTTTTTAATCAATTGTGGTGTTGACATATTAAAGTAAAAGTCTTACTTATTTATATAATGTAATGGTAATATTTATATAGAGTCATAATATTATTGGTATAGAGTTATATGGTATTGTTTGTATGGAGTTATCATGTTTTTTTTCTTCTACTAAGTTAGAGTATTGACAAATGTAATTAAAGGTGGAACTTATTCTTATATATCAATGATATTTTTATGAAAATTTTCCCACCTATTTTTAGAGGGTATAAGGGATTTTAGAGAAATGGAGAGACTTTTAAAGAAAAATGGTCGATCTTCTTTTTCACATGATACTGAAAATTTAAATTTAAATAAAACATAGTCTAACACACAGTCATGTCAAAGATCTTGTCTAATTGGTGACTCAAATTGATTATTTTGGAAAAATATACACAATCTTATACACAGGAGTATCGCCAACCATGCTAACTGACAAAACCCTATGACCATAGTTTCTAAAACAATCATATTATATGCCATATTGCCCTTAACAATTAAGGTCAAATATGGTGTAGGATAAACGAATGTTATAACCTATTTTTCTATTTATTACTGTTGTGTGCTTTGACCGTAAATGCACAATGTAGTTGTAGCTATCTTATGAGGACTGAGGACTATAAACACTAGTGCTGATTGTATTTCTATTATCTAATCTAAATAAATGAGTTAGTAGATTAGAAAAAGGAAACTAAGCTAATCTAAACAATAAACAAGAGTTGATTGGCCAATATGGTAGATAAGGATAAATAGTCAATGGATAGATAAGATTTAGACATAGAATTCCCTAGAACTTTATTATGAATCTTGATTCAATAATTAATCATAGTTACTTGGGTCGATAAGAATTCATAAGTTACAACTAAATTCTCTTTCGAGACATATAATCCATATTCTTAAGTTGGTTGAAATCACTTTATAATCAAAACTCTTAAGAATGCACTAACTTATTTTGTAAATTCCTATGCTAGGATTCATTCTTAACTTATAAGGATCTCACAATTCTTTTTTGAGTAACCCATGCTTAACCCTCTTTATCCAAGTTATGATTTAACCATACATTTCATCTCTCAAATCTTAATTCATGAATCAAATAATTGAATCTTAAACTTTCGTTCTTTTAATTCAATCGACTATGAGAAAATGGATAAAATTTAAGAAAATAAGAAACTTTCATTAAACCAAAGATCAAATTAAAACATAATTCTATGGTTGATCACTTCTAAATATATAGCCTAATTTAGTTTATAATATAACAGAAAAAACATAAAGATCAACAAAGAAATAAGAGATAAGAATGAGCTTATGGTTTTTGAATTTTAATGCTTATTGGTTTATCTTAATAGGATTTTGCTTTCCTCTAAGATTGCTTCTTCATGATATGCTATTGAGTCTCCTTTCCCTTGGGACTAATTTTTAGTCCTATAGGCATCTTTCACTTCTTTCTTTTCTTTTTCCTCCTTTTATTTCATAAAACTTGAGATTTTATGTCGAACATGGGTCAAACATGATCTTACATTGGTGCTTGTAACTTTTAACACCCTTCTCAACTTCTTTTTCATAAAATTACCACCAGTATAGGTCTAACCCAACCCTATGTTGATCTAATATGCCCCAAAATTGGTCCCGTGTTGCTTTGTCCAAAAACACAGGTCAAATATAGCCCCATATTGGTCCTCCTATTCCAGAGCGCACCCTTATGTTAGTCCCCCTATTTTAGAACATAGGCCCATGTTGCTACCTCTATTCCAGAACACAGTTTATGTTGGTGCCATGTTTTGATTCCTTCCTCTAAGATCATCCCAAAATCATTCTAACTTAAACTTACATGGATCCATTCATTCTTCATTAAAGAGTTGGAAAAAGGCATGTACACAAAATATAAATCAAATGCACTATCAAATCCTATGTAAATAATTAAAAAAGATAAAAGCCTTTTAAATCATGCTAGAAACATAAAGTAATTAACTCTTACCACTAATATACCCGATTTGATATTCTTTTACTTATATACATAATATTCTTTACATATTGTGATGCTTTTTTTGCATGGACTAGTGATATGCTTCATATGTAGTTGTAACATCCCGGTACCTAGGGGAAGGGTAGAACAGTAATTGTAAGTGGACAGCGAAAGTTTAGAAATGCACTTGCATGTTTATGCATTATGTGACATACATATATTGTGAAAAATGAATTATTGCACATGAAAATAATTGTACATGCACTTATTGACATTCCCGGTATAAAAATAAGTGTGATTATTTTGAGAAATGT
>JAOSBL010000549.1:0-10481 GCA_027568915.1 Erythroxylum roraimae
AATAAATTGTTCAACACTTGATTAAACTATAATCAAGAAAATCCAACTACAAAGCATAAATCCTAACTAAGGAGTTCGTAACAATGTAGCTAAACATGAGTAACTACTCCCCTTTGAAGCCCATTAAACTCAAGCCATTGCTACATCTTCAAGAGGAAATGGTGCTTAGCCAAGCATTGCTTTGGGAGAGCTAACAACCAGAAACCCACCAAAAACATCCATGGTGGCAATTGATGATGAAAGAGTTGGCGACGAAAAATGGAATAAAGGTGATGGATGATGGTCGAAGTTGAGAGAGAGGGCGCCGAGTGTGGTGAATGTTGTGTACGTCTTGTTGTTTTCGGTTCTTAACCTAATTTGGTAGGTTTTTAAATGGAGGATGATTGGATCAGGTTACACAGTGGGTGATTTTTTCGAAAATGGTTCGGATTTTCAAAGGTTCGCTGCGGCGATGGATAAGTTTGCCGCAGTGAATTTTTCTCGAAAGGTTTTGCTTCATTGCTGGTCCCTTCGCCGCAGCACAATAATTAATCTTCGCTGCGGAGAACTTTTCCTGAAAGTTCAGCCTGAATTCCTTTGTATTTCGCCATGGCGACAGATCTACTTCGCCACGGCGAACTTCCTGTTGCGCCTGTTCTCTTGTTGACTTCACTTTAGCCTTCTTTGACTTTACATCTTCTTCTTGAATCCCTTCTCCTTGAGGTTCCTACAATGAACAATGGTAGTTTGCAGTATCAATTATTCTCAGAAAATTAATTAGTGCAATTAATACTAATTTATGACAATTTTTACTATCAAACTACATAAAATAAAAGTACACACTCAAGAGTCAATTTAAACACAAAATTTAGAAATAGGAGTCAAAAAGTTTAGTAAAAGTCATGAAAATGTCGCCAATTTATAATAAACTTAGGCTCAATCAATAGGCATTTTATAAAAGATTTCAGCAAGATTGCATCACCTCTTTCAAAGCTTTTATAAAAAGATGAAAATTTTGACTTTGATGATCCTTGTAGAGATGCTTTTGATGAGTTAAAATCCAAACTCATTTCTCCCCCTATTTTGGTTGCCCCTGATTGGAATTTACCTTTTGAGCTTTCATGTGATGCTTCTAATTGTGCTGTAGGAGCTATGTTGGGCCAATGGGAGGAGAAACTCGCAAGAGTCATTGCATATGTCTCGAAAACACTAGATCCAGCTCAAATCAACTACATAACAACTGAGAAAGAACTGTTTGCAGTAGTTTTCGCATTAGAAAATTTTAGGCCTTGTTTGTTAAATTCTCATGTGGCCATTTTTACTAATCATGCAGTTGTTCGCTATCTCCTCAAGAAACCACAATCGAAGCCCAGATTGATAGGGTGGGCCTTACTTCTTCAAAAATTTGATATTGAAACAAATGATCGACCTGGAGCGGCGAATCATGTAGCTGATCACTTGAGTAGGCTACCAAATGATAAATGGGGAGTGGACTCTTCTGAACTTACTTGCGATTCTTTTCCTGATTCAGTCTTATGTGCTTTAATTTTTAAGGAGTCCTGATTCACTCAGACTGGACTAACCCCTTCTCTTATGTCTAAGTCACAGGCCCAAAAGCTAAGGAGTGAAGCTAGGCGTTACATTTGGGATGCTCCTCATCTATTGCAAATGTGTAGTAACCAAGTCATCAGAAAATGCGTGCCTAGTGAAGAATTCGAAGCTATAATTTCAGCTTGCCATTCATGTTTGTGGTGGGCATTTCGGTGCAAAAAGAACATCTAGGAAAATTCTAGATTCTGGTTTTTATTGGCCTACCCTTTTTAAAGATTCCTTAACATTTTGTCGATCATGTGACAAATGTCAACGTTTTAGAGGTAAAAGGCATGAAATGACTCAGCAGCCTTTACTATTTTATGAAATCTTTGATGTTTGGGGCATCGATTTCATAGGTCCCTTTCCTCCATCCTTTGGTTTTGTGTATATCCTTTTAGCTATCGATATGTATCCAAATGGATAGAGGTTGTGCTTACTAGAAAAGATGATGCCCAAATGGGGTCTAAATTTCTTAAGTCTAACATTTTCTGTAGGTTTGGGATTCCAAAGGCTATGCTGAGTGATAGAGGAACACACCTTTATAATAGGGCAGTTGATAACCTATTTTCTAAATTTGGTGTCACTCACAAAGTCTCCACTGCATACCACCCACAAACCAATGGTCAAGCTGAAATATCGAATAGAGAGGTGAAGCATATCTTGGAGAAGATAGTTAAGCCATCAAAGAAAGACTGGAGCTTACGTTTAGAAGAAGCACTATGGGCTTATCGGACTGCCTACAAGTCACCAATAGGCATGTCTCCCTACCGTTTGATCTATGGCAAAGCTTGGCATTTTTCGGTGGAGTTGGAGCATAAAGCATATTGGGCAGTCAAGCGGTGCAACTTAGACTTGGAATCTTCTGGTATGGAGAGGAAGCTGCAGTTGCAAGAATTAGAGGAGTTGAGGCCAGAGGCGTACGAGAACTCTCGCCTTTACAAGGAGAAAACAAAGTTGATGCACGATAAAGTTCTCCTGAGGAAAAACTTCAAGGAAGGAGACAAAGTTCTGTTATTCAAGGCTCGTTTTACTTTTAAGCACGAAAAGTTCAACACTCGTTGGGATGGGCCATACATAGTCACTAAGGTGCACAATTTTGGTATGGTAGAGCTTTTACATGAAGAGACTGGAGCCAAACTCAAGGTGAATGTCCATCTATTGAAGCTCTACCATGAGAACCAGCAACCTCCGTAATTCTCAGGTTGTTTCTTTCCTTCACTTATTTACTTAATCTTGCTCTGTGATCGATTATGACATTTTCGGGTGCATTAGTTTGTTAAATAAGTGTGGGGGAGAAACTATTTCAGTAGGAACAGTAGCTTAGTTTTAGTTTAATTAGTAGTTTTTCAATTCAATAAGATTCCCTTTTAATTTTGTCTTCTGCTTTATTTTTACTGTGCTTATTGGCCTGATGTATGATGTATCTTCAAGCTTGAGGAAATTGATATGATTAATTGTGTTGCACTTTATTTTCTTGAGCTTATCTGATGCCTTATGACTTTGTATATGCACTTAAAGGTTACTGAGTACCCAGCTTGTGTCATTTGTTTGTCAATCATATTCCCATTTCTTTGTTGAACGTTTATGTGTGTCTTGTTAAGTTTCAGGTTAAACTCGTAGCGGTATGGATTCCTTCACCGCAGTGAAGCCCCGAGTATTTCTTAATGTTGTTTTCAGGTTAATTTCGCCGTGGCGTGGAATCCACATCGCTGCAACGAAGTCACCTTATTTCTTTTTGTTGCTTTCGAGTTAATTTCACCGCAGCGACCTTTAACTTTTGCCGAGGTGAAGGTCGAATCTACGCGAATTTTTACTTAGTGAGATTACCATTTTGCCCCTATTTGTTCTTAACCATTCGTATGCCCTATATTCTTTTCTGTCATTTCACACACTAAATCCCTAGTTACCCCTTCCAGCTCTCTTTATCTGTTTCCCACTCTCAATTTCGTCACGGCCATCCCCTCTTCTTCTTCTCGAATCACTCTCTCACTTGCAAGCCTTCTCTGCGCATATTCCCTCTACTTTTTGTAAGTATTTCTTTTCCTCTCTTTTTCGTAGTTTCTATTAATGTTTAGGGTAGACTAGTTGTATATTTCATTATCCCTTCCATTTTAGCTTTAGATCAATTTTGTCTAGGTTATTACTTCGGTTATCATTTTTAGTTCGATTTGTTAGTTTGTTTGATTTATATTTCTGTGTGCATTTTCTGCAGGACAATGCCTCAAACTAAGAACGCTACCCCTCTTAGTGAGTCTGATTCCTCCGATAGCTTTACCTTTGAGGAATTGCATGAGAAAGTAGATACTAGGACCTTTATTAAAAAGAGACCCTTTCCTTTAGTTCCATCCTACAATCCTTTTGTTCAGCAACTTGTTGCCTCTCAACTAACTGGCCTACTCCAACCCCGCTCTCAAGGCAATGATAAGTTTGTTTGCCACTTTTACACCTATGCCCGATTCCATAATACGATGGAACTTAACTTTCGTGGTATTAAGGCACCTAATGCATTCACTGTTGCCAGTATCCGTCGCCATTTTGAACTTCTTAACATTCTCCAATGCCGTTATGATCAGCTAATCCATAACTATCCAATGGTCGATGTTATTCGCACCCTCTGTCAAGACAGTGCAGAATGGCCTCAGCCACGCTATACACAACTTTACCTTAAACGCTCTAATCTACGACCCGAGGCTCATCCTTGGCTACATCTGGTTTGCAACAATATCGTTCCAACCACTCACCTAGCCTATGTCACCAAACAACAAGCCTTACACATTTACCTCTTAATGACTGGTCATCCGATCGATATAGCTGATGCTATCGCCTCCGCCCTTTATGACTCCATAAATGCTGCCAGATTTACCAATGCCATCACCTTCCCTCATCTTATCACCGACATTTTTTGAGCCCACAATTTCTTGGAGCTTGATAATGACAGTTATTTTGATCCGACCCCACTCTTTAAGTATGACCGTCTAAAATGCCCTACCATTCACCCACCACTTCACCTCCTACCTGTACATGATATTGGTGCAGCTCCAGCAGCTGATGCACTAGTCGAAGACGGCCCACCAGCCAAGGACGGCCATCCCGCTCAGGACATTCCTAAGCTTGTTACTTTACAGTCCCTCGTTGGCAAGATCGAAGGAATTTATGCGGATCTCTCCCACCTCCGCGTCACTCTTTCCCAAGAGATAGAACGACAAAAGGAGAGAGAGATTATGTATGATTGAGATAGGCTTTATCACCAACACATGGATGCGTTGATCACTAAACATTTTCATTTCCAGTTGCCATCTGATGAGGATGACCCGATGAGCGACGTTGGCACATCTAGAGCCGGACCGTCTAGGTCCGGGGCTGATCATCCTGCGGATTAGTTTGAGTCTTTTGCTGTTTTTGTCTTAGAGTAGTTATAATTTTTAGTTTCCAGTCTGTTGGATACTCAGTTACCTTGTTGTTCTTCACATGATTAATGGCCAGTTGTTTATTTGATTCTCATTGTGCTTTCCCCTGTGCGTTCTTGTTCAATAGCTCTACTGTTCCTTTTCACTACACAATTGTGTTTTGATTATTTCATAATTGAGGACAATATGACGTTTAAGTGTGGGGGAGGAAATCCCATTTTAGCATTTCTTTTTATGCATCATTTTTGGCTATTTAATTGCTTTTGGACAGGTCAATTGTGTGTTATTTTCCAACTTTTAAACTTGGTGATTGAGGTGAACTACATGTTTCTTCTTTTCTACCACATTTTGCTACGACGAACTTATGTTACGCTGCAGTGAAGCTGCTCATTTTCAGTGATGCGATGGAAAACTTGTGTTACACCGCGACGAAGTCCATTTCTGTCATAAATTAAAAAAACAAAAAAATAATAATCAATTCTATTTTAATTCCCTCTTTTCAATGGTTCTCCCAAATTAGATTCTTTATACCTCTGTGTTTTGAAGATTTTGTAAATTTCAAAGTTTCACATGTTTTTTTGGAAAACCATCCATGTTTTTTAAATGATAGTTGATTTTGGGCTAATTTCATTTTCAATGTTTCAATGGAAGTAAGTAAGGGTACGCTAAAAAGTAGCACTATACGTTTTTAAACCTTGAGATTGCTTAATTGAGATACTAATCTTGTTGGAAGGATATTTGGGCCTGAATTCTTTCATTTGTGTGTGTATCTGCTTAATTTCATATCTCTCTAGAACTTGTTTTAATTCTTGATCAAAGCTTGATGAACTAAAATTTTGTTAATATGATAGAGGTATTCTTTTCAAAACCTTCCTAACCAAACACAAACCCCAAACACTTAACCATTGCTAGCCCCTTTAAGCCATCTTTTTGAGTGCATGCATATTTCCATAATTGATGTAAATATTTGATCTCTAGTTTAAAAAAAAGGAAAGAAAGAAAAAGTTTAGAAGGCTTTCTTAAAAGAGAAAAGTTATTGAGAAAAGCCAAGAAAGAAAAGAAAGGAAAGAAAGAAAAAGTTCAGAAAGCTTTCTCAAAAGAGAAAAGTTATTGAGAAAAGCCAAGGAAGAAAAGAAAGTTAGAAAAAACCATTTTCTTTCGCGTCATTAATGTTCGTTTCATGTGGAAAATAATTATGATGCATGATACTCTTCTTTTTCTTCAATTTGATCCATTTCATTTAGCCTTCCATACATTACAATCCTGAAAGTCCTCTTGATTTTCAAAATTATAGTTCTTGTGGTGGAGAGATAGAATTATCACAAGCTTATGGTAGAGAATGGACTAAGCAGATTTTAGAGTGAAATTATCCCAAGGCAAGTGAGTTGAGAGTTAAACACGTTCCCTTGAGAGAAATCTCTTTTGCTCGATCTCTTGGATTAAATACTTATAATGTTTATTTTCTTAGCGTTCTTTCAGTTTGCTTTGGTTGATTTATGAGAAAGTGATTTAAATGATTTTCTACTCTCATTTTTAAGCATGGTCAGTATTTTCTTTTGCACTTGTGTCTCTTTGACTTTTATAAGCTTTGTCCAGGAGTAGAAAGGTCTAAGTGTAGGAGAATTTGAATGAACCCAAGTTTTCTATATTATTTGATGATAATTTCATGGTTTTTGTTATACTTTTTGGCTCATATTATCGAATATTGTGCTTAATTTAGCTCATGAGTACTTGTTTTGAGTTAATATGGTTTGAAGGTAAAATTGTCACAAATAATTAATAATTGCACTCAATTGATTTTTAGGACAATTGATACTGCAAACTATTATTTTTCATTGTAGGACATTCAAGAAGTAGAGCCAAAAGTGAAAACTAAGAAATTCAAGAATACAAGTCAACAAGGCAACAAGCAAAGTTTGCCACGGCAAGGATAATGTTTCGCCGGGGCGAAACCAGAAAATTTTTAAAGAAACCTTTCGGTAAAAGTTCACCGCGACGAAATCACAAAAACTCCAGCAAAACCTTTCGGGGAAAGTTCGTTATGGCGAACTTATCCTTTCACCGCAGTGAAACATTCGAATCAACACCAGGCTCGAACCATTTTTGAAAATTTAACTTATTGCGTAAACCTGATCCAGCAACTCGTTTTAGAGAAATCCTATTTTGGGATAAGTTATAAAAGCATAAGGGGGGAGCCGACAGAAAGAACATCATCATTTATTCCATCTTCTTGTCACCCACGACTCCATCGTTCTCTCATATCCCTCTCATTTTTCTTCCATTTTTCACTGTCAACCTCTACCATGGGTGCCTTTGATTCCTTCCCAGTTGTGAAGCTTCCGAGAGCTATTCGTGGCTAGGTGTTTCTTTCCTCTTGAAGATGTAGCAATGGCTAGAGTTCAATGAGCTTAAAAGGGGAGTAGCTTAATCTATGGTTCACTATGATTTATGAAATCCTAGGTTTATGATTTGTAATTTGTAGTTAAGTTACTTGATTATAGTTTAATCAAATGTTGGATATTTATTATGTGTAGTTCGATTGGTTGATGTAAAATTTTGAGCTTAAATATATGAAGTCTCATATATGTCTATTTGTGTTCTTGTTGATTCTCTTTTATCTTGCATAGTTGTGTTTGATATTGAATTGATTCTAGATTTCAATTGACTTGTTGCATGGACTTATCCACTACACACACTAAGAGCATTTAACAGGGTTTTAAGAAATGGAGTCCTATTGATTAAAATCTTGGACTTAAAGAGTTCTTTAAGGTTTACTAATTTGAAACTTAGTGATTTCCACTCCCATCAAAATCAATTTCGAACTATGATAGCCAAAGCTCATTTTCAAAAGGATTCTATCACTTTTGATCATTTGTTTTAATCTTTCCGTTTTCTATTCCCAAAAATCCAAAAATACATTTTACATACTTTTTACAATTTAATTTAGTGCAGTTAATGCTTTCAAAGATCAAAACCCCCTTTTTTACCCAATTAGCTTGATTTCGTGACACATAGGTTAACTTAGGTCCATTCATTTTAGGTTCCAATTAAGTGAAACGACCTGAGGTTGCACCCTATATTGCAATCCTTGGATTATTTTTTATTTGACCTCTAAGGGCTTAATGAATTAATAAGGTATGAATCACACATATGATGATAATGAACCTTTGAATGATCCATCTAATGAATATGTTGAAATTTCATCTGGAGAGGATGAGAGCTGAAGAGGAGCCAGATTTTGATTCTTATTCTTCAGAAAATGAAGATGATTGCAATTTACAATTAAGTTATGATAGCAATTAATTTGTATTTGCATTTGAATATTTTATTCGACAAAGAAGATTATTTCCTTTTCAGAAAATTATGTCAAATATTGAATTCAAATTCTTAATCAAGGAATGTCGACATGGCGTTTAGTTCTGGATGGTAGTAATTCATTCCGTTGGGAGGAATGTGGCAAAATTGTCCTTACCGAAGGAATAAACGATGCATCAAAAATCTCCACGTCAAACACTAATGACCATTTGCCTTCCATGGCCGATCTTCTGCTTCAAGGTGTATAGTATCATTTGAACAACGTCACTGTCCTTATTATGTAAATCTCATTTGCTTTTATGAAGCTATTATATACATTGACATTTAATGGTATATACTACATATTGTTTTAAGCTTGCTTGAATCTCGAAGATGACATGTATGCCGATGGAGGTAGGAGTAATGTCACAACGGTCCATAAAGGATTAGGGAAATCGGTTTCTTTGAAAAAGTCGTCAATTCTATAGAGCTCGTCTGGACATTCATGTATGTATGTCGCTCTAGTGTTGGTTCGGTTAACGATTATCTAATCTGACAATATCTAAGTTCTATACTAATTGTGTTGTAGGTAAACCGTTTCGTACTGGTACTTCATCTAGAGAGTTTGTCTTCCATACAGGTCATCTAGAGAGTTTGTCTTCCATCTTAAATCTAGCAACTCATTCATTGTATCCTCTATAAGTTTAGCAATAGCGGAAACATTGTTGCAAGAAGGTGTTGAAAACCCTACACGTGAGGGAAGAACTTTCACTGTTTCCATTGGTGTGTTCAAACATGCCAGGACCCTTCTCGAGAATCCAGACATCGGAGACTCATTTACCTTTACCGACTCTCATGTCACTTGGAATCCAAGAAAACAATTATATCATTGTGATTTATCGATGCAATACACTAAACTTAGCTTTAAACTAATTATATTATTGTTATATGACTGTAACAATTATTCTCATAATTGAATTCAATGTTTGTACTTCAATATGATATTTAACAAATCGCCTTATTTTCTTTTGCGTATATTGAATTCAAATTCAAATTCTTATATTTCTAGAAATTTCAATAAACTATAAATTTCAGGTAGAAATATGGGACCAAAGAGACAACGTGATGTAATGTGGCCCAGGTTCAGACGCATGTTCAGAGGTACTTACTGTGAAGGTGGACCATCACTGTCTCTATCTACAACTGAATCACCACCTCCCCCTCCAGGCCCTATAGTTGCAGATGAGCCATCACCTGATACTCCTCATGCTACGCCATCCACCACTCCTACATCATCCGCTACCCCTATAGAGGATGAAGGAGATAACTTCCAGCCTGGAGTTGAGGGACCTAATGTAAGAAAGTACATAACAATTGTCAATAATTTATAAGTGAAATCGCATGAAACACTATATATGTTTATAATTAATTTATAGGTTTAAATTTTTGCAAATGGAATAATATTATTTGTTCTTATATTAGGCTAATTTTGTCTGGACCGTGTTCCAGAAACATGACATATAAATTTAAGGAGAGGATTGATGCTGAGGGTTATGTATGGAAGAAAATCTCTCATGCTACAAAGACATTTTACTTTCAGGAGTTTGAGGTACAATATAATTCATTTTTTCTTTTTTAATTGATTTGTATACATTAATTAGATAAAAATTATTACATTATAAGTTATCAAATTTTTTTCATTTTATTTCAGTAAGAATTTTTCTGGGATTATAGAATCGACATGGTCATACGTAAAGTATGGGAGAGGCGAGCTTGTAAACGTTATCGCGACTTTATTGGTGTGATATACAAGGCTGGTGTACGACTGTCTTATATTTCTAAGAAAATATGGACTCATTAGAAGGAATATTGGACATCACCTCAGGCGATGTGCATCTCAGGGCGTAACTCGAACAACATACATGGAGGCCCAGGGGGATACAGCCTTCCCGTACATATGGGAGGATCAATTACCCACCACGAGCATGCAGAGAGACTTGTAAGTATCTAAAGTTTACACTTATATTCTAATTGGTTTACAATTGTTGTATTTCAATTTATATTAATGTGTGAATGTTGGAATGAAAATATGTGTATTATGGATAATGATCATGGTATAAATGTCTGGTGTCATATATGGCTGTGTTGAGTTATTTTCTTTATTCAACAAGGGGTAAATATCATAAAAATAGAGGAGACTCTGCCGAA
>JAOSBL010000595.1:0-10478 GCA_027568915.1 Erythroxylum roraimae
TCATATCTTGAATCACCATTCAAGACCATTTTACTCATCCTTCGGATCTCCTATGTGTGCGACACATTAGGTTCCCGGTTATATTGGTTATTTGAATTAACACTTAATTCAAGTAAGTCAAGAGCGGTATCTATCAACACATCATGACCTCTAATTGACCGAAAAGTCAGTAGTTTGACTAGGAACCCTTCCATACGCAATGTTGCCATGCAATTCATCCTTTCACCATATATACCCCACTTGGTTTAGAGTATGGTCAAAGTGTCAACTCCCACTAGACTGACTATATCACATCTAGTCCAAGTGATATTAGATCTTGTCTTGAAGATCTCATTACTCTATGTATCATTCAAGACTATCTTTATGACACATATCTCTCTGACCAGATGATGGCAGGATTGAGACAGAATTAGCCAAAAGTCCTTCACAAAGTTTGTAGGATTTTCTGTAAGCTTTCCAGTGATATAAGATACAAAATGATTGGATAAGTGGTCACTGAGTTATGATCAAAACAGTGCCAGAAGGTCAGATTTGGATGCTGCTTAAAAAATGGTTGAGAGAAGATGAAAGTTTTGGAGAAACTCACAAACCCAAATTTTGATAGTTTAGGAATACTAAAAACTCTAGAAACTCATAACAAATTGGAGCTGGAAAGTCACAATTTTATTTGTAATATATCTGAATCTTCAAAACAAACACAAACGGACCTATATATGGAAAGTTAATAAGAATTTGGGAAGCCACATTAAAATCGACAACTCAAAAATCCTTGACATTCCAAAACAGATTATAAACATAATTAAGCATTCCTTAAATAGTCTTTAAATAGAGTAGCAAATAAAAAAATGGCAGCTTTAAATGAAAATAAAAATGGAAAGTAGTAAATATAGTCTGAAAACTGTTTAAGTGAATTTCCAGACTTTTTATCCAATAAGACAACACCCAAGCTTAGTTTTAAGCTTCTCCATGGGCTGGACGAGCATGTTTGATGAGGCTTCTTGGGCTGGTTCGTTGGCTGCATTTGCTTCAAGTGTGAGTAAGGCTTTTACAAAACCAAATGGCTTGGCATGGACATGAACTTGCATGATAAAACCCAAATCAATGTAGTCGTCAAATTCTTCTTATTTGGCTAGCTGATTCACTTGATCTTCACTAAATCCTATGCTTGCTAAATCTTCAAGGGCCTTAGATGATGGCCCACCATCATTCTCCCCTTTTTGGAATGGATCTGCATTCAGCTCCTTATATTGCTCCCCTTCTTGGAAATTTTCATCTTGGACTGGGCTGGTGGCTTCTTTAACAAATGGGCTCAAATCTTGGATATTGAAAGTGTTGGATATTCCATATTCTTTAGGCAGATCGATCTTGTAGGCATTTTCTCCAATTTTCTTCAAGACTTTGTAAGGACCTTCAGCTCTATTACTAAGCTTATTCTTTCTTTTGCTTAGGAACCTCTCTTTTCTTAAATGTACCCACACTGAGTCACCCTCCCTAAACTCTACAACCCTCCTAAATTTTTCTTGTCTCTTATAATCCTCATTGTGTTTTAGAATATTCTCTCTTTCCCTCCTATGTAACTCAACTATTTCTGTTGCTCTAGACTCTCCCTTAACATTACGAGGCCCACTAGGCACAATTGGTGACAAATCTAAAGGACTCAATGGGTTGGCTCCATAAACTAACTCAAATGGGTTGAATTGTGTGGTTTTAGACTTGGATGAATTGTAGGCAAACTCGGCTTGAGGTAAAAATTGGTCCCAATTTTTTTCCCTCTTAAAAGACTTATAAGAATGTTTCCAAGACTTCTATTGAGTATCTCGGTTTGACCAGCTGTTTGAGGGTAAAATGATGTACTAAACTTTAATTGTGTCCCTAATCTACCCCATAACACTCTCCAAAAATGTCTCAGAAATTTGACATCCCTATCACTCACAATTGACCTAGGCAGCCCATGTAATTTGACCATATCCCTAAAATACAACTCCATGATATGTGAAGCATCCATAGTCTTAGTACAAGGAATAAAATGGGCCATTTTAGAAAAACGATCAACAAATACCATAATATAATCAAACCCCCTTCTAGTCCTAGGTAACCCCAAAATAAAATCCATCCTTGCATCCTACCATGGCTTGTTAGGAATTGGAAGTGGAGTGTATGGACCGGTTGGTTGTGAAGTCATCTTTGCACGTTGACAAGTGTTGCAAGCTTGAACTAGTCTCACCACATCCCTGTACAACTTGGGCCAATAAAAGCTTTATTGGGACAGGTTATACGTTTTGTCACGGCCAAAATGCCCAGCCAAACCTCCTCTATGAACTTCCCTCAAATGGTTTCTCTAAGTGAACATCTTGGAATGCAACAAGAATTTCCCTTGAAAAGAGAGCCATTATGTTTAAAAAAATCTCCATATGCTCCTTGGCCACATTGCTTCCATATCTCCCCAAAATCAGCATCACTTTCATAGAAAGCCTTTATATCATCAAAACCAACAACTTGAGCTTGCAAAGAATGCAACAAAACATGCCTTCTAGAAAGTGAATCTGTAATCACATTTTTAGCACCAGGTTTGTGTTTCAAAACGAAATCAAATGTTTGGAGATATTCCACCCATGTAGCATGCCTCTTATTCAAATGTGATTGACTTTGAACATACTTCAAAGCTTTATGATCAGTAAACAACACAAAAGGGGCAGCCAAAAAATAATGACTCCAATGATTCAGGGCTCTCACTAAAGCATAAAATTCTAGGTCATAAGTAGAGTAATTTCTTCTAGCTTCATTTAGCTTTTCACTAAAATAAGTTATAGGTCTTCCCTCTTGACTTAGAACAGCCCCAGTTCCCACTCCACTTGCATCACTCTTTAACTCAAAAGGTTTATCAAATTTTGGTAAGGCTAGGATAGGTGTATTGATCATGGCTTTTTTTGAGTGTGTTAAAGGCAATGGTGGCTTGTGGTGTCCATTTAAACTTTTCTTTCTTCATATAATTAGTAATAGGGCTAGTAATTGTGCTAAACCCCTTAACAAACTGCCTATAGAAAGAACAAAATCCATGGAAACTTCTAATCTCAAACAGGTTTGTTGGTATGGGCCATTCTAGAATTGCTTTGATTTTGGAAGGATTCATGTTTATCCCACGGTTTGTAACAATAAAACCCAAAAAGGAAATGCTATTTGTACAAAAATCACACTTCTCCAAATTAGCATACAAACTCTCAAGGTCTAAAACTTCAAACACCAATTTCAAATGCTCAATATGTTCTTCAACATTGGGGCTATAAATCAAAGTGTCATCAAAATAGAAAAC
This sequence comes from Erythroxylum roraimae, assembly GCA_027568915.1. Lineage (NCBI taxonomy): Eukaryota > Viridiplantae > Streptophyta > Magnoliopsida > Malpighiales > Erythroxylaceae > Erythroxylum > Erythroxylum roraimae. The sequence goes on from JAOSBL010000595.1 coordinate 3,311, forward strand.
AACAAATTTATCAAGGAAAACTTTCAATACCTCATTCATGAGCTTTATAAAAGTGGATGGTGAATTAGACAACCCCATGGGCATAACAAGCCATTCATGTAGCCCCTCTTTGGTTTTGAATGCGGTTTTCCACTCATCACCTTCTTTCATTCGGATTTGGTGGAATCCATTAGCCAGGTTAAGTCTAGAAAAAACTTGAGCTCCATTGAGTTGATCAAGCATGTCATCTAACCGAGGGATAGGATATCTATTTTTTTATGGTGATTTTATTAATATACCTACTATCAATGACCATTCTCCATTTGCCATTCCTCTTGGGTACCTCAAAGGCCGACACCACACATGGACTTGTGCTTTCTCATATAAAACCCCTATCAAGCAACTCATCAATTTGTGATTGTAAAGCTGCATGCTCCTTAGGATTCATCCTATAGGCTACCTTATATAGAAGAGTAGCTCTATAGAAAAAATTTATCTCAAGTTGAATTTTTCTCAAAGGAGGCAGTCCCTTAGGGAGAGTTTTTGGAAAAACCTTTGAGAATTCGTCAATTAACAACTGAAAAATTGGTGGCATAACCATTTTAGGTTTATCAACATCTTCTACTTCAAGAGAAATATAGGCTAATAGGCTTTGCAAAATCACACTCTTCTCTTCTATAGAAATCATTCCTACAGTTCCAACTTCATTCTTCTTTCTCAACCATTTCAGCTCAAGTGGTAGCAAGGTGAATTTATGGCCATTTTCACAAGTGAGTAAGTATTAGCTCTCCCCTAATGGCTCACATCTCTATCATAGAGCCATGGCAAGCCCAACAAAAGATGACAAGTTGTCATCAGCACAACATGGCACCATATTTCATCTTTATACTTCTTGATTGAAAAAGGAACTAGACATCTTTCTGTCACCTTGATTTCATGCTTTGTATTAAGCCAAGAGAACTTGTAAGGATGTCATAAAGGCTCAATTTTGAGGCCAAGCTTGTCAACCATCTTGTTTGAGACTACATTTTCACATGCACCTCTATCTATGACTACCTCACACAATTTGCCTTTTGATAAGCATCTTGTATGAAGTAGAGAGTTCCTCCTCCAATCTTCATCTTCATTCTTTTCAACACTCAACATTTTCATTAACACTAAGAGCTCTCCATCTAATTCTCCATTACACATTTCTTCCTCCAAATTGTCATCATCAATCGGCTCTTCACACACACATCTTCTTCACCTATCTTCAACAACTCATGGTCAATTTCAATAGCTTCTTGAATGGTGATGATTTTGGTTGTGGGTCATTCGGATTGGAAGTGTCCCAATCCCTGACATTTGAAGCATCTTTGGTGAGTTTTTGGGGTTTGTGGGTTGTAGTTTCTTAGGATAGATTTTTGGGCAGATTGTGGGCTAGCATTTTGGAATCTAGGTGTGTATGGGTTTGATTTTTGTGGTATGGTGCTAGAGGAGCTCGGTTTGGTGGTGTTTGTTGTTGTGAATGGTGTTTTCAAAGAATGCGGTGAGAATTTGGATGGGAAAGATTGTCTCCAGGCTTGTGCATGTTTCAGGTTGATTTCGCTTTGCAAAGCAAGTCTTTTAACATCATAAAAACTGTAATACTTATACATGTTCACCATATCAGAAATTGTAGTTTTGAGGCCTCTAATGAAATGAGCAATAACAACATCATCTTCCTCTTTCAAATCACACTTCAACAGTAACTTTTCAAACTCTTCTATGTAGCCTTCAACTGAATAACTACCTTGCTCTAAATTCATCATTTGATTCAACAATCTCTGTTTATATTGGGGAGGCATGAATGTTTCTTCTAATTCTTCCCTCATTCTACTCCATGTAGCAATTTTACTCTTATTTTCTCTAATTCTTTTTTTTCTGAATATTACCCCACCACAACGAAGCATAAGCCCTCAATTTTGTAGACACCAATTTCATTTTTCTCTCTTCACTAACATTTCTCAATTCAAAAATTCTATCCACGATATACAGCCACTCAAGAAATATATCTGGATTCATCTTAACTTCAAATTCTAGAATTTCCACCTTGAAATTGTAAAAATCATCTTGTAGCTTTTGAGGATGTCTAGCAACAATCTGACCACGACCTAGACCACCTCTCCTGCCACTTTGTCTCCCTCGCGGCTCATAGTGATCACCATAATCTTCCTCATAAGTGTCTTCCTCGGAGTCTCCATCAACTACTTCAATAGGAAGGTCGTTGCTAGGAGAAGACTATGGGAACGTCCTCTACGAGGCTGAAAAGCAAACTTTTTGGCTTTCAAGGTTTCATTTTCAAGTCGAAGTGTTTCTAATTGGTGTAACAACTCCTCCTGGGTTAACGATGAATGTTTTTGGCTATCTTGTGACATGATGGGAAGGGTTGAAAAACCTAAATTTGATACCACTTGATGGCGAGATTAATGAGTTTGGGATTGATTTGTTTTAGGCTGGAAAAAGGAAGGGTAAAGGTTACGACAATTTGAACACATTTGGCAAACGTATGGATTTTGGGATCAATTTCTGGGAAAAACTGACATTGAATTGGCTAGCAAGTCCTTCACGAAGTTTGTAAGATTTTCTGTAAGCTTTCTAGTGATATAAGATAAGAACTGATTGGATACGTGGTCGCTGAGTTATGATCAAAACAGTGCCAGAAGGTCAGATTCAAACGCTGCTTAAAAATGGTTGAGAGAAAATGAAAGTTTTTGGATAAACGCACAAACCCAGATTTTGATAGTTTAGGAATACTAACAACCCTAGAAACTCAGAACAAATTGGAGCTGGAAAGTCACAATTTTATTTGTAATATATCTGGATCTTCAAAACAAAAACAAACCAACCTATATATGGAAAGTTGATAAGAATTTGGGAAACCACATTAAAATCGACAACTCACAAATCCTTGACATTCCAAAATAGATCATAAACATAATTAAGCATTCCTTAAATAGTCTTTAAACAGAATAGCAAATAAAAAAAAGAAAATGGCAACTTTAAATGACAAAAAATGGAAAGTAGTAAATATAGTCTGAAAATTGGTTAAGTGAATTTCCAGAATTTTTATCCAATGAGACAACACCCAAGCTCGGTTTTGAGCTTCTCCATGGGTTGGATGAGCATGTTTGATGAGGCTTCTTAGGCTGGTTCGTTGGCTGCATCTACTTCAAGTGTGAGTAAGGCTTTTACAAAACCAAATGGCTTGACATGGACATGAACTTGCATGATAAAACCCAAATCAATATAGTCGTCAAATTCTTCTTCTTTGATCCGCTGATTCACTTGATCTTCACTAAATCCCATGCTTGCTGAATCTTTAAGGGCCTTAGTTGATGGCCCACCATCATTCTCCCCTTATTGGAATGGATCTGCATTCAACTCCTCATCTTTCTCCCCTTTTTGGAAATCTTCATCTTGGGCTGGGCTGGTAGCTTCTTCAACAAATGGGCTCAGATCTTTGATATTGAAAGTGTTAGAATTGGGGCAAGAGATAGAATATCTCTAGTATGATAATTGGACTAGTCAAGGGGCTTTAATTCATAATCAGTTCACTAGATCATTGCTAAGCTTCAATAGATAATTAGAAATGACAGTTAGTTGCTTTCCTCAGAAGAACTAAGACTTTTGCCCATTTCCCAATACATAAGTCTCAGGGAGAATGATATATAATTATGAAGATGGAGTTCCTGTATCAGAAACGTAACATCCTGTTACTTATGATAAGGTTAAAATAATATTTACAAGAGGTTAATGAGAAATTAGGAAGCATAATTCAAGCTTATGCATGATGTGGCATACAAATACATGAGAATATTGATTTTTGCACATTAATATGGTTGTACATGCATTCATTGACATGTCCCGGGGTATGAAAAATGTTAAGTAAAAATGATGTGAATTGTGATTTGGTATGTATTGAATTTTGGTATGATTGGATTTCAATTAGTGAATTGGAATTGATTGTGATTAATTAGGAGAGTGATGAAATAAAATGTAAATTTGGACTATGAAAAATGTTAATTGGTAGTATAAATTGATACATTAAGCTTTAAATTGAGTGACATTTGGCATAGTTAAATATGTGACAAATGGACTAGTAATTAAATGACAAATGGGCCAATTATTGTGTGACATGTAGACTAATTATAATGAGACATATGGATTGATTAATTGGTGACTAATGGTAGTATCTTGAGTTGATTAGTGACAGCATCTTGATTAGGCAAATGTAAGACATGCCTTAGGATAAGTGTTGTGCTTTAATGGTGACACCTAGCATGTTTGAAGCAAATTCTAGCAGCAACATTTCTACTGTTTCCCTCATCTCTCTTCACCGAAATTGCTTCAAACTTTTCTTTGTATTCTAGTCTTTGCCCTAGCTAAATTGGTACACGAAATTCACACCTTAACCTCTCACAAAACAACCAAGAAAACTAGTTGAAAGCTACCTTCATCTTGCTATCCAAAATCAACTTGTTTTCATCTTAAGTTGGTGATGAATTTTGCTTGCATGGAGACTTGATTTATTTTGAAGTTTGAGCTGAATTGAAAGCCTAACATGTAAGTGATAATTTGAGTTTTATGGCATGTCAAATGATATAAGAATGATGATTGAATTGGAATGAAATGTATGTGATATTGGTAAAGAAGAATTGCTGGAACATGTTAGTTGTAATGTTTTCTCTGAACATCCTCTATTCCTTTTGTTGTAACTTCTTCTCTTGACATCCAAATGACATGAGACTTGAACCAATAGACTCATAACACATTTTTCTTCACTCCACCAAAATTTATGAACATAGGAATCCATTTGGAAAATATTGAGAGATAAATTTAGGATAAAAATGGTGAGTGTATTGGACTATTGTTAACTGGAATGATTTCACTGATCATGCTTCGGTATTTTGATTATATCTTGATTTGTAGTTATCCAAATGAGATTATTCTTGACTTAAATTGAACTAGAGACATTTGGATACAAGTGTTCAGAAGAAATTGAATTTGAATTCTGTCCTTAAGGGTCTTGAAATTTAGCTTGAAAGTGAGTCTTGGCTTAGGCTGTCGCACTACCAGTGACAAAAATCATGTCCTATTGTTATCGAATGAACTGTATTGATGTAGGCTGAATAAGATAAAGTTGTCTTCAAAAAAGTTGTAGCTTATTCTCTTAGCCTTTAAATTGGTATAAAGTTTGTAATTTTTGGATATTGTAATTAAGAGATATGAGTTGTACAATTTGAATGCATGATCATGCCCTAGCCAAAATTTCAAATGTACCCAGTTTGTAGTATTTTGAGCATAACTCATAGGATAATGAACCAAATTGTATGATCTTGGTGTCATTAGAAACTTAAGACTTGGGAGAACAATCTTCTAGGAGAAAGTGTTATGAAATTACTTCATTTTCCTGATGAGAATAATCATGTAAAGTGGACCCGAAAGTACGTTTTTAGACAAATCTGGATTGATCAATTGGGTATTGATTTAAGAATGAGTTTTGTGGCAAGAATATGATAAGGAACCTGGAATTGTCATTAACATGCATTGTATGTATTCAGTATACATGAATGTGCATAAATGAATTCATAATTGTGCAAAATTTGATATGTGTATGTATTATATGTTATAGAGGAGCACATTGAGCGCCATCATCTAGACATTACCGGAACTTCAAGACAATAGCTTTCTGGAGCGATTTGTGAGTAACCTAAATGTGTGACCTCGATTTAGAAATGTGTTCTGTTCATAATATTTTGATTAAACTTGATTTTTCTATATTGATTGGATATTGATATAATTGTGATATTGATGATTCCGAATAATTGCTTGTTCGAGGAGATTGATATTCGGGACTATATTGGGAGTGTTTATGATTTGAATGTGAATTTGATTGTATTGATTCCGGACATGAAGGTTCAAGGTATTGATTGATGAATGTGATATTGAAGTGTTCCTTATATGTGAATTTGGACTGACTATGTGTTTACTCAATATGTTTGTTAAACGTCGGGCTAAGGTCCGATGATAATTGTGATTTAAATTGTGAATGATTGATTGAATATGATAAATGGGAATGGGAATGGATTGAGATTGAGATTGAGATTGAGATTGAGAATGATTGAAATAATGATTGATTGAATATTATTGTGATGCATTTCATACATGAATGCATGATCAGATAAAGATAGTTGTGATATGAGTAGCCATCGAATATGAGCTTAAAGCTCTGGAATGTGGTATAGAGCCATAGGCTCGATATGTATGATGAGCTTTGTATCCACAACGGGTAAGGGGTAGTATTAATGAGCCTAATATCCACAATGGATACGGGACATTTTAGGCACTCAGTCACGACAACGTAATAATTGAAAGTGGGTCATATGAGCATTGCATATATACTTATTAAGTGTGATTGACTGATTTAATTGTAATATGGATATGTAATTAAATGAGATTGGGATATATGAAATATATGATATATGGTGCAATATGATAAATGGAAAGTTGTGAATTATGTGCTTATATGATTTGATATGTGATATGAATTGGGTGAAACATCGAGGATGGTTACATCACTGAGTTTGCAAAACTCATCAAAATTGCAACGTTGATATTTCAGGTCCGAGGGAGGACATTAGAGACAGACAGACTCTACGAGAAGATTAATTCTTGTACTTTTGTCAAGAAATAGCTCAAAGGTTGGTCAGCTGAGACTAAAGGATTGATTAGTAGTTTTTGTACAATTCTTCTTTCAAGCAGTGTGTTATGTATAAGGTTTTGACATTGTATATATTCGGATGGTTTTGTAAATCACGATGTATAGTTGGCTTTTAGGAAATGAAATGAGGAATGTAGTTTGGTTTTAAAATTGATGATGTTTATGTATAATAATTGATGCCATGATTAAGTTGGATATGTGTTTGCTCTAACATGTCATTATTATAGGTTATGTACTGAAATGTCCACAGGGTGTTCCAGTATGTAATCTATGGTAGTGGGGTGTTACAAGAAATCACTAATAGGCAAGCTAAATGGTTGATGGTGTTGGATCGGAAATGAAAACATGCAATATTTAGTTAAACGGTGGATTTCAAAAACTTTTTTAGAAATCATAACGCAACGGAAGCATGATAATCAAATCAACATGTCAATCCATACATGATAC
>JAOSBL010000671.1:0-10472 GCA_027568915.1 Erythroxylum roraimae
GTATAATTTCCTGTGACCACCGAAAAATGTCATACCTCATTAATTTGATGTCACTAAAATTATTATTCACTGCTCTGGTTTTAATGACATCAGTCTCAATATCAATTTATTTCGGTGTACCGGGTAAACTAGATACTGGGTGTTACATTTTATTTAGACAAGAACTTTGTCCTCCTCCCACGTTTCATTTCTTTCTCTTTTTCCTTCTTCTTCCTTCTCCTTTTGTTTTAGGGTAGAAAACCTAGTCCAAGCTTATAAACAAATTTTTATCCCAATTTCGAATTCTCTTATATTAAGCCTTTCATTTGTTACTATAAATTTACATACAAGTTAACCTTATATCTCTATTTTCAAAATATATTAAGTTGGTAAGGTTGGATGAATCTTTTAATATTGATCATACTTAGGCAAGTCTCTCTTAATAATGAAGGTCAACTAATATCAAGAAAGTATGAAAAGATACTAGAAAATAATTTGTTAAAGGTTATTATTATAAAGGTAAGCAAATTGAAGCACCTTTAAATCCATAAACTTTAATTAATAAAAAATTAATTAAAACTAGTGATTTCCAAACATTTTCCTTTTTTCTTTGAATGATCTGGAACTAGAAATCCTAATTATATAACCTAATCCTCATAAAATTCTCATAAAATAACCACCTTCACCATCCCCTAAAATAGGACAAACTAATAGTTTACCTTAGAATCATCTAGATTCAATTGACCAACTCGAATGCTCTTCTAATTCAAACTCTAATATGGTTGACAAAGGATCTAGGAGTAAGAAAAAAAAGTAAAAGCGCAAGAAAGTGGGTAAGAAAGGAAATTCAAGTAACTTCACTCCTCCCACTCAATGATCATAGGCATTTGGAATGTTACAAGGTTCAATAATCCTGCAACAATTTTAGCAGCTAGTGACTCTATCAAGTATCATAAGTTAATGGTTACAGGCTTTTTGGAGATTAAAATAAAAGCTAAAACCTTTTCTTTTACAATTTTTGCAATTCTTATCTTTATATCTATAATTTGGATTACCATTAAGATGGCACAATATTTATAACTTCCAAATAAATCATTTTTCTCAATCTCTATGCTTAAAACATAAAATAACTCATCCATCTTGAGGTTACTTCCTTTACTAACAATGACCTTTAACTTCTAACTATTTTATAAGCCTTCAACAAATTTATCATGAAGGAAAAACCTCCAGAATGACGTTGTCTCTATTTCTTGAAATACCTCCTTATTATGGTCCCTTTTTAGGGATTTGAATGCCAACTTATCAATAATATAATATGTTGGACTATCTATTAACTAGGACATTACCATGAGAGACTTTTAATATTGCCTAGACACCTCCTCTTTGAGTGATTTGAACATCAATAGCTATCTTTTTACATGATTAATCCTTAAACGAGAAGCACTCTCGTCAATAAAATCTTGATAGAGTCCTTATAACCCCTTTTATCTCTAGATGTTCCCCACCTCTTGGAAGAATTTCACAAACTAAAGAACTTCAGACCAATATGCTTCCATTCTTACTGTACCAAAGAATATTTAGCATAAGAGGTAACCTTTCAAATGTATTAACTTTCCTATTAATTTGTTTAAATCCAATGATAATGTTAGGAAAGTGAAGTTGTAAGATACCTTCTATATACAAGCATTACTAAATTAAAAATAGTTAAAGAAGCTCTTAAGTAGATCAATAAGAGGATTATAAACACTCTCAATTAGATTAAAAATACATAACCAAAATAGAAAATAGTCAAATTCTCATAAACTTTAACCCATCAAATGTACCCTAGAATTTAGTGAAACATATTTTAAAGCACTATACAGAGATATTGCATCAGTATAAATCATTGATACTGTAATACCCACATACCCCCTGGGAGGATATGCAGATGCCACACATAACAACTCCCAAAACATATTATACTAACAATTCCAAGCATTCTCAGAAACTCAAGCACCATATATTACATTACATTTCATTGTGTTTTAAACATACTATACATAATGTATTGACATAACACAAAACACATTACATGCCTTGAAATCCAAATTTCTTCTTGTTTATAAATATTACAAACCATATATGCAAAATACAAACTGTCTCATCATACTGAGTACAAGTTAGTAACATCAACAAACTGAACATTATTCATAAAAAAACACAATCTTCATTGGCCAGTACGGTTGTTATTGCCCCAGTCTTCAAACCGTCCTATCTGAACCTAAACGGGCCAAAACCACCGTGCTAAGCATAAAGCTTAGTAGGGAATAAACTAAACAGGATATAAGCTGACAACTGTTTCAAACATTCATCCAAACATTCACATATTCAAAATCACATCTGATTATAAGTAGTGTTTACTTATCTATTTTCAAACCAAACCAAAATATAACATATCAGAACATGTTACATATTTGCTTCAGAGCAAAACTCACCAATTTCAAAGCCAAATATTATAATATCAGAACAAAACTTGTCTGCATCAAAACAGAATTTGCTTATTTTAGAACAGAGCTCAGATGTTTCAGATCAAAGCTTATTTATATAAGAACTGAGCATATAACAAAATACAAAACAAGTTAGTCTGTTAATCCTTTATACAGAAGTGGGTAACGAGACTAATACAGGAGATAACGTGATCGGTATCACAGAACAGGAGAGACTTATGCCTCAATAACAGGAGACACCAAAGTGTCATAGGAGCAGCTGCAGACCTTTCTAGGTATGCCTATTTACCTACAACTAGGACTTAACAATTTTAAAACAAAACAAGTTCATTTCAGAATTTTCATGTGAGGAACATATTGCAACATATACTACTTTATTCCATTTTGTTCAACTTAACATGTTCGTTGATTTCCAAACAAACTAACATGTCATACAATTACAAGTATGTGCATTGATGCATCAATAGAGGTGTTGAGTCATCACAAATTATATGCATTCACAAAAATAGAAAGCACTTCCACATAATCCCAAATACCAATCTCCTCAGACACTTAATGGTCCGAAAATTAACAGAATATCATCGCATAAATTCCCAATTCATAAACATCGATATCCAATTCATAAAACATAAGCCTTTGGAACTCATTCATTCATGAACATACTAAGCAATTCAATATTGTATTCATCAGTTTTAAAACATACATTCTTTATATTATCATCCCAATTAATAATGCATAATTAAATTAAGTTAACTTAACCTTATGTAGTTCATCAATTGTAAAAATCCCATTTTTTCACCTTCTAATTATTTCCCACAATTGTGGGATAAGTTACTCGAAACCTCCACACAGTTGTTTTCACAGGATAGTTTTTGGATCAGTTTTGTATGGCCATTCTGACCTAGAAGCTTATGTTTTTAGACAATACGTTCTCCTAAAAACATGTTCCTATATGTATTAAGTTTCAAAATAAATAAAGATAATGCAATTTGGTTCATTATTCCGAGAGTTATACCCAAAATACTACAGACTATTCTCAACCATGGACAGCAACCAGAACTCAAATTCAATCCAAATTTCAAAACCCTTAGTGACAGAAATAAAATTAGATTCCTTTATGAAAGTTATAGATATATGTATCTAGTTTAATATGAATTTAAAATTATCTCATTTGGATACCTACAGGTTAAGATATGGATAAAATACCGATACCTATTCAGTGGAACCACTCCTTCTAACAAGTATCCAGCATGTATCAAGTTTCCATCCTTAATTCTTTCTTAATTCAGTACACATCTCAACCGCTTCAAACATAAAACAATACATGTTCTAACATGATTCCAAGTTTAGCATTCGCTTACCTCACTAAACTTCAAATTCAACTCCAAGAATCTAGCTAAACTAAGCATCCAAACAACTAGCACATACCTAAGTTTAATGTGCAACTTTCAGCATTAATATAACAATAGTACAAAAAATTAGTAGAACCTTTTTTCTAAATTCAGTAGCTTACCAAAATTCAACTGATGACACTCCAAAGTCTAGCAAAAATTCCAGAAGTTAGAGAGAAAATGGGAGTTTTGGTGGAGAGAAGGAAGTAATGAGAAGAATGGACAAAGCTGGATTTACTCCAACAGAAACTTGCTTCATCACTAGCTAGGTGTCACTAGCTTAACATGCCACTTAACACTAAGGCATGAAGCCCATTTGCCCACCATTTAAGCTGCCATTTGTAACACTTTAATTGAACCACTTGTTCTTTAATTATGCTGCCAATGTCATATATCAAATGATGCCAAATGTCAATGTATTAGTTATGCCAAATGTCACTAATTCTTAGGCTTAGTCATTCTAATTTTCGTGTACCAACTTAACTTGTCACTTGATAATTTTCCTAGTCTAAATATACATTTCAATACCTCAATTCTCTAATGGTATCAATTAATTCCAATTTACTAACTATAGTCCATCAATACTAAAATTCAAGTCTTATGCCTTTCACATTCAAATCACAACACAATTTTAACTCCTATCTCACATGTACTTTCATGAACATGTATCATTTCATAACTTATAGATGGGGATGGTAATTTAGATTTCTTCCATAATCACGTAGAATCTAGAAGAAATTTTAATAGATTTTTAACCATCTAAGATAGAAATGGAGCTTAATTATAATGATTTAATGTTCCAACAATTCAAACTTTCGTTTGGTATAAGAAGGAAATCTTATTACTTTGCCTAATACATCTTTAACCTAAACCTGAAAACTTTTTCTTTGTTACATTAATTTCTTAAGGATACCTTTTAGCAGTGAAGACATCCATAAGGCATTAACACAATCTTATGTCCAATAAAATTTTAGGTATATATGGTTTCAACAGCCATTTTTATATCAAAAGTTGTCACTCCATAGGAAAGAATTTGAAAAATATCATCCTTAATTTATTTGAGAAAGGAACTCTCCTAAAAGAACTAAACAACACTCACATTATCCTAGTGCTAAAATCTTAAGCTCCTTCAACTTTAAGAATATAAACCATAGTTTGCTATAAGTTTCTTTATAAACTCACATATAAAATGCTCTTTATAAAGCTATAGGAAGTACTTCCCTCCCTTATTGATCATTATGTCATGAACTTTCTTACATGACATAGCCCACCACTAACTTATTTGCCATATGGTACCTTTAGGCATAAAGTCACGGACATGGTTCTACATCGCTTACCCGCAACTGGTTAACCAATAATTATGGAGCTGGTTCTATATCACTTACTCGCACTAGGTTAACTGCTATACATCGGTAGTAAGGACTAGGTTTTATATTGCTAGTAAGGACTAGGTTTTACATCGGTATTATGGAGTTGGTTCTGTATTGTTTACCCCTAATTAGTTAACCACTAGTTACAAAGCTGGTTTTATATCGCTTACTCGTACTAGGTTAACCGTTATATACCGGTAGTTATAGAGCTAGTTCTATATCGCTTGTCCTCAACTAGTTAACCACTAGTTATGGAGCTAGGTCTACATCTCTTACCCGCGTTAGGGTAACTGCTATATAGCAATATAATAACATGTGTAAATCCTAATGGTGTACCACAAGCTAAAACTCGTCTTAACCAATAACCTAATTTTAATGTAACTTCAAATTATATGAAATTCAACTTTCAAACTTTAATTCATATATTGCTAAAACATATACTTATACTAGCAATATTCATTTGTAATGTATCATTCAAATAAAACTCATAATCATACAATATAAAGTCACATATCATCAATTCTTTTAGAAAGAATTTATTCATAGAGAACAATTAAAATACACTCATTATTTTACGAACTTATTATCGAGCACACTCACATATTTGGGGCCTCTCCTTTACCTATACAAAGCGCATTTTGCTTATACATTTATTTCCAAATTTGAAAATAAGGCATTAAAAATATATATTCAGATTAACTGAATTTGAGATTAATATTTAATCATGTAACACGTACACTAATCGTATTTCCACTTACTTCCATAAGCTAACCCATTGTTCTCCTTTTCAAAGTCTAACTTCAAAAGTTACTTAAATACCATCCTTTACCCATCCTAACTTATCAATTTCTTCAAAACAGTATCTCACTCAATTAATTCACCATAACCATAATCAAAGTTCAACAACTCCATTTCCTCTATAAGGTCGAATTGTAACATCCCATTACCCATGTTAAGGCTAGGATGGTGAGTATGAGAAATCACTGAGAAATTAAGAAAATTTACGTCATGCATAAGTTAAATGTGACATGCACATTTTTGCACATTCATAAGACTATATATACATTCATTGACACTTTCCGGGTATTTGGATTGATTTGTGAATTTTTGAGAATTTTGCATGTTTTACATTGGAAATTTTATGGGTTAGTGAAACTGTAATATTTTTGAATTTTGGTGATTTTAGGATTTATTTTCAAAAATTTATAGAGAATTATGGAAATTTATGGAATAGAGGAATAGGAATTAATGATGATTGGAGATAGTTATATTGTAAGGATAGAATTAATGGAGTTAGTTTCCAAAGAAACTAAGTTAGAGTTTAGTCATTAAGAAAGTGACAAGTGTCACTAATTAGAAAGTTGCTTTTATAATTCGTTAGTAGTGAGTGGGGTTCTCTGAGAGTTAAAAAGGCTTAGTAAATTGTTTAAGTTCTTCCTTCATTACCTTCTTCGGATTTCCTCCCAACACACAAAGTTTTCATTAAATATCTTCCTCACAGCTTTCAGTGCTTTTCCTTTTTTTTGTTAAACCCACTTTACTATTGGTGTTTTCTACCTAAAGACAAACCAGAAGTTGGTTACTTACACAATGAGTACGTGAATTACATGGAGTTTAGGGCTTTGAGATAATTAAAGATTGTGAAGTTTTCAACAAGTAAGTAGTGAATAAATCCTTTAGAGTTATAGGTTTATGAAATAAATTTGTTGAATTACTGTCATCTACGTGACCATGGAATTTTCATGTATTATATATATATATACATGGCTACTGTGAAAATGGAAAGAAAATATGGATAAAGTTTTATTTTAGTTTTGATGGATTTAAGTGATTAGGTGATGTGAAAATAGATTTTGGAGATTGATATAGCAATAAAATGGTGTATGAAGTGAGTGTAGAAAATAAAAGAATGAAAAGGTGGTATACTCTGTTTCTTGTTTTTCTTCACTGTGCATGAATATATATATATATGTGTTTACGTGAGTTGGTGTTTTCTTTAGAGATGATCAAAAAAGTGGTATTTGAGTTGAAGGGTAGTTGTAAAATGATGGTTTGAGATGGGAATGAGTGTTTAAGTGGAAGTTAAGAGGGATAATAGTGATTGGGAATGAAAGTTGAAAATGTAGAAAAGTAACAGAATATGAATAGAATTTTTGGCTTCTGATGATTTTTTATTAAACTTGCATATTTTGGAGTAGTATGAATTTATGGTGAATGAGTTGATTGTAATGGAGTAGAAAAATAAGAAACAAAAATTTGAAGTGTTCGATTTTAGAGAATGAAGTCTGGAAATTTTCTGGGAATAAATAGTAACAGTGTTGAGTTTTTGATCTGAAACTTCTGTGAATTTATGGTATTGATTTTGGCATATTTTGACAAAGTTGTCTTCATGAAAATTGTATATTTTTCTTTTATATTTACATTGATATAAAGTATAGAATTTTTGGACATTGGAGTAGAGAGATATGACTCTTAGAAGTTTGTGATGCTATATGGGATGGCCATTTGGGACAGCTATATTTTTTTGAAAATTTGACCCTTATAGAGGCAAAAAGTGTTTTCGAAGCCTTCATAGAAATTTTAGATCTTTCTTTTATATTTCTATTGATATAAAGTTTGCAAAATTTGAAGTTTTGTATAAAAAGTTATGGAGTTTAGAAGTTAGGATGTTTATGAAGAAGAAGAAGTGGAAAAGCACCGTTGTGCTTATTATATGCCAAAAGTACTGTCGTGCACAAGCACGATAGTGACATTGAGGTATAGCAAAAAATCACCGTCGTGCAAAAGCACAATGGCGACTTTGGAGATTTGCTAGCAAAAATCGCTATGTTTCAATTGCACGATAGCGACTTTGAAGTTTTGTGAGGCTGATGAACATCTGATAGTTTTTTGGCTATAACTTCTTCGTCTGACCTCCAAATAACTTGATTCTTGAACCATTGGATTCCTAAGACTTTTTTTCTACCTATACATAAAATTTTGTTGCATTCTGAATTGAATTGAGAAAGATTGATTGAACGAAAGTGAGGGAATCTATCAGAATGGTGTGAACTGGTGTTATTTTACTGAACATACTTCGGTATTTTGATTGCATCTAGATCTACAGGATTCCAAATGAGACGATTTTTGATTTTGGATAAACTAGAGATATAGTCCTAGAAATTGTCTCAAGAAGTCAAATTTTGATTCAGTCTCTAAGATATTGAATTTCTGGATGGAAGTTGTACATAGTACACTATTTTTTAGTGTGAATAACCCGATAATGTTTAAGGCATATCTTCCAAATTACTGAACCAAAGTGAGTGATTTTGGTGTCAATGGAAAGATAAGACATATAGGAACACTTTTATAGAAGAGAGTATGAAAAAATTACATCTGTTTCACTTTCTAATTGAATGGGAATAGTAGACCCGAAAGTTTGTCTTGGTAGAAAATCTGAATTGGTTAAGGAAGTTATGTAATTGGTGTCACATTGCTTTTTATTGGTCCAAATTATTAGTATACATGGTATTAACAAGGGCTTTGATATCTGAATGATTGGTTCATAAGGATCTCGATAAGTACCGCGGAATTGTCATTGAACATGCATTGTGCATATTTTATAAGTACGCGTGCATTAAAGAATAATTGTATATGTGTGCAAAGGTGTGATATTTGTAAATGTGCTTTGTATGATATAGAAGAACTCATTGGGCGCCAGTCGGACATTGCCGGGCCAACCAGGCATTAGCACTTTGGAGTGTACTGTGAGTCAACCTAGATGATTTCCTAGGATTGATTTGTTTTGAATTAATTTGATTTGTTAAACTTCCAATATTATTGAATTGTTTCTAAATTCCGGACTTGAAGTCCGAGGAGTTTAATAGTTGGGCATGTATTGGAAGTGTTTTTATTTGATATGAATTTCTGAGTAACTTCTGATTCTTAATGATAGTTGAATGCCGGACTTAGGTTCGATGAATGTGAAAACAGTATTTGATGCATTTCATAAAATGCATGTTCAGATAATGGCATTGTGACTTGAGTAGCCAGTGTGAAGCGCTTCCACATAGAGCTTTGCTCCGTAATTTCTGATTCTGCACGTAATCTTTTGGGTTAGAGAAATGGCTCAGAGGTCTATCAGCTAACACCGGAAGTGTTGTAGCATTATTTTTGTAGATTTGCTAGAACTTGCATAAGGTTTTGTAAGGTTTTGCAAATATTTGTTAGATGGAAACAATGTAAGCTTTTTTAATGAATGGTTTAAAAAAAATTTAGTGACTTTCGAGTATGTTAGTTGATGCCATTTGTAAGTTGGATTTGTTATTGCTCCAACAGACCATTATCATAGGGTGTGTACTTGAATGTCCTTCGGGTATTCGGTTATTTACGTTGTGGTAGTGGGATGTTGCATTGGTGGTATCAGAGCATAGTTTGGCATCTTTAGGGACAAATATGAGTTGAAATATGATAAATAGTGAGATATTTTGACAATGATCACCACTTTTGTTTGTTATAGGTCACCTTCAATAGGAGAGCCAATTGGTGAGTCAGCTGACATGGAGTCTGTAGGAGCCAATGTAGAGTCTCCTGTACCTGAGCATGCTCGGATGCCTCCAAGAAGTCCTGTGAGGCGAGAAAGGAGATATGATAAGCTAAGGAAGTAAAGGGCTGTAGACTTCTATGGAAGTACAGACCCAGTTGAGGCAGAAGGGTGGTTAGAGCGAACTGAAAGAGTGTTTGACCAGATGGATTGTGAAGTAGATGAGAGATTTGACTATGCTGTCTCGCTACTGCAAGGTCCTGCATACCAGTGGTGGAAGACTGTCCCGGGCAGTACCACCAGGGCTTGCCAATTGAAGTAGAAAGACTTTCTGAGGGTCTTCAGAGATAATTATATGCCCAAGATCTATTTGGACATGAAGATGAAAGAGTTTTTGGAATTGAAGCAGGGTAGGATGTCGGTGGCTGAATATGAGGTACGATTTAATGAGTTGATAGGTTATGCTACTACTCTGATCCCTACAGAAGAAGATAAGTGTAGGAGGTTTGAGAATGGACTCCATATGGAGATCAGAACAAGGTTAGCGCTTTCTGATTTGGGTACTTTTATTGAGTTAAGAGCTGCTTCGATCAGATTTGAACTGTTGTTAAAGGACAGTTTGTTGGGAATCCCGGTGTAAGTATCTGATACCTACCGTGCGGAAGAACAAATTAATTCTGTTCCCAGGACTTTCCCTGAAGCCAAGATCCATGTGCTAGTATGA
>JAOSBL010000747.1:0-10466 GCA_027568915.1 Erythroxylum roraimae
TATATAGCTTAAGAAATGTATGGGTTTAAGTTTTCTAAGATCAATTTTGGTGATTATGTCTTATGGGTTTCTCAATTGGAGTGCCTATTGATTTGGGAATTTTGTCAATGATGAAGGAAATCAAGAGAGAGGCAAGAGGAGCAAGAGTAGAGGCAATTTGACAAGATTTTAAGCAAGGAATCAAGGTGGGTTTCATGTTTATAATTGAGTAATGAGCCATTGATGTTTTTGTCCAAAGTAAGAAAGTAAAATGATTTTAATTATTTCATAAATGTTGCTTTTATTGCTTTTGAATGATTTTCGAAATTGCTACATATTTGGTGTATGAAATTGTGATGATGAATTGTGAATTGCTAAATGAAAGGGTTTTCGAAAAATTACATGTTCATAAAAAACAAGTTTCTGAAATGTTGCCATTTGCGCAATCTGTTTTCAAGTCATGAATTATATGTTATGTGGGTTTGGTTTGGTCCGTTCTATATGTCAAATGCACTTATCTAAAGGCTTCTCCCGCCTGCCTGCTAGTGGCATGGAGCTCCTTCACGGACTCCCTAAGTTCACGGCTACGCAAAACTATTATATGGGATTGCGATAGTACGTTCTGTTCACGGCTACATAGGACCCTTATGGAAAATGTGTTAGTACGTTCTGTTTACGAACCCACCCAAACCATTTTTGATGTGCTTATGTGTTTATGATTTGTGAACAAGTTGAAAAATGCATCAATTGTGTTGTTTGTGATTTTGATTACATGACAAGAATTTTGAGAAACGTGTGTTTTATGATTCAATAAGGACTTTTATGACAATGAACTTTTTGAACGGTTTTGCTTGTTATTTGTTATAAACATGTTACCCACAAGCGTTAAGCTCGCCCCCTTTCATTCCCATCTCCAGGTGATGAGAAAGAGATCGGATGAAAGAAAGTCAAGGAATTCGTTTAATTATGCATATTTTGTATTTTAAGTTGGATTGATGTAAAAATGAGACTGTAGACATATGTTGAGAATTATGGGATTATTGTATCTTTTGTTGTATTTCAGATTTTTGATATTGATGATGTAATGTGGCTTGGAATGCCATTAAAGCTTGTAAACACTTATTTTATGATGTTAATGAAATATGAATTTGTGTATGGATTCGAAATGTGAATTGTGTAAGGATGAGGTTGAGTTGGAATTAAGTACACTTGAAGAAGTCATCAACTTGAGTTGATAATTTTGAACATGAATTGATGTGATATATGTATATATATACATAAGTGAGATGCTATGGAAAAGGAAGATAGGAATTATGAATGATGAGATGTGGTTGAATATGAAGAGTAAAATGAATTGAGGTTAAGAGTTTGATGAATTCCAATTGGTAGTTGAATTGTTATGAATGATTTTGTAAGAGAGGAAGTGAATTTGGGACAAATTTCAAGTTTTTCATAAGGGTAAAATGTGTATTCTGATTTCCAAGGAAAAACTGTATCGATTTAGATTCAATTAGACTAAGTTGTCTACACAGAAGTTGTAGATGATCTTTTTAGCTTTCCAACGCTATAAAGTTCGTAATTTTTGGATATCGGAGTTGAGAGTTATGATTGTTACAAGTTATGATGTTGCATAGGATTTGTGTATGAGACAGCTATGATGAATGATAGAAAATTTTGGTTTTGATGAATCAAATGGATTGAGAATTGAGAGATTTATGTGATAATTTTGATGTTTGAATTGATATGAAGTGAATTGGCACTAGAAGAGTTGAATTTAGGAAGTTTACAAGTGAATATGGTGTTAAATTGGATGTAGGAAGCATTAGAGAGGCTTTGGAGGGGTTTGGGAAACCCCTATGTCCGTTAGATGGACTTTAGGTCCGTTTAACAGACTTTCTCGGGTCAAAACTGACCCCGAGCCTCACCAGTGTCCGTTTAATGGACATGGACCTTCTCAGGCCAATTTGGCTCCTAAACCCGACAAATGTCCATTAAACGGACATTCACTAGATAGCTTCAGTAAATCGTGATTTTTGACCCTTTTAGAGGCAGAATATCACTTTATGGTCTTCATGAAAGTTTTAGATCTGTCAGTTGTCTTTCCAATGGTCTAAAAACGCACTCAATCCGACATCTATGATGAAAGTTATGGCAATTGCGCCAAGACATGT
This sequence comes from Erythroxylum roraimae, assembly GCA_027568915.1. Lineage (NCBI taxonomy): Eukaryota > Viridiplantae > Streptophyta > Magnoliopsida > Malpighiales > Erythroxylaceae > Erythroxylum > Erythroxylum roraimae. The sequence continues at coordinate 2,151 of JAOSBL010000747.1, forward strand.
TACTGTATGATTAAGGGTATAAGCATGTTGGATTCTTTTGGTCATAACTTCCTCATCCGACCTCTAAATGAAGTAATTCTTAAAGCAATAGATTTCTAAGACATGTTTCTATCTCTCCATGAATATTTGTATCTTTTGGAGTTGATTTGAAAAATTTTGATGGAAAGAAAATGAGGAATCGGTTGGGAGAGCATGAGTAGGGTATGAACACCTTTTAGCTTTTTAAGCATATCTTGGTCTAAAGAGCTCCGATTAAGGTGGTTCTTGCGTCAAAACAAACAAGATACTTAGAGCTTCAATTTCTTTAAAGAAGTCAAATTGAAATTCAAGTTTGAATTTTCCCAAAATCTGTTCTGAATTAAGAGAAATGAGTTTGATTATAGTGAATGATTTGTATGGGCACGCCATTGAACAAATTGTGAGAAAATTTTTGGAATGTTATGAGAATGAAGATAAACTGATGATGGTTAATGAGGGTTAAATGAAATAACCCTTCAAGGTAATATGCACGCTCACGTCTTATGATGTTTTCGCAAGAGGTTGTGCTCTGGAATCAAGCGGTGTCCAACATAGGTGGTATCAGAGAAAGAGTTGGATTCTGAAACGGGATCTAACATGAGTGGTATCAGAGCAAGAGTTGGACTATGAAAACAAGTAGGGTCCAATAATTGTAATCCAATTGTGCCAAAATTCACAGACTAAGTCACTATTCCAGCTTTTGCTGAAAGCACCCCATTCGGGTCAACTTTGCATAATCAATAAGATCAAGAAAATGATGTATTTCTATAACACTTTCTTCTAGACAATTGTTCTTCTGTGTCTTAAGTTCCTAATGATACTAAGATCATACAATTCAATTTATTATTCTATGAGTTATGCTCAAAATACCACAGACTGTGTACATTTGAAATTTTAGGTAATGCTTGATCATGCATTCAAGTTGTACACCTCATATCTCTCAATTCCAAAATCCAAACATTACAAAATTTATACCAATTGAAAGCTAAGAGAATAAGCTATAACTTTTGTGAAGACACCTTTGTCTGATTCAGCCTACATTAATATAGTTTATTCAATAAATACAGGACATGATTTCTGTCCCTGGTAGTGCTAGAACCTAAGCCAAGACTCAATTTCATGCCAAAATTTGAAATTCTTAAAGATAGAACTAAAGTTCGACTTCTTTAAGAAAGTTGTAGAAATATGTCTCTAGTTTAATTTGAATTAAGAATCAATCCATTCACAAATCTACATATCAAGATATAATCAAAATACCGAAGCATGTTTAGTGAAAGTTCTCCAGTTCATAACATTCCAGCTCATTTCCTCACTTTCATCCTAAATACATTAACCAAATCTTTCCTGAACGAATTCAGATTGCTCTAAAGTTTCATAGAGAGAATGAACAATGTCTTAGGAGTCTATTGGTTCAAGTTTCAAGTCATTGGAGGTTGGATGAAAAAGTTATAGCCAAAAGAATCAAAGTTGTTCAGTAAAAATACTCTAGCTCATATTCAGACTTCAAAAACCAAAACCATTCACGTAAACCATCACCTTCTTCTTCCTCCCTCTCTCTCTCTCTACTGTAAATTTTGTTTTCATGAACAATAACAACCCACAAACCAAAACAGAACCTATAGCCACTTACACATGCATCCATCCACAAGCATGAAAACATCATCTCTTTATCATTTATCATTATTATAACCATGAGAATGAAAGCAAAACTTACTTGTTTTAACCTTCACACTCTTCAACAAAATTTCAAAACTTAAGAGAATGAGTTATCGGTGGAGAGAAGCAAGGACAGAAAAAGACAACCAAATAATTGAGCTCATCCTTTGTAAGGTGTAATGGTGATTTGAGAATCAAGCATATAAACCACATGCATAAGAATGAAAATGGTATGGTGGTTCGGTGATGGGGAATAAGGAGAAGAGTAGGTGATGTTCATTGAAGAACACCAAGAGAGAGAGAGAGAGAGGGCTTCTTCTATGCATCTAATCCATGTGTCATCTATTTGTGTTGCCATGTCACAATGCTATTAGTCTATTTGTCTCTTATTTTTCTTAGTCCAAAAATACCACAAATTTTTAGAAATTTCCTAAAATTCACCAAAAATTCCAAAATAATACTAATAGTCTCCAAATAAATTTTCAACGTAAATAATTCACAATTCATATTTTAATCTCATTTAACAATCAATAATACCCGAAAAATGTCAATGAATGCATGTACAATTATTTTAATGTATCAAAAATAAATATTCACATGTGTGTGAATATACAATGATGCATGAGCATGAAATGCACTTTTAATTTCTCACAGTACACTCAATTCACTATTCTGGGGTATAGCCCCGAACATGGGATGTTACAGTTTCAATCCATCTAAGTCATCGACACATTCACACAATTCATAGTATGCAACCTAATAAACTATCATAAAATATGCAAAATTTACACTCAACGTAAAAACACACAACCTTCCCCACACTTGAACAATGCATTGTCCTTAATATGAGAAGGGTACATAAACAAACACAATATACGAAAACATAAGAAGAAAATACTAACAAAAATGAAAAGAGGAGAGCTAGAACATGAACTTATCAGGGTGACTGAGGTGGGGGTTGTGTCAGAGATGGAGACCCAATGCGCTTGACATTGATCTGGGTTCCCTTTCTTATAATTGATTTAAAGAGAATAAGAGACTTAGTAATCCAACCATTCCACATCATTACAAGCTTATTTTAGAATTTAAAACAAACCTAACTACACATAATTTAAATCTAACTCCTAAACGTGTTAATTTAGGGTCATTAGCTTGACCTTGCATCCTTGGAAGCTCAACCCAAATCAATTATGAGTGGCTTGCTTCCACCCTTCTCGTTCAACATTAATATTTTAGCCTATGAGTAAGCTACAAATTGCAAAATGATCAGAAGGAAAATTTTGATAAAGTTGAGAAAACCAATTAATTTTAGTAATGTCCTTTTCACTAACAAACTGTCAATAAAATAAGGAATAACGAAACTCCCTAAATTTTCTATTAAGTCGAGCAGTTTGTTTGGTAAAAGGGTGAGCTACTCTTGTTCTTCCTTAATCACTCCCTTCTCTTTTTCTTCTTTTGCTTCATGAACAGAGACTTTCATAGCTTCTTCAAACTCGATGTCCATTCTCATATGTTCTTCTTCCTTATGCTCCTTTGAAGATTTGACATCATCAACTCTTATGAATGGTATTCTTGGGGGTTAAGGCGGAGGAGGAACTTAGGGAGGGTCCTCATTCTTTTCTTCATCCTTTTTCTACTTTTCTTGGTCTTCTACATAGTGGGTTTCAACTGGTCTATCTGTTAGTTCTCCTAACTCTTTCCCACTCCTAAGTGTGATAGCTTTAATTTTCTCTCTTGGATATACTTCCGTGTTGCTTGAAAGACTTCCCACACTTTTTTGTAGATAACATATTGGCAAGCTATTCCACTTGAACCTCTAGACTAAGAATAGAAGAGGCATGAGTCCTTGTTACTTGATCAATTTTCCCTTCTAACCTCTTTTAGGCCTCATCCATAATTATGAGCTTGTCCATGATCTTGTCCAGTTTGGAATCATAATCATTATATTTATCTTGTTAATATCCATGTGACCCTTGATTTCTAAACCGAATCTCAGTATTGTTAGACCAATAAAAATTTAGGTGGTTATGCCACCCCGACTGGCATGTGTTGGAATAAAGATTGCTATCTCCCTAACCAACTTATGCTTTATTAAAGTTGAGTTGCTCCATGTTGTTGTTTTCCCCTAAGAAGCAATCAACTGTGATATAGCTTTTTTGTCCACATGACTCATATTTGTGCTGCATTGCTATGACTGGAGGGAAAGAGGTGACTTTCAGGTTATTCAATTGCTTGGTTAGGTTATTGATCTCAGCCTGCAATGTTATCATTAAATTTGCAGTAACCATTCCTTCTAGGTCCCAAAAGGTTGACTGTTGTCTACTTCGTTCTGATGTCCAAAGACAACTAGTACTTCAACTATTTTCCTCATAAAAATCCTTCGGCAGCTATGTCTATGGTGCTCCTTATGGGTGGATTAACTCCAGTGTAAAAGGTTTGTAATAGGAATTCGTTAGGTAAGTTATGATGATGATAGCTTCTTTGCAACTCTTTATACCACTCCCATGCTTCATATAAAGACTCCCCGTCATTTTGCTGGAAATTAATAATTTTCTTGATTAGTCTTGTTGTCTTGTTTAGAGGGAAATAATTATCTAGAAAAATTCGCGCCAATTACTCCCAAGTTATGATGTTGGCTAGGTGAAGAGAATTTAACCAGGCCTTGGCTCGATCCCTAAGTGTAAACGAAAAGAGTCTCATCCTAACAACATCCTCCGACATCCCAATATATCGGAAAGTGTCACAAATTTCTAAGAAATTAGCTAAATGAGCATTAGGATCCTCATTGGCTAATCCATAAAACTGCATGTTAGTTCACAGCATGTTTACTAGTGATGGTTTGATCTCGAACGTATTCACTTGTGTCGGTGGTCATATAATCCCTTGACGATAGGCATTGAGCTGTGGCCACATGGCGTCCATAAAGGTTTGTCGCTCTCTATGTTGTATTTCCTCCACCATCGTTCTTTTCATCTCTTTTTAGCGTTCAACTCTTGAGATTCCCCATTGTTGTCTGGTGATATCCAAGTTCATGTGTCATTTACTTTATGCCCAACTTCTCTTTTTTTTTTCGAAAGATGGTGAAAAAGCCTTAGACTACAAGAATTAAACTAATCTATACCTCCCGGTAACGATGCCAAAACTTGATTGTGGTTTAGTTGTGTGTAAGTTTTAATTACTAACCCTTGATAATCCGCAAGCGCATAATTCGTTAGCGTAGTCCCAAAGGTGTCAATCCCACGAGGAGGGAACTAATATAATCCTAAAATCTTAGACCAGAAATAAATAACAAAATTTCAAATTGCAACAAAACTAAAATGAGAATTTAATTTAATCAATCTAATTGAGAATCAAATATGAAAATACTAATTACTACACAATTGCAACACACACAAGAATCAACTGAAGGAAATTACTAATTGAGAAAAAGGGAAATTTACTGTAACACCTCACTCTCGCAAGACACGTACCCAACATCTATGGTGATATCCGAGTACGTACCCCGCAAGGGTGGCATGCTAAAATGATCAATCAGTCAAAATTCATTACAAAACTTTTGTTTCTTTAAAACAAGGTACACGTAAGCGAAAATCACTAATCCAATCGGCCCCATGTCCTTTAAAAGCATTTCCATTTACAAGTTACAGATACTACAAATTAGTATTCAACAATAATTTGGGCCTATTTCAGATACAAAACTCTTGAAATTATAAAGTCATTTCATTACCAAATCATTACATACACTTTGTACAATTTTTGCGGAACATAATTCAAAAATAAAATCACTAAAGACATATGCAGGTGCAACTGATCCCGACCCCTAATCCATATCAGACCTCAGTGGCTATACTCCATTTAGCTAGTTGAATAATTCCTCAGAACCTGAAAAGCCACAATACAATTTTTGATGAGTTTTACAACTCAATGAGTGAATCATCATTGATGATTTCAGCGGATTACAAAAAAACATCACATATATCCCAGATATTCATTCAGAACATATAATTATTATTCAGACACTCATATAGCATGGCATAACATATGGTCACTCATTACAACTTTGCAAATCATTCATGAATTTCAATCTTATATGAACGCTATATGCATGAGACTCACATTCATTCTTATTGTTGTGACTGAGTGCCTATCACATACTTATATAAATACTGTCCCATAGGGCTCAGTCGGAAAAGAATCACGGAGCATAGCTCTACGTGCACACACACATATCACGGAGAAAAGCTCTACGTGCAGAACATACATCACAGAGCAAAGCTCTACGTGGAAGCTCTTCATATTGGCTACTCAAGTCACAACTCCTTTATCTGGGCATGCATTTTATGAAATGCATCAAATATTGATTAGGCCATATCAGACAATCACATATGATATTCAATCAGAAACTCATAATGATCGGACCTAAGTCCAGCATTCAACATTTGTTGAGAATTCACATATGATGTTCAATCAAAGACTCATAACCATCGGACCTAAGTCCCGCATTCAACATTCGTTGAGAATTCACATATCATAAAGGATTTCACATCAAATCAGAACACTTCCAATGCATCCCTAACTTTCAAACTCCTCGGACTTCAAGTCCGAAATTCAGAAACAAATCACAAGTAGTTCAATAATATTGGAGGTTTAAACAAATCAAATCAAATCGGATCAATCCTAGGAAATCATCTAGGTTGACTCACAGTACGCTCTAATAAGCTATTGCCTGGATGGTCCGGTAATGTCCGACTGGCATCTGATGTGCTCCTTTAAAATGTACAAAGCACATTCACAAATATCACATTTTTGCACAAATGCACAAGTGTTCTTTTATGCACATCAATGTATAGAAAGTATGCATAATGCCTGTTCAATGATAATTCTGGGGTACTCTAATGCAATTCTTATCAACAATTTATTCAGATATCAAAGTCCTCATTAAAACAAAAAAAGATATACACCATCCATGAAGAACATTTTATCAAAATCGCTCTAGATCAGTACAGAAAAATCACAGAAGTTTCAGATCGAAAATCTAACTCTCCACTGTTCTTTCTCTCTCTCTCTCTACTGTAACTTTTTTTTATAAACTCAATCTCCATCAATTAACTCCAAAACTCACTTCATCACTATCTTAAAACCCATTGTTCCTCAAACTGCAAAAACAACAAATCCATATTCTCTCATTTAATTCTTTCATCACCACCGAAAGTACATTTCTTAACCACACATGCATATAGTTCTTTACACGGTAAAACATCATTAAATCACTTACTTAATTTAACTCTTCTAGCAATGAGAATGAAATCACTAACACAAAGAGAATCACATTTAGCTATTTGGTGATGAAGAACAGGGAAGAGAGCTGCAAAGTTGATTGTCTCGGTGCAAAACAAAAGTTACTGTCAACTCATCCTAACCAAAACACAATAGCACGCGTATCCTTGCATGACTCCCACGTAGCACCCAAACAATCAGCCACGTGTCACCACATATGTAAGCCACATGTCTTAATTCAATCATTCATGTGTCACTATATAATTGGCCCATAAATCAATATTTTTTTCACCCAAAAATTCCAAAATATCCTAAATAATACCAAAATTGTCAAAACAGATTTTAATCACATTTACTAACTCAATTTTACCCGAAAATGTCAATGAATGCATGTACAATTATATTAATGTGCAAAAATGTGCATGTCATATTTAGCATAAGCATGAATTGTACTTTCTAATTTCTCAATAATTTCGCATATTACACAATTCTAGCCTTAACATAGGTAACGGGATGTTACAATTCTCCCCTCTTTAAAGAAATTTCGTCCTCAAAATTCTTATCTGTTTGATCAAACAAGTAGGGGTATGTTTTCATCATATGTTCTACCATTTCCCATTTGGCACTATCACTCGAATAATTTCTTCCACTTGACTATAGTCATTGGAATCAATCAATTTTTAAGTAACTTATTCAGATATCACACAATCTTGTCTGTCTCCTCAATATATTTTAGATAATTCAAAATTTTCACTTCTAGTTCCACATTACATCTAGGTCAGTTCATATCACTATTTCTTATCACACTCACATATCATACTTAATGTATATAAGACCTCTTTGTTGGTGTTACAAACTCTTGTTAACGATCCTTCTCTTACAAAATTTTCATATCTCTTTCGTGTTAATACACTTAACTCATGTGTCTAGCTCACTTTATTCCAATCTTCGGTGTTGATCCACTAATTTATTCGTTTTTTCTTGAGTCACTTAATTTCTAGTACACATCAATTTCACTCATCCAAATATAAAGGTGGTTGACTCTTTCTGTCGTATAACATCTTATATGAGCTTCGAATGATATCACTGTTATATTGATTGTTGAGCTTCAAGTTAATTCAAACTAAATGTTGATCTCATATCTCTATGAACTCCAAAATATAAACTTTATGCATATCTCCAACAGTTAAGATTGTTGGCAACAATTTCATGTGATCACTTGTTTTTTACATCCATAGCCATCGACATTATTTCATCGTATTCCTACTAGGATGTATAGCATAGGCCATTATTTGTGCTATCTCTGACAATCTTTTACTCAATCATCTTTATTGTGCACACAAATATCATATTACAATCACACGG
>JAOSBL010000770.1:0-10466 GCA_027568915.1 Erythroxylum roraimae
AGTTTATGAGTGTATTTGGTGTTAGAATGGATGATGGAAGCATTGGAGAGGCTTTGGGAGGAGTTTTGGGTCACCCAGGTCCGTTTAACAGACATTAGGTCCATTTAACGGACCTTCTCAGGTGGAAAAGGACCCTTTGCCTCACCAATGTCCGTTTAACAGACATGGATGTCCGTTAAACGGACCTTCTCGGGTGAAAATGGCTTTTAAGCCAATCTATGTCTGCATGTCCGTTAAACGGACATTCCCGGGTCAGGTACAGTAAATCGTGATTTTGGCCACTTTAGAGGCCGAATCTCACTTCGAGGTCTTCATAAGAGTTGTAGATCTCGATGTCCTCTTTCAAATGGTCTAAAAATGAAATCTATCCGACATTTTTAGAAAACGTTATTTCAATCACGCCAAGACATGTACAGTTGGAGTAAGGACATAAACATATGGTATTCTTTTGGTCATAACTCCATCATCCGACCTCCAAATTGAGTGATTCTTGAAGCTTTGAGTTCCTAACACGTTTTGCTACCTCTACACAAAAATTGGTAGCTTTTGGTGTTGAGTTCAAAAATATTGATTCAAAGCAAATGAGGGTTTGTTGAAATAACCCTACAAGGAAACCCGCCCACGCTTTTCGACTTCGACTCCGGATAGTTGGGCTCGAGGAACGAGGTCCAACACCTTGGTTGGGCTTCAAGAACGGGGCCCAACAGGAGGACTTGGATGATAAGGCATTTTTGGCTATTCAACTTTGCCTTTCAAAGGGGGTTTTTCACAAGGTCGTCTGTGAGACCACCACTGCGAGTTTATGGTTAAAGCTCGAGTCTCTCTATATGAACAAAAGCCTCACCAATAAGATCTGTCTCAAAGAGCATTTGTACACGCTTCATATGGCCAAAGGCACTCCTATCCAAACTCATCTTATTTAGTTTAATTATATTATTATTGATCTGGAGAATTTAGAAGTTCAAATTGATGATGAGAATAAGGTTGTGTTGTTAGTTGTCTCATTATCACCTACCTACAAACAGTTCAAAGAATTTATGCTATATAGCAATAATGATGCATTGTCTTTTGAGGATGTCAAATCAAATTTGTTTTCTAAAGAAAAAATTGATCTTGAAGTGTATTCTAGTGATAAAGCTGAAGGCTTATTTGTTAGAGGTACGAAATTTAAAACAGGGAGTACTAGTATATACAAATCCAGATCAAAGTACAGAGGATGTAAATCCAGCAATTTCTGTTATTACTACAAGACACTTGGTCACGTAATTGATGATTGTTATAAATTGAAAAATAAAAAGGAGAGAGAAGAAAAGAAGAAACAACCACAGAACCCGCTGAAGCTAATATTGCGGACTTAAATTTTAATGGTAACGTTTTGTTTGTACCTCTGTTGAAAAGAAGGATAAAACTGAGTGGGTTTTAGATTCTGGATGTACCTATCATATGTGTCCTCACAAGGATTGGTTCAGTACTTATGAGTCTTTTGATTCTAGTGTTATTTTGATTGGTAATAACACCCAATGCAGTGTTGCTGGAATTGGTACAGTTTAGATTAAGGCCGATGATGGTACTGTCTAGAATTTCACAAAGGTCTGTCATATTCCTGAATTGAAACCTAACTTTATTTCTTTGGGAACTCTTGAGTCTCTTGGGTGTAAGTTTTCAACCAAAGGTGGAGTTTTGAAAGTTTCTAGAGGTGCTTGTACTTTATTGAAAGGCACCAAACATGGCAATCTATATTTCTTGTAGGGTACTATTATGATACGTTCAGCAAATGTTTCTACAACCTTATCTGATGATGATAACACTTGTTTGTGGCATATGCGGTCACATGAGTGAGAAAGGTATGTAGTTTCTGAGCAAGAGAGGTCTCCTTGGTGACAAAGGTACTGATAAATTGGAGTTATGTGAACATTGTGTCTTCAGGAAACAGAAGCAAGTTAGTTTCTACACTACTACACACCGTACTAAGGGCATCCTTAACCACATTCGTTCTGATCTTTTGGGTCCTTCTAAGGTTCAATCTTATATTGGATTCCGTTATATGATGACCCTCATTGATGACTTCTGGCGCAAGGTCTCAGTTTATTTTCTTCGTTACAAGAATGACGCCTTTCCCACCTTCAAGAAGTGGAAAGCACTTATCGAGAATCAGACAGTTAGAAAAATCAAGAAGCTCAGAACTGACAGAGGTTTAGAGTTCTGTGAGTCAGATTTCACTGAGTTATGTGAACAATACGGCATTGGCAAACACAATACATTGGTCAGGAAGCCCCAATAGAATGGGGTTGCAAAACGTATAAATAGAACTATTATTGAAAGGGCTCGGTGTATACTCTCTAATGCTGGACTGTGGCATCATCGTGAGCTTTGGTGTGAAGCTACTTCTACAGCTTGTTATCTTGTCAATCGATCTCCTCACTCCTCCATCGATTTCAAGATCCCATAAGAAGAATGTTTAAGTAAACCTGTTGACTACTCCATTATTAGAGTATTTGGATGTCCTGTTTATGCCCATGTTAATGATAGGAAGTTAGCTCCTAGAGCTATTAAATGCATTTTCCTTGGTTATGATTCTGAGTCTAAGGGGTATCGTATGTGGTGTCTTGATTCTAAGAAGATTATTTTGAGTAGAGACGTTCCTTTTAATGAAAATGCAATGTTATCTTTTGGGAAAGATTCTCCTTTTTCTTCTTCTAGTACAGGTGATTAGTAGGGTGCTAATGAGAAGGTGGAGTTGGAAGTGGGAACCAAAACTTATGATGTGATTTCTTCCTCTTCCTCAGTCTCGCAATCTAGCAGTGGTAGTCATGTTGATGAATGATGTTGAAGTTTGGTTGTGTGTAAGTTTTAATTATTAACCCTTGATAATCTACAACCGCACGGTTCGTTAGCATAGTACCAAAGGTATCGATCCTATGAGGAGGGAGTTAATCTAATCCTAAATTCTAAGGCCAGAAACAATAACAGAAATTCAAGTTGCACGAAACTAATACTAGAATTTAATCCAATCAACCAATTTAAGAATTAAATGCAAAAATACTGATTACTAAGCAATTTGCAACACACCCAAGAATCAACCAAAAAAATTACCAATTAAGAGACAGGGAATTTTACCTATCCTTAATGCTAACCTAACTGATTATGAATTATTGAATTGTTGGTTATAGACTATCCTAGGGTTGATTAGTCTCTCTCAAGTTATAACCATTAACCCTAAATCATAAACCCTAATCAGATTATGAAAGCTGCAATCTCTCAATTTACAACTTATCCAAATAATTAGTTTTAAAGTTCTCTAATAAACTATCGGAAACCTATGCAAGATCTCTCTTTGTATAAATTCTCGATATGATTCAATTCTTGTTTCTATTAAATCACCTAACTCTCGTTAGTCCAATTTAATTGTTTTTCATTCGATTCACCCTCTCAGTTTATTATCGAATTATGCAATCACAGAGTCAACCACAACAAAATCTAATAAACATATAACAATTAGATTTTCATTAATTCAAGAATAAAATTCCGAAGGTGAATTTAGAACATCTTTAACATTCTAGATCCTATCATCAACTGTTCAATCCAATTCTATACAATAATAAAATTAAAAATAAACAGGAAATACAATCTAAATGGATGATGGGAGGCAGTGACATTGAAAAACCTCCTGATCCAGGAAGTACGTCGAGTTAACTTCTTCTCCTCTTCTCTCTTCCTTCTTCTCTTCCTTTATCTCTCAATGATTTCTCTCTAGGGTTTCTCAAGGTGGCTGATGCAAAAGCTCCCTCTCTACCTCTTTTGTTGTTCTTTAAATATCCTCTTGTGTTTTAGGTAACCCTAGGGTTTTTTAAGATTCGAAAGATCCAAAAAATCCTTTGAAACTTGACGTTCTTGAGTGTCTGCATGTCTGCCTATGCAGGCCACGATCGTGGACCATTTCCTAAGCTTCTGTGTGGGCCAAATTTGATGCTTCTGTCATGATCGTGGCCTGACATGCCATGATTGTGGGCCATTGTTTTGGCCCGAATGTCTGTGAAACTTCTCCGTTCTTCGATGTTGACCTTGAAACAGTAGCAAACACACCAAGGTATCTCAAAAACATAATATTTAAGTTCAAAGACTTATACTAACCTATAAAACACTTAAAACATAAATAATTAACAAATGAACACAATTCAAACCTAAATACATACTAAATGATTGAATTAATGGCTAAACACATATCAAACTATGCCCTAAAACACGATGCAATTTACACTTATCAATATCCTCACATTTAAACGTTTGCTTGTTCTCAAGCAAACAAAACAACAAACACACAAAATCACAAAGCACACAATGTAGTAATGAGACAATGGCTTCAACTTCATGAAATAAATTTAACTTTAAAACACAATCATTCAAGTTATTCCAAAACATTAACAAGCAAAATCTGCGTCTGGGAACTCTGGACTAAATATACATATTAATCAAGACCCAAATGTCAAGTTATTCATCCTTTTCAATTGTACACACACATTAATAATTATTTGGTCATTCAAACTTCGTAACTACTCCTAAGTACATTTTCATGAAAAGTCAAGCTACTTATAAGTTCGGTAGGTTTTATTAGAAAATAATTTTTTATTTATTTACTTTTTGTGGACATATACCTAGTCTTTTACTTGGAGGCAAACATTGGTGACGAATGTTGATCCGGTTACTCGATTAAGTCATGTTTTTATTAAACTACTTAGTTGGAACGTCATTATAGCCTTTTGACGCGAAGGCACACATTTGTGATGCGTGTCGATCCAGTTACTCGGCTACATTACATTCTCAACTGGCTACTAGCTCTATTCATAACCTTAAGGCCAAGGGAATAGTTATTTATTTAAAATTTACAAACACACATTTTTTTATTTAATGCGTACCTTGCTGCTTTAGCTACTCGTTTTCATGAAAAAAATACTAGCAAAGCTACTTTAGTCAAAAGACCTAAAATTATAAATGAATGTGACAACTTAAAGGGTGATAAACTAACACTAAATCCTAATTAACTTGCATATTTAGACAAAGAACCTAGATTACTAATTTCGCGAGCTAATGACTCTTCATAACCTAATAGGTTATGTTCAAAATTAAATCGATTTCATTCCATTTAAGCCTTTGACACATTCACACAATTTATAATATGTAATCTAAATAAACTATCATATAATATGCAAAATTCACACTCAAAGCAAAACACATAACCCTCCCCACACTTGAACAACACATTGTCCTCAATATGAGAAGGAGACAAACAAACACACATGGAAGGAAGAAAAATAAAATAAAATAAAACAAAAATAAAAATAAACACTAAATTTAAAAGAAAAGGGTTAGAAACAAAACCTCACAGTGATGGAGGCGGGGATGGTGTCAGAGGTGACAGTTGAACGCCTTAAGCCTCAAAATATCGATGAATCCGGTGTATATCTTGGCTCTAACATCGTTGTATGCGGGCCATCTCCTTCATCCTTCTAGAGTTCTCCGCAAGTATATCTAAAATTACCTTGGTGTTGGAGGAGATTGTATTGAGCACTTTCTTCCAACCAGGTTCTTCTATGTCTTCTTCCTCTTCGGACTTCTCACTAATTGAGTCCTCTTCTGACTGCTGAGGCGGCACTGTGCTAGAACTCGCCTGACTAGCCCTGATCTTCACATAAGTCTTTTGGCTGATGTCCCAGAGTTTCATGTTATGGGACTTTAGGATTTCAGCACTCTATAAATGATGGTGATTTAGAAAATTCAGGAGGTAGATAGTTAAACCACTACAATCCACTCTATAATACTCAGCAATGGCGAAAACCCAAATTGTTGCTCTTCTTGTGTAGAGTCGCAATAATAGCATTAAGAACATGTATGGAGGTGCACACTGGGATGTTGTGTTCCTTCACCACAACAGAAAAAGCTCATTTGTTGAGCACTTGTTGGTTTCTAATTTGTCAAAAACCATTTGACACATGAATTTATGCAATAACAAGTGCTCATGGGGTTTGTATGATGTTGTGGGCATTCTTAGCATCGAATCGCTCTAACCCAGTGAGTTTATTCCAATAGCAAGAAGCACAAAAATCATCGTGTTGATTAATAATGGAAGATTCGGGGAACCTACAAACATCACACATGATTTCAATGTTCAACTCATAAGTTCGTCCTCGCAACCTAAACCACATTTCCTTAGGGTTACTAGGTTCGAAATGATGGGAAGTGAAGAATTCGAGAGTGAGCTCCTAGAAGACGGAATATTGGAATTGTATAAACTTGGCGCAGTGAATTCTTTCTACTAGATTCTCTACCCCATCTCGCAATTCTAGCCTATGAAGTGTATCAAAATAAAAATATTTTGGGATTACCATTTGTTTAACATTAAGGGATTGGAAACGAGTACCTTCCTCCTCTGTGTAGGTTGGGAAGGGTGCTTCGAAATTTGCTGCCCTATTCCTTCGCCCTCATCCTGAGACTTGATTTCATCCTGCTAATTAGTTGTGCTTCGCTGACTGCTTAATGCGCGACATATTGGATTGCAATTAGGTGGAAGTTGGAATAAAGTGGAAATTTGGAATTTGGTTAGAGACAAGTGAGTGTGTTTGGAGGTTCTAACTTAATGAGATAAAGTAAAAATGAAAGTGAGTGAAAAAAATGAAGTGTGAAATGAATATATAGGTGAAGGAAGGGGAAAATCGTAAAAATTTTAGCTAAAAATCAAGTGGACAGTTTAACCCTCGTGGCGTGCAATATTTTCAGCAATTTCTGATTTTTTTCTTGTTTTGTCCTTCTACACATTCCCAGATCACTTCCTACTATTTATAACTCTTTCACCTCTTTTTTTCCTTACTTGCTCGATCATCTAACTCATATCGAAGTACTATGCTTTCCTGACCTTATTTGGAAAAACCTAACTACGAAATTCAAACTATCTAAAAGTCAAGGGACATAACATGGAGTTAACAATCCATGGGTTGCCTCCCATGCAACGCTTCTTTTAACATCGGTAGCTCTACACTTTTCTTGTGCTTAAGGTGGTTCAAATGAATAGTGCAATGGTAATGCAGTCATCGATTTTACCATTTATATATAAGCTACTATTGTAACGTCCCGTTACCTGTGGGAAGTTTAGAATTGTAAATATGAGTGATCAATGAGAGTTTAGAAAGGTATTTCCATGCTCATGCATAATATTTCATACACATACACATGAATAGTGAAGTTGTTGCACATAAAAATAATTGTACATGCATTCATGAATAATTTCGGGTATAATTGGATTGAGTTGTGATTTTTAGGAATTTTGAGAATTTTTAATTTATTTATATTGGAAATTCTATTAGTTAGTAAAATTGTTGTAATTTTGAATTTTGGTGAATTTAGGAATAAACTTTAGAAAATTATAGAAAAATAGGAAAAAGAAATCAAAAGAAGATTTGGAGATAGTTGGATTGTAAAGATGAGAGTTTAAGGGAGTTAGTTTCAAAAGACACTAAGTTAGAGCTTAAGTATTAGGAAAGTGACAAGTGTCACTTAGGCTTTTCGCACTTTTGCTAGAAGTAGGTTGCTGTTCTTTGAGAGTTGAAAGGTTAAGTTATATGTCTAAGTTCCTTCTTCATCGTCACCTTCTTCAAACTTTTTTTCCATACACAGAGTTTCCCATCAAACACCTTCTAAGAGATTTCTGTGTTTTTCCTTTTCCTATACCAAAACCACTTTGCTATTTGTGTCTTCTACCCTAAGAAAAACCAGAAGTTGGTCATTGTACACAGTGAAATACATGAATTTGCATGGAGTTTAGGGCTTAAAGATAATTGAAGATTTTGGAGTTTTCAGCAGGTAAGTAGTGAATAAATCCTTTAAAGTTGGGGATTTATGAAATAAATTTGATAAATTACTGTCATCTGCATGGAAAATGGCATTTACGTGTATATTCATAAATACTGTGTTGTTGGGATGAAAAATTTAGTTATAGTGTTAATTTAGTTTTTGAAAGATTGTTAGTGACTAGGTGATTTAAAAATGATTTTGGAGTTGAAATAGCAATGAAATGATATATAGGATTAGTGTAGAAAATTAGATATAAAAAAAGGTGAAACATGCTTTGTTATTCACTATGTATGTATGAAAATATATGTGTATACGTAAGTTGATGAATTCTTTAGAGATGATCAAAAAAATAGTTTTTGAGTTGAAGAGTAGTTGTAAAATGATAGTCTGAGATGGGAATGAGTGTTTAAATGGAAGTTGAGAGGAAACAAGGAGATTGAGAATGAAAATTGGAAATGCAGAAAGTTGACAGAGCATAAATAGGTTGAAGATGAATTTTTGGCTTTTGATGATTTTTTATTTAAACTTGTATATTTTGGAGTAGTATGAATTTATGTTATAATGAAATGGAGTAGAAAAAGCTAGAAATAAAAATTTGAAGTGTTGGAGTTTAGAGAAGGAAATCTGGATATTTCTAGGAAGGAATAGTAAGAGAATTGAATTTTTGATCTGAAACTTTCTTGAATTTACTATACCATTCTAGATATATTTTGACAAAATGGTCTTCATGAAATTATAGATCTTTCTTTTATCTTTTCAACGGTATATAGTATGAGAATTTTGGACATCGAAGTCGAAAGTCATGGTCTTTGTAAGTGGAGATGTTTAGGAGTGTAGAGTGTATCGTCTGTGCTGATGTGTATCATCTGTAATGACATGTATCGTCTTTGCTGACGTGTATCGTCTATGATGACATGTATCATCTGTGCCGACGTGTATCGTCTGTGATGACGCCTATCGTCTGGTGCACTGTTCCTCTACCCTATCGTCTGGTACACTATAGACCTATCATCTAGTCCAATTTAGACCCTTTAGAGGATAGAATATGTCTTCTAGTCTTCATAAATGTTGTAGATCACGAAGTCCTGTTTCAAACCGTCTAAAAACGATATCAATCCGACATCTTTTGTGAAAGTTATGGCAATCGTGCCAACGTAGGTTCAATATGATTGAGGACATAAACATGGTTGATTCTTTTAGCCATAACTTCATCATCCGACCTCCAAATGACTTGATTCTTAAACCAATGGATTCCTAACACATTTTTCCATCCCTACATAAAAGTTTGTATCATTCTGAAAGGAATTGAGAAAGATTGAGTGAAAAACGTAGGACAGGTGCAGTGGGTGTGCTCTTAAATCATATGAACTGGTGTTATTCCACTGAACATACTTCAGTATTTTGATTATATTTAGATCTCTATGATTCAAAATGAGATGATTTTTTAATTAGAGTAAACTAGAGACATAAGGATACAGATTGTATGAACAAATCGAATTTTGATTCAGTCTCTAAGATGTTTAATTTCTGGATGAAAGTTGGGTATAGTACACTGTTTTTGAATATGAATAACCCGATAATGTTTGACGCATATCTTCCAAATTACTGAACTAAATTGAGTGATTTTGGTTTCAATGGAAAGATAAGACATACAGGAACACTTTTCTAGAAGAGAGTTTGAAAAATTACCTCATTTTCACCTTCTGATTGAATGTGAACAGTGGACCCGAAGGGGGTGTCTTGGAAAAACCTGAAGTTATTCAATGAGAAATGAATTGTGATTTTAAGGGTTTTAATGAGGCATAAACCTAAGTATAAATTATACTTAGATGAGTTTTGATATGGGAATGATTTTGTGATGATATTGATGGTAAGGTACTCGGGAATTATCATCAACATGCATTGTACATAATTCATTTCATACATGTGCATTAATGAATACTTATGATTGTATAAATTGTGATTCTGTGTATATTATTTGTTATAAAGGAGCAACTGGAACGTCAATTTCTAGATGTTGCCGGATCTTCCAGGCATTAGCTTCGGGAGAAACTTGTGAGTAACCTAGACGGTTTCTCTCAATTAATGTTTGCCTAAATTATGATTCGAATGATAAATGATTGTGTTTTGATTGTTGATTTTCGGATAGGAGGTCCGATGATTGTGAAATGTGGAATGTACATTGAAGTGCTGCTTGAATGTGAATGTGAAGACCTATGTGCTTTATAATGTGATTGATTGTGGTACATGCATTCCATTCATAAATGCACAATCAGATAATGGCAGTTGTGACCAGAGCAGCCACCGATCAGAGCTTAAAGCTCAACGTGTGAAAAAGAGCCTCGAGCTCAGACAATGACTAAGAGCCTAAGCCTTGTATCCTCATCAGATAACGAACAGTTATTAACGTGCCCAGTATCTAAAATGGATACGGAACAGTTCAGGCACTCGGTCACAACAACGTAAAAATTAGAAAGTGTCTCATTAGCACTTCATATGCATTTTATCAAGTATGTTTGATTGATTGAAATCCATGAAAAATGCAACATGTGCTTATTTGTTATGTGAAATGATGTGTTGCATGAATTGAGTGAACCATCGATGATGGTTACCTCATTGAGTTC
>JAOSBL010000801.1:0-10464 GCA_027568915.1 Erythroxylum roraimae
CCTTAAGGCACAAAACATCTATAACACAATTCATATACAAAAACACTCATTTCATTTCATTTAATATTTCTAAATTTCCACTCAAAATTCGGGGTCCAACATGTTTAATTATAAATAATGCCCAAAATTAATTAATAAGATATGTTAACATATATCTAAACAATCTTCCCCCTTTTTGGCATTGTTTGTCACACATAGGAACTCCCCCTTAACAGGATAATTGGACACTCTCCCTTAATCGAGCATCGAGTTCCAAATAATTTCCAAATAACATCAAGTTCACATAACATCAAGTTCGTCAAGTTCACATAAACAAATGGCAAATAACCAAAGAAATAGTAATCCTAAGTTAACAAAACAGCTAACAATCATCCAAACAAATAGTCCAATTTCTCAAATTTTCTCTATCATATGTTTCTCCCCTTGATAAGAATGTCTTCAATGCGATCAATCTCAACGAATAAGGAGGTATAAAAATTAACATTAGGTGCAGCGAAAAAATCATAAGCACGTAGTACAATAGCAAAAGGCCAAGATGACAATTTACCACGGGTCAAAACACTAGCCAATATATTATTAATCACATCAAAGTCATCTGCATACGAATGATTAAATTCATAAACCCCAAAAATGCATTCAACGAATCACAATCAAATTTAATCGATCTTCTCCTCACATACACCATATGAAAGCATATATTTGTATCATCCAGCACTTTCTTATCCAAATTAAAATAAAATTCTCGCACCAAGTCAGCATCAAATTGTTATGGCAATAAAGAAGTATGTAACAAATTCCTCCCAGTTACCAACACATCCAAATTAAATTGTTTATACTCAAGTAAATTTATAGGATGATTAAGAACAAACTCAGTTGAAACGAGACTCTAAGCTAGAAAGACATCTTAGAACCTTCATTCTTATTGTTGACTGTTGAAGCATCAAAAAGCTGCTTGATAGTTTGCATTAAACTATCAGCCTTGGAAGATTCTCTTTCACCTAATGGAACCATACTCTTTTCTTCAGCATTAGTTACCATTGGAACCAAAATAGAGAAGGATTGCATATCACTAGATGTGCAAGAAGCATCAATACTAGATCCAATCTTTGCAAGAGTATTTAAAAACTTAATCAACATATCCACTCTAGGTCTACGTAATGAAGAAGCATAATGCATGAGTTCATCCAATCCACTAGACAAGACTCCTGATATCTCACCAATAAGGGCACGTAAATATATTCAAGAAGTAAATGTTTTCACAAAACATCTTAAAGTAGTGCCTGGAGACCATTGTTGTTTAACCACAAAGCAATGAAACATTGAGGAATGCGCATTATTTCTTCTGTAAAGAAACAGATGCCTTCCATTATGGCTTTCAATAAAGCAAAAGGAAGACCAAATGCATCTAAAACTAGAAAACAAGAAGGATATTTATGAATCAGATCACTCATGACAGTAGCTGCAAATGAGAATACACCTCCACCAAAATCTTTTGCTCTTCTAAAGATGATATATAAGAATTGCAGCAGCACATTCTCCTCAAATCCATATACATGGAAAGTGTTCCCTATGAAAGCATATTGCCTAAACTCATATAACTCACGATATGGAGAGAAACAAGATAAAACTTGAAAAACCAAATTATAGAAAACCCAAATCTTCCTATAGATCTCCAACCAAACATCAACATTTTCTCAGCATAACTCCATAAATCAAAATCCAAAAGCAAAACTCTCAAATCATCAAGCTGAGCCTCATTTTGCATCAAATATACCATTCAGTAAGTAAGAAAAAGCCAGATACACACCAATCACCTAAACCATAGAAAACCCATAAATCAAAAACTTAAAATGACTAGATGTTAACTCCTTTGAGCCTTGCTTTCTTGTTTTGTTTCATTAATAAACAACATCAATATACTTCAAAAATGTAAAGCACACAGTCCCTATGCTCTTGAAGAAATTCAAACTTGGCCTTATTTATCGTCACATTATCTCTATCATCAACTGTCTAGTTGGTTTCTTCCTCCAAAGCAATCAACTGGTCCTCTGTCTGAACAATTTCGTTTTCAGCAATAGCTAACTATGAATCTGGAAAGTTTCTGATTGTAGCTTCGTAGTGTTTCTATTCTAACTTGTGAAGCTGATTTTGAAGGTTTTCTTCTATCACCAAGTTGGTTTTTAGACCATTCACATTAAGAACATTTTTGAAGTGTGGCAGTCCATCCACACAAAGGGTCCCTCTTCTAATAATCATGGCCTTCTTTCCATCTCTAAAAGTAACGTGGCCATCCATACAACTTTGATAATCCATCAAGTAGCTTCTTTCACTCTTTGGAATCCAAGTATGCTTTGGTAACATAGGTTGTTGCTGAAAATTGGCCAAAAGGGCTAAATGAACCTTAATGTTTACAATGATGTACAAAATAGACCTTAACGTTTTATAGTGTTCAAATTGAACTTTAATGTTTGTAAAATGTTTAAAATGAACCAGAAAATTTGGAAAATGTTCAGATTGAACCCAGAACACTAATGATGTTAAGGCACCGTCAATTATTTTCTAACGTGGTCTAAAAAATTGCTGATGTGTTTTTTTTTTTAATTTTTAGTTATGGGATCCACCAAAGATTGACGTGGACATTTTTAAAATAGAAGTGGGTCCATCTCTAGTTAAAACATCGGCTACGTTCTTTACCTTATGTCTCTCGTTTTTAGTCAAATGACCAACCATAAATTCTTATTTTCATTTCTTGGCTCTTTTTCTTTCTAACAGAGTAGGTTTCTATTCGAACACAAAATGAACAAGAACTTGAGACATATCTGGCTCAGACATGTTGGACTAGCTTGTAAGATCTGTTTCAATCCTACCTTCTTTATTGAAAGATCCATATAAGACCAAAGACCAGTACATCTCATTAATGGTGGGACAAAAGTTAGGAAAGTTGTCAGGAACCAATCAGTAATCAAACTGGTTTTAGCAATAAAACCAGCAAAATCGATGCCAGTACGAGTAGCTTAGTAGCACAAAATGATTCCATCGTATCTAATAATTCACAATAACTACCGGCTAGCAGCTTATAGTCTCTACGCATTGACTCGTTACCTATAATCCTCAGCAGCCACCTCCTCTTCAGCCTCTTTAGGGTTTGATAAATTTTTCTTCTATTAAGCCAAAGTTTTTCCAACGATCTTTGCTCAAATTCTACGAGCCGAGTCCTTGATTTGCCTTTCCTAACAACATAGCAAATGCTTCTATTTTCCAAATTCTCACTTTGGAAATAGATTGCTCTTACACTCTACATATTGTTGATATTGGAGTCTCTCATAGTGTGCGATGGCCTACACTTCTTGAGGTATTGACTCGACGATTCGAAGAGCCTCCACCACTGGTAAGCATCATAGTAATTACTGTCCCTTCTGAAACTAAACAAAACATAGAGACCCCATTTTTTATCAGACCTCTAGGAGACAATGTTTCCATGAGACTACTTAGCTTTGTAAAATCTATTAACATTAATTTGCAAATCAATAGACTTGATAATCATCCTTTACAAATCACCAATCCATAAGTTATCAACACCAACCATGAATAGACCCTAATAGTTTATGCCCAACTTAGGCTCCATCATTTGAAACACATACCCTAGACGAGAGAACTGAGTTCTTGAGAGTCTTGAGAAGACTAGAACTAAAAGATGTGATACTCGTTGAAAATAATATGGAATGTAGCTGCAACACTTGTGGTAATATAGAGTATCTTTGGAGGTTTTTAGATAGAACAAACTCAACTTTCAAAGGTCGTGAAAGCGAAGAAAGGAGTGATGGAAAGAGAAGTAGCAAAGGCATTAACAAACCGCCGTGAGATGAAGGAAGTTAAAAAGAAATGGTGTGAAAGGATGAAAAGATGATAAACACTCTCTATTGACCCTCACTAAATGATGCAGAGATTTGGATCTGAAGAATGGGATTTTCTAAGAAGGGATTCTTTGCAAATGAATTAGAGAGGCCTATTTATAGGCCTCCCTCACTTGGTCTTGGGTAGCTAAAAATTAATTTCCAACCTCCTTTTCCTCCTCCCTTTCTAAACATGGTTGTCATAATTGTTGACCACTTATCATTTCAACAATCTTCCACTTGAAGATTTGATTGAGTATCAATCATATATTCACATAATTTTTTCTATCTTGTCATTTTCATGTTACTTACTTCCTTATCAGGCCACAAGAGGATCAACACCAAATAAACTTGTCAGTATTGATTGCCTTTGTTATGAAATCTGCTAAGTTATCTTTGGTATGAATTTTTTGCATATCTATAACTCCTTCTTCAACTTTTTCACAAATGAAGTGATATTGTACTTGCATATGTTTGGTATTTGAATGAAATGTTGGATTCCTTGCCAGATGCACGGCACTCTGACTGTCATAAAGCAAAGAAAATTTTTCTTATTTGTGCCCGAGTTCTTCCAAGAGCATTTTCAACCATATTGCTTCTTTACTGGCTTGATTAGCTACTACATATTTTGTTTTTATTATTGACGTAGCAATAATTGATTGCAGTTTTGAAACCCAACTTACAGTTCTGCCAGTAAGTTTAAAGATATAACCTATAGTAGATTTGCTTTTGTCAAAATCACTTGCATAATCTAGATCAATATATCCACTGACAATAAAGTATGATCCTCCATAACATAATGTAACATCTGAGTTTTCCTTAATGTATCTTAAGATCTTATTTACAGAAGTCCAATGCTCTCTACCAAGATTCGCCATGTATCGATTAACCACTCCCACTGTATGTGCGTTGTCTGATCTTATATAAATTATAGTGAACATTAAACTTCTCACTACTGATGCATACAATACTCGAGACATCTCCATCCTCTCTTCTTCATCGATAGGACTCATTTTAGAGGAAAACTTGAAATTAACAAGAAGTAAGGTAGTAATTGGCTTACAATTTTGCATATTGAAAAGTTATAAGATTTTCTTCAAATAATTCTTTTTAGAAAGCCAAATCTTCTAATTATTTTTGTTTCAGTGAATTTGCATCTTTATAATCTTATTTGTTGGTCCCAAGTTCTTCATATCAAATTCCCTAGCCAATTATGCCTTTAACTCCTTAAAATGATCTTTGTCGAGCCCTGCGACCAACATGTCATCTACATACAATAGAAAGATAATGAAATCATGTTCAACATGTCATTTGCATTGAGTCTGTTGTATCCAAGGCCTATGATAAAAGAATAAAATCTCTTGTACCAGTATCTTGGCGTCTGTTTTAGACCATACAGAGATTTTTTCAACTTACAAACCATGTTCTCTTTGCCTTTTTCTTCAAAATCTTCTAGTTGGAGCATATAAATTTCTTCTTCAAGATCTCTATAAAGAAAAGTTATTTTTACATCTAACTGTTTAAGATGCAAATCAAATGTAACATACATTACTAAGACTACTCGGACTGTAGTGAGTTGAACCACAGGAGAAAAAATTTCACTGAAGTCAATTACTTCTTTGTGAGTATATCCTTTCACTACCAATCTTCCACGATAACTCTCCACTTGATCTTCGCAATTTTGCTTAATCTTAAAAACCCATTTATTTCTAATAGACGTTTTTACATGTGGTAGTGGCACAAGCTCCCAAGTCTTATTTTTACGAAGAGATTTATTTTCTTCTTGCATTATTGCCTTCCATAAAGATGCATCTGAATTAATCATTACTTCTTGAAGAGTTGATGGATCCCATTCCTATATTACAAGAAAGTATGTAACATTACTCTCTATAATGTAATCAGAATGCCAATCTGGTCACCTTTTGGTGCAATCTGACCGGTGAATTTTTAAAACTTCATCTTCAACTGGTTGTTATGCCTCGTTCTATGGTTTTGCTTCAAAAGAATCTTCTTGTTCAACTTCTCTTTCCACCTGTACAATTGTAGTCTTCGAATTTTCTTTTGAACTATTGTCATCCCTTTGTAGTTGATCTCCTACAAAGGCAACATCCCTGCTGACTATGACCTTATGGATAGTAGGACCCCATAGGCAATACTCCTTTATTCTGTCAACATATTTCATGAATATGCATTTCTTGGATTTTGGATCGAGCTTTGAAATTTCATGTGCCTTGTATATCATATACACTAGACTTCCAAATATATGAAGGTTTGAATAATGAGTTAGTTTACTAGTCCACATCTCCATTGGTGTCTCAACCTAATTGCAGTTGATGCAGACTAATTCACCATATAACAGGCGGTATTGACTACTTATGCCCAAAATTTCTTTTATAAGCCTGCACTTTTTAACATCAGCTCTTGTTCTTTCTAACAAGATTGCGTTCATATGATTTGCCACTCCATTTTTTTGAGGAGTTTATGGTATTGTGAACTGTCTTTTAATCCGTTCTTGCTTGCAGAATCTTTCAAAATCATCACCAATATATTCTCCTCCATTATATGTCCTTAAACATTTGATCTTCTTTATAGATTCAAGCTCAACTCTCTCTTTATGGACCTTGAAGACTGGAAACACATCTTATTTTCTCTTAATCGGATACACCCAACATCTCTTGATGAATAGTCATCAATGAATGACACAATAATTTGCTCCTCTCAGGGATGGAACCGGTCTTTGCCATACATCATAAGTGAACCAATTCTAGAACAACCTTGCTTCTAGAATTTGATATGTTGAACTTCAAACAATACTTCTTACTTGTAATACAATCCTCGCAAAAAGGAAGTGATACTTTTGTAAGTCCAGGAACTAGCTTTTGCTCTACAAGGATTTTCGTTCCTTTTTCAGAAATATGCCTAAGTTTTTGATGCCACATCATTGCTGATCTTTCACTTGAACTACTTAAGACAACTACTGCTTCAGCTTCCTGTAAAGTCTCTTCCTTCAATATATACAAATTTGCAGTTATCTTTTCTCCCTTCATAAGAACAAACGCTCCTTTTATTATTTTAATGATCTCATTCTCACAATCAATCTTACATCCAATATCATTTAGTTGTCCTACAGATAATAGATAGGTTCTTCTTCAGGCCCTCCACATGTCACACATCTTAAATAGTACAAATTGTGCCATCATACATCTTCAGCTTGATAATTCCAATGCCAACGATCTTTAAGGCATGATCACTACAACTGTACATAAATCCTTCAAAGATAGGTTCATAATGATGGAACCATTCTCTTCGAGAGGTCATATGGAATGTAGCTCCTGACTCAAGAAGCCATACTTAAGCAAATCTTATCCTACCTTCATTATTTGTTACTGCTTCACAACATAGAGCGTCTCTGTCATCAGAACAATTTGGCACATTTCCTTAAGGATTGGAATTTTTCTTTAAATTCCTAAAATCTTTCTTCAAGTGACCTATCTTGCCACAATTGTAGAGTTTTAAATTCTTCTTAATTTTTTATTTTTATCAACCATGATTATGGCTTGTAGTTTGACCTCGCTCTATTGATCTCCCTCTCATCACTGTCAAGGCCTCCACATTTTGTGAACTTGCCTGCCTGTCTTCCTTTTTCTTATGTCAATTTTCCTTTTCTAGGACAACAATTGCAACATCATTGAAG
Source organism: Erythroxylum roraimae (assembly GCA_027568915.1). Taxonomy (NCBI): domain Eukaryota; kingdom Viridiplantae; phylum Streptophyta; class Magnoliopsida; order Malpighiales; family Erythroxylaceae; genus Erythroxylum; species Erythroxylum roraimae. Next base: position 7,588 of record JAOSBL010000801.1, read on the forward strand.
ACTAGATCATTCGTAAGGATATTATTTGTTAAGTTGATGATGAGTTGATTATATGAATAAGGTAAACTTTGAAGTATAAGCTCAGCGCATTCATTTGACTCTATTTTACAACCCAATGAAGCGAGTTGACAGAATAGAGTATTTAAGGAAATTGATGTGCTCTGTCACCAAAGTAGACTCCTCCATACAAAGAGTATAGAGTTCCTTCTTATGAAAAATTTTGTCCTGCAAAGATTTGGCCTCATACAATTTTATGAGATGATCTCAAATCTCTTTTGTCGTCTTCTTACCTTCTATGCTTGACAACACTCATCAGCTGGTGCCAGATAAAGATTTGCAATAGAATTCCTATCCATCTTGTTCCACTTAGTATTATTTGTATTTTTGGTTGGCCTTTCACTTATAACTGCTAAACAATTATCTTTTCTCAAGATAGCCTTCATTTTTAACTTTCAAAATGAGAAATTACTCCCGTTGAAATTTTCTCTCTCAAATTTTGTCACCATTGCTTCCATCACAAACTTCTTTGATCAAATAATCATCTCCCACTACTTTACATGAATAGTAACGGTACACGTGAATAGTAATTACACATGTAAATAATGATCGTACATGTACACGTGAATAGTGCCCAGTATCTTCAAATAATGATCTAACTTATCTGATGTGGAGGATCCACTATTCAGTGGCAACCACAGAGCATACAATAAATAGACCTGCACACCCAAACCATACTCTAATATCACTTGTTGAGAAAATTAACCGAATTAGAGCAGGATCATAGAAAACAAATTTGAGATAATTAAGTACACAAATTATAAATGGAAAACCCTTTAAATGAATTAAGGTAAAAACTATGGGCAAGAGTATAAAAGTTTCCCTATAAGAAATAATAGTAGTTACAACATCTTTATATTAACATCTTTATATTTTATACAAGAAATATGATAAACACTCTCTATTGACCCTCACTAAGTGATACAGAGATTTTTTTTTGGTAAATCAGTAAAATTTTATAAATAGTAAGAAGTTATGTATAACTAGAGATTGCCCAAGCTGCAATCTTTTATCCAAACCAGAAGCCTAACTCACAAGCAAGCATAATGAGCCCTATAAATGTTCCCCATCATTATGCAAACCACCATATCAAGCCAAGCCATGACTACACTACGATGGTCATATCGGGACCATCTTGCCAGTAACACACTTTCATGCAACAGACTCATTTATCATATCAACCAATCCATCCTCCCTACTAATCCTTAACCTGAGAACAATACATCATAGTTTGATTCTTCACCTTTCCAGAGCAATGCAGAATTAGTGTTAGATTCCAAAGTGATGAGATAGGAGAAATATCAACTCTACACCACCTTCCATTGAAACTCGTTCTAGCCTTCCTTCTTTTCCAAGCAACATCTGTGGGTTAGAGACTCTTTAACTTTTATTCGAAGGAGATCCCCTCACAGCTTTAGTCACCATGTTTCCATAATCAAAGTTTAGTGGAGATTGAGGCTTTCCCTTCATCTTATGTTTCTCCTTTTGTAGCAATCAAGTAGGGATTGGGATTGCCCTCTCTTTTCCCAAACCTAGACCTGAAGTCAAACCTATAGACATTTCATTAGAAATATAAAACACATACATTTTACGTTCTCTTAGTGTTTGAGCTGAGGTGTTATCGAACATGAAAGATCACTCTCATGTTGAAGCTCCCTACGTCCAAGGCTTCATCTTTGAAGGTTTGCAAGTTTCTTTCAGTCCACATGTTATACACAATAACAGAAAGGATAATGAAGAAGGTATTTATGTCACAGTTTCTGAATGTGGGTGATTAGTTAACCCACATTAAAATGGATTGAAGATTTTTCAGGTGAGGTAAGTGTATTTGGAAGTGGTTGAGACTGTTTAACCAAACTGTTTTAGAGAAAGGACATTCAAAGAATAAATGTTTAATAGTCTCCAAGTCTGAAACACACAAGGAGCACCGATTTGGGGTGTGGAGGTAAAGAACTTTGTCCCTTGTCTGCAATTTATTCAGGAAGGCTAACCATAGGATGAAGGAACACCTAGGACTATTCCTTTTATTCCACACAAGTTTATACCAAAGAATTATCTGATTTGGAAGTCTCATGAAAGTGTATACAGAAGCATTTTTATACTTCTTCGAAAGGCTAGCTAGCCATTCTAAACTATCGTCTCTTGAAGAATCTGGATGGTATAGTAAAGGTTTTAGGTTACGATAGTCCGAACTGTTGTCTCCTGCCAGTGCCATTCATTATTCCTGATTACTTCAAACACTCTTACAGTTATAGGAAGCTCCGACCCATTGATCACCCTAGAAGTAGAGTGAGCCATCAAGACTCTCGAATGGAAAGGATCCTGCCATAAGAAAGTAGAGTTTCCATTTCCTATTCTAAATCTGAACTGGTTCCCTATTTGATTCCTAATATACAAAATCTTCCTCCAACTCCACGAACTACAATTTTTCGGAGAGGTACTCCATAAATTTTTCCTTTTCAGAATAATTGTGTGAACCCACCTGACCCACAAAGCTTTCTTATCATTAAATAGAAACCAAATTCTTTTCCCTGTCAACAAGTTATTCTAAGTAGACAAGTGTTTAAAACCTAGACCACCCTCTTTTTTTTTTACTACAAATGTCATTCCATTTTACCTTAGCATAAGCTTTTTTCTCCACCATCCCCGACCACAAAAAATTCCTAAGTTTTTTCTCTATTTCCTTAATAATGGATGTTGGGAAAATGAAGTGGCTAAACCAATAAACATGAAAGGTGGAAAGTGTTAAGTCAAAATGACTTTACGATTAATAATTTTGATGATAAACAAAAAGCAGACGGAAGCTAAGTAGAAAAAGCA
>JAOSBL010000823.1:0-10462 GCA_027568915.1 Erythroxylum roraimae
TTACAACATTAACACTTAAATTCCATAAATCCATGCAATAAATCCTCCTAACATTGACATGCCAATTTAACTCCAAAAAAGTCATTTATCTAGCAAGACCACAGAATTTATTCAAATCATGCTTAATAATTAAAAAAAAAATTCGGGGCCCAACACCACCCTTGCGGGATTTGCACTCGGACATCACTTAGATGTTGGGTACGTGTCTTGTGAGAGTGGGATGCTACATAATCCAATTGGTTGGAGATAATGATGGGTGGGGTATGGTTCTTACCTAAAAAGGTGTATCTTAAGTGGGAAGGTCAAGGTTTCAGCTCTAAAGTGGGGGGCTTAACAATGGAAGGTGGTGTGGGTGTATTTGTTATCTCCAACTTCTCTAGCTTGATTTCCTCACATAATTTATCTTCTCTCACACTCTTATTACTATGCACTTCAATAAATTCATTAACTTCCTCTTCAACCTCCTTCATACACTCATCCACAACATTAATTTTCATACATGCAATACCATCCAAATGTTTCTTCAAAGATTTAGACATGTTTAATTCAACCTGCTCATCACCAATTCTCAAAACAAGTTTTCCTTCATGCATATCAACTAATGCCCTACCAGTATTCATAAAGGGCCTACCCAAAATCAATGGACAATTTCTATTAGCTTCAAAATCCTACATAACAAAATCAACAGGATGATAAATTTATCCACTTTCACCAACACATCTTCTATAACTCCAAATGTCCTCTTAATGGATTGATCCGCAAGTTAAATTAGCATGGATGTTGGCTTGACCTCTCTTAGTCCCAATTTCCAAAAAATATACAAAGCATCAAGTTAATACTTGCACCTAAATCATATAAACACATAGAAAATTCAAAGTCACCAACAACACATAGAATAATAAAACTCCCTGAATCTTGTAATTTTGAAGGCGTCGTGCTTGGGAAGATCGAATTACAATTCTCCATCAAGGTTACCGTTTGATTGTCCTCTCAAGTGCGTTTATGTGTCAGTATGTCCTTAAGAAACTTCGCATACTTGGGCATGCACTCTAAGGCTTCCACCAATGACAAGTTAATCTGAAGCTTCTTCAGTTTCTCCAAAAACATGAAAAACTGAGTGTCCACCTGATGTTGTCTCACCCTTTGTGGATATGGAAGTTTAGGCTTGTAGGGTGGTGGTCGTACATAAGGCCTCTCTTCTTTTTTCTCTTCTTCTATCTCCTTGCCTTTCACCTTTTCTTGGCTATCCTTTTGCACACTTGGTTCCTCCACTTGTTTGTCACTTTGAAGTGTAATAGCCTTGAGTTGGCCTCAGTATTGCTTGGTAGGCTACTTGCACTTTTAGAAGACAAAGCAATAGCAAGTTGACCTACCTGTACCTCCAAGTTATGGATGGATGAGGCATGGGTCTTCACAATCTGATCAAACTTTGCCTCCATCGTCTTTTGACTTTTCTCCTAGCTTGAAAACATCCTCTTTTGGTTCTCTTCTTGATTTGCCAGTTTGGACCCCAAGACATCTATTAACTTGTCCATTTTGTTCTCCAAAGATCCAAGTCGGTCTTACTAAAATCCAGGAGGTCCTTGCAGTCTTTCTTGGCCACCTGCATTGTTAGTACTTGAAGAAAAATTTGGGTGGTTTTTTCACCCTGGATTATAAGTATTAGAGTATGGATTGTTACCTCGCCGTGGTTGGCCTAAGTAATTTACCTGTTTTGTGCTACTAGCTCCTAACAAGAAACATTTTGTTGTGAAATGATTGTCCTACCCACATAACTCACATTGTAATTGTATAGCTTTGGCTGTAGATGAAGATGCTCCTTGCATGTTGCTCAATTGCTTGGTGAGGGCTGTGATCTGTGCCTGTAAAGCTATAGCAGAGTCAATTGGGATCATACCTTTATTCTCCTTTTGCCCCTGTCTATTCCTCTCACTTGACCACACACAACTATTACTCGCCAAGTCTTTCAAAAGATCATGAGTTACATTAATAGTTTTTCTTATCAAAGAACCCCCAGTAACTGCATTTATGGTTCCTTTTGTGCTCTGATTTACACCATTGTAGAATGTTTGCAAAAAGAACTCCCTCGAAAGGTTGTGGTGGGGGCAGCTTCTCTGTAATTCTTTAAACCTCTCCCAAGATTGATATTAAGATTCCCCATTGCTTTGTTGAAAATTTGTGATTTCCTTTATGACTCTTGTTGTCTTGGTTAATTTAGCAAGAAATAATTGGGCTAGTTGTTCTCAAGTAGTGATCTGCCTTGAACTGAGTGAGTTGTACCATGCCTTTGTCCGATCTCTCAAAGTGAAAGAAAACAATCGCAACCTTACGACATCGTCAGACATCCCATTAAACCTGAAGGTGTCGCAGATCTCTAAAAAATTTTCAAGATAGGTGTTGGGATCTTCATTGGATAGCCTATAAAATTGTACACTGCTCTGAAGTATGTTGAGGAGTGTCAGCTTGATCTCAAAATTATTAGCTTGAATCGTTGGCCTTGCAACTCCTTGAGGACTGAAACCTGGCCTCATAAAGTCCATCATTGTCCTCTCAACTCCTCCCTTCTCTCCTTCTTCTGCAATATTTCTTTGTATATTGTCTTGGCACTTTGCTCTTCTCAACATCTCGTTCGTGCCTTGTGATATTTGATAACTCTTCATCATTAAATTCCATAGACCTTCGAATACACAAGGAAAAGTATCAAAAACTCTTAAATCAAAGTAACCTAAACTAAAGAAGATGCTAAACAAATAATCTTCGACAACGACGCCAAAAACTTGTTGATTGCAAAACAAACTACTAGTTTTACGCTTAAAACCACAAGTATACAGGTCGTAACTTGTAGTAAAAAATAGATATCGATCCCACAAAGAATGTGCTTAGGCACAACTTAATTCAAGTTGCTCTTTGTTTAAGAACCAATTTTAATGAATATAAACGGAAAAATTTAACTAAATCAAACAACTAATAATGAACAAATGATAAAACAAAAGTGCAGAAACTTGGAATTCAAGATTTAACAATTAGAGATCACTTTTTCCCTTTCTTATCTCCCTCCTACCTTGTTAATTGAATTGTGCCTCACCTACGAGGTTCTAATGTATTAACTACCCCCTCTAAAGGCGTAATTAATTGTCCCTAGCTAAATTAAATGGAGATGATTAAGCAATCTTTCAATCTACCAATTCAACTAGTTATGAAATTATCCTATAGGTAATCAACTAATTAGCTAAAATCTCTATCTAACTAATCAATTAACTTGATAAATATAGGTCTATAGAGTGCCAATTTTCATTGTACAACCTTACACAATTTACCCAACTCAATTTTTCAATATATTACCAGGTATAAGCTCAACATTCATCAAAGGCATCATTCATTCAAATCCACAAAATAGGAGTTCAACAAGTAGTTCAAAAGTAATCTCTACAATAACTTAGCCACTTATAATGTCATTAACATCCCCAACAACCAAACAATCCATAATAAAGATGCTATAAGAGAAAAATGAAATAAGAACTAGTTGAAGCAAGCTCCTCCTCTTCTTTGCCCAAATTTGGAAAATCTGGAGTTAGTGTGCTCTTTGCCCAATTTGGAGTGGAAATCTTGATTCTCTATCTCTCTTTAGGCTCTCAATCTGTTTTCTAGCTCAAGGAGGTAAGTTTCCACAACACTTCTTTGTCCCTAGGGATTTGTGCCCTTATATATCACAAAACAAGTCATAAAACCCTAAAAAAATAAGTGAAACCCGCGTGTTCTTTCTGCCTCCAGTTCCCACGATCGTGAGAATTATCCTTGTGCTTCCCACAATCATGGGTTAATATGGCAGAAACTTTCTAATGAGATTTCGCACGATCGTGGGAAACAGGCCCTTTCCCACGGTCGTGGGTTCTTGTTCTACATCTCCTTCACTTCTCTTCTCCTCTTTTAGTTCTTAGCTCAATCATAAAGGCCGCCACCCTCCATTCCTACACCAAAATGATTAATTCTTACCTTAAATCAATATCAAATATAAAAAAAAACTATGAAGATCAAACTAAACAAAAACACACAATATATATCCTAAAACACAACAATAATAACCTATTATGCAAGAAACACATGCTAAATACTTAAAAAAACATACACTAATGCACAACTATCAAACATCTAACAAAGTAAGACTTGCACTTTAAATAAAATTGGCCTAGTGACTAACTAGGGCGATAGCCAATAAAGAAGCAATAGCCAATAAAGAAGCAATTCTAAGTACCTAACATGAAAAATTTTAGGAAGCTGTCAGTTGGTTTCTATCCAACTCCCTCCTAAAAATGGCAAAACACTTAAAATAATTGTTTATGGGACATGCTTCTATAAACTTTGGGATGAAAGAAATGCTAGATGTCATAAGGGTGTGGAAAAATAAACTACCCAGCTGATAGATGAAATTGTCCAGCGGGAAAGGGAACAAATAATGATGAATACAAGTGCAAAAAATTGCAACAGATAACTAGCAATCTCATGGAGAATTTAATAGCATATACTCAACTAGGAGTCACTAGATACAAGCAATCATAAAGGCATCGATGGATTCTACTATGTCCAGTACACACATGTAAATCATCTGAAGGTAAGAAAGCAAAGGCTACTTACAAGAGAGATGGATGATGAAGCTAGATCTCTATAAACATAATGTTGAACCAATTAGAAATGGCAGGCGTACCGAATAATGAGAACTAAAGAGTAGTTCTGTCTTGCATAGTGCTCTTAACAGATATATATATATTTAGACTTTCATATTATAGAAGTCTAGGACATGTAAGGTAGTAGCGTTGCGTGCATAAGTCAGTGCTTCTGGTACAATGCTACATAATGTGTAAATTGATTACTTAACCATACATTTGTTAGATCTGCAGAAAACAAAGAGAAGTTAGTGTACCGAATAATGAGAGCTTAAGATTGCTTTTGTCCTGCAACAATTGGATGGTGCTCTTGACAGATATACTGAACCCTCAACACTAGGCATTTAGGCAATGGAAGTTTAGTCCTGGTTGCCTTTTTTGATGTCTAAAAATCAAAATAGTTCACAGTATGGAGGTTTCTACTCCATAAGTCTCAGTTTGCTGCCAAAAATTCTAAAAATAGGAACATTTGACAGCTTGATGTGATTAAAAAAGTCAAAAACTTCAGTTGTATATTACCTTTTTGTGGATCATCCTGACTTACAATATTCATCCTCTCTTTTAATTTGAAAAACTTCCAATAGATTATGATGATAAGCAGCAATGTATAATCACACCTACTACAACGAAAAAGAATAAGGTTGGAAATCTCAATACAAAAAGAGAGAAAGATAAAGACCAAAATGGAGCAAAACATATCTGCAGAAAGATTGATATAAGAAAACACTTGATTCTATACCTGTCTACAAAAGTCATTTCTAAAAGTCTGTACCCACCAAAAAAGACTCGAGGAAAAAACATAATAGCCACAAACAAACATGAAAATGAGTTGATATTGAGACCCACCTGTGTTTATCTCTAAAAAGCCTCTACTTTGCCTTCTCATAGTAGAAGACAACAACGACGGTGTTTTGTAGGGGCGATAACAAATTAATCGATAGTTTCCATATACAAAAAGCCTCTACTTAGCAAGGAATTGAACTGATAACGAGATTGATAAGAGGATGATTAATGAGGGATGTATGACTTTCGTAGGTTGACAAAATAAAGGAAATTTCTAGAAAAATTGAGATTGAAAACTAGGAGAAAGGGGAAACCTTACCTGTATCGTTAGTGTAATCCAAAGTTGGAAGGGGGAAGGAGGAAGACATTAATTTCCCAGCAGCCATCAACGAAGATACCAAAGCGTAGAACCCGAATCTAGCACGAAGAAACCCACAAAGTAACGTTGATTGTGGTCTAACTGGTGTAGAAGATCTGGAAATTAGATTAAAAGCAAAGAGGAATTAGAAAGGGAATTAGGAATTACACCCTAATCTAGAATGCAGAAACCCACGAAGTAACACTAATTGTGACCTAACTGGTGTAGAAGATCTGGAAATTAGGTTAAAAGCAAACAGGAATTAGAAAGGGATTTAGGAATTACATCATTTGAAGCCTTTCGCATTTATGTTATTAAGTAGGTTCTAGTTATGCTAACACGTGTACCAACCTTGTAAGCTTGGGGTTGTTAAATATATATATATATAAGTACCAATTACATATGTATATATATACATTTTAATATATAAAATAACAACAATTTAATTGGTACTTACACATATATACTCAATTTGTTACGTATATAAAATTTTAAAGCAATAAATTTTTTTAATTTTGTTGTCTTTTTTAATGTAAGATAACAGTTTATTATCGTTGCATCTTAATATTATTAAAGCCAACACTTTTAAAACTACTACATTATATTAAGTTTAGACAACACATTATAAAACTATTAAAAACATGTTATTGCTTACAACTCTTTTTGGTGTAGTGTTTTTTTGTTGTGACTACGATTCAATCATGATTAATTCCCACCGCAGATCAATTCCAGGATTTATTCAATCTTTGAATTAATGTAGGAGTCATTAATATGTACAAGAATTGTCCTATGCCCATATCTCTTAATTAAGTAACATATACCTTAAACCTCTCCACTTGAAAGCCCTTCTGCCTTTTACATTTATAATTAAATTTCTAAGGTCAAGCTCGCTTAATAAGCCAATTTCTTAGTTTGATATTCACCTAAGGGAATTCGTTTTAATTCTAATTTTTAATTCATGTCCAATTTTAAGTTCTAGTTCGAACATCTAATAGAAAAATCTATTCAAAGCTTTTTCTTTAGCTTACTTCTAAAATTCATTATCAGTGATATTTATTTATTTATAGTTTAAAATAAAAATAGAAGTTTGTCAAATTATATATTTTCATAATTAATTAGGAAAACAATTACTTTGGCCTCAATTAAAAAGGGACACACGATTTTCAAAAATTAAGTTTGGCGATGGAGCCGATTCAAAAGAACCATGCTAAAATCTCAAATTAAGATCCAATTAGAAAAATTATTGCTTGGTCCAGTAGAGAACTTGAGTGGAGAAAGAGAGACTTTGGTGAAAATAAAATTTCAAAATCTCAATGCACATTTTGTAAGACCAATTTCAATTAAAAATGATAACTTAAGAATCAGGAAGTTAGTTGTCTTCCAGCCCACTAGAAATAAATTATATCTTTTTATATATGAGTTTAGTTTTATTCCTTTCATATTTTAGCATTTTCTTTAAGTAATTCAACCTCCAAACAAGTTAGGGGTGGTTGATAAGATTAAACTATCTACGAGGGAGGCTTTCTCCAGAAAATTTCAAGCCATAGCATTTTTCTTATCATGACACGATAAGATGGAGACTGTAAAATGCATTTCCTCTCCAAGGATAGAAAAATGAATTGAAAAGCTTAACTTGGTTCTAATGTCAGCTATGTCTCGGAATCACGCCTAAAAACCAATCAAGAAGCTTGGAGGATTTAACACATTGTGGAGGAGTTATGGTTATGCAGGGTGACACATATAACTATAGATATATAGCGTTTAACATGATAAATAACTCAAAACAAACGTGACTAAAGTGGGTACATATATAATTAACCGCTTTATTTTGTTACAACTGAAAAATAAATTACTTCTTATGAAAAGATTCGATAAAAATCAATTCCATAAGAGATCATATCTTCATGTTGGTTTTAAGGTATACATTTAGTTGTTCCACCGGACCTGTTTCTGAAGATAGTTAATAAGTTTCCTGTCGACAAGGAAGGCCTTAGCTAGAAGATCAGGATTGATGGGTGGGTTAGATTCAAAGACGGCATTTGCAATGGTGATGACACCAGCATTTTGGCTGCTCAAACCCGCAAATGCAATAGCATTGCCTTCTCCAACATTAAGCTGGAAATGAATTTGTCCGATTGGGAACACAAACACGTCTCCAACGTTCAATACTTTGGTGAAAAGGGTATTGTTGTTCTGGTTAGATGCTACGAACCCAACATGGAGTGAGCCCTGCACGACTACGATTATCTCAGTACCACGAGGGTGAGTGTGCGGTGGGTTTAGGCCATATGGTGCGAAGTCAAGCCGTGCAAATGAAATTCCAAGGGTGTTGAGTCCTGCAAGTTCTTCGACGGTGACTGGAGTTACAGCAAAACCAAGTGGGGTTGCAGAAGTGTTTCCAGGTTTGTTGAGGCCTCGCAAGAAGAAATCGTCTGCCTTTACTTTCTTTAGATCTTTGCAGAACTTCCCATTTACGAAAACTGCGTGAAGGACAAGAAGTTACATATATCAAGCGATCATCAAAAAATCACAAGAATGAATGGATTCGAATAATTATAATGAAAGAGAACATACCACCATCTGCAGGGTTATCGATGGCGACACAGAAGTCCTGAAGAGGACTAGGATCATAAGCAGAAGTAATTAGTGAAAAGGCCAAAGCCAAGAGAGTAATGACTGAAGTATATTGAAGCTTCTCCATTGTATAACTTTAATTTAGCTTTTGCTGTGCTTGGCTGAGTGGTGAGGGGTGATGCTTGGGAAGCAAGCTACTTATAGATAGAAATCGTTGAATGAGTCTAGCGAACATACAATCTGTAGATGTTAATGTAAGAGTTCAAGTCTTCATAGGTCTCTTATATATTCAAGCGTCGATGACGTATAAATACTACGACCTGGCTCGCTTTGAGTAAATTGTTTGATTTCATCCTTTAGAAATTTTGTTTCAATTATTGTAGCAGTTGTGTTGTTTTGATCTCTAAAACTAAATCATCGAGGAAAATTCAGATTTTGATGTTACAGAATACCTCTGGGAGAAAAAAGGGACGTGGTAAAATTATTGTTGAAATACGCATTGGCCTGTAATTTCTTATTACTGCTGTGGATGAAAAGTGAAAATGGCCTCTCTCTAAAACCCAACTAGCCTCTTTCTATCGTGGCTTGTCTTTTCTTTCTTTTTCTTTTTTTTTTCATAACGGCTTAACTAATTTGAGTGGGACTTGTCCCGTTCAAGAGAGCTGTATATAATCATGTCTTTAGTCTAATATCAGTCGGGTGATATGAAACATAAATGAATTTAGCAAAGTTCCATCTTATATTAAGAATAAAAAGATTGGAAAATTTTGGAGATCACACTTAGAATTATAGTTGATGTTTACATTATCTTTACCTTCTTTATCAAATTTAATAATATGGATTGATTCCAAATGGTCTTGGCATTGTTGCTTATGGAATTACCTTCATTGTAAGAAGAGAGAAGCTCTTAATTATTTCTAGAATCTAAGGCTTTCGTGGGTTGATTATTCCACTTCCTATTGCCTTCACCTTAATTTTCCGACTCTTTGTTTCTACTTCCCTCCACAATTCTCTATTCTTCTCTTTCGACTTTCATTCCACCATCTTACCTAATACCTCGCTATCAGTTGTTCTTTTCAATGGGGGCATTCCAATAATTTTTTTCTTAATGCCACCAACCATTTCTATTTTTGCAACTAATTTTAGATTTTTTTTTCTTAGGGGGTGGGGCTTTAATTACCTTTTTCAACAATGGCTACTACTACTTCAGACATTGAATAGTTCTACCCTAATCACTTTCCCATTTTTCCTTGACTTGTTCCTAAGTCCTTCACTACAACAATTTAATAGAATTCGTGATGTTTTTTAGAAAAAACATCACGAAATGTGTAGAGTCTTTGTAAAACGTCGAGGATGTGGCAGACCTTTTGCGTCATTTTATAAACAAAGCGTGGCAAAATGGAAACTCCGTCTGTTTTTTAAAGAACACGTCGCAAAAGGTCTGACACTTGTGAAAACAACTTGCTTTTGTTAAAACCCACCCGACTATCGTCCTTTCCCCCCTTGTTTTTGTTAAAACCTCCGACTATCTCCTTTTCCCCCTTTGCTTTTGTTAAAAAGTCCATCGCCTTTGACCCCTTGCTTTTGTTAAAACGTCCGACTACCCCCAACCCGACGGCGCCTTTTCCCTCTCTCTCGAGCCACTTTCTACCTTTATTTTGTCTTCTCGTTGCTGACATTTGCGTGGCCGGTCTTCTCCAGTCGGAGTGTCTTTTGGTGGAGGTAAGTCATTCTTCCCCACATCTCCATTTGTGGTTTTGACAAGTACCGGTTGCCGCTCACAGATTGGCAGCCAAATTGGTTCTTTTCATTTGTTCTTCTTCTGCATTGTTTGCTTCTCTTACCTGTACTATAATTGAAGGGTGGTTGTTTTTATCTCTCATTGAACTGTGGAATCTCCTCAATTGGGTTTTATTTTTTGTCTCTCAATTTCCTCATCTGGGTTGGTTCTATCTTCCCTGAACCAACCTTTAACTTGTTGAATTCGTGAAAGGTTTCTGTTTTGTTTGTCTCTTTGGCATTCTGTCAAACTAGAGATAATGTTGGGGCTGGGCTAGGACACTGGGTAGAGACAGAGAGGATAGAG